>CM044007.1:25553138-26092985 GCA_024085815.1 Flaveria linearis | reverse complement strand
ACTACAAGTTGGACAAGGCTATGTACGGGCTACATCAGGCTCCTCGAGCTTGGTATGAAAAGCTCTCCACCCACCTGCTGAAACACGGGTTTCACAGGGGTGTGATTGATTGTACGTTGTTTATCAAAGAAGAGATGGAGATTTATGATGGGGCAAATTTATATGGATGACATTATCTTCGGTTCACAAAACGAAGATCCATGTAATGAATCTGAATCTATGATGAAGGCAGAATTTGAAATTAGTGCCATGGGAGAGATGAAGTTCTTCCTGGGATTACAGGTGGATCAAACGGCTACTGGTATTTTTCTGCATCAGACTAAGTATGTCGTAGACATTCTTAGTCGATTTGATGTGGAAAATGTAACTGTTGTCGGTACCCCACTCGCCAATAATCATGATGTGGCACCTGATGAGAATGGGGATTTGGTGGATGCCACTATGTATCGTGGGATGATCGGATCTCTTATGTATCTCACTGCCTCACGTCCAGATATCATGTACGCCACATGTCTGTGCTCAGGATATCAAGCCAAACCGAAAGTAAATCATATGATAGGGGTGAAAAGGATTTTTTGTTATCTGAAGGGTACTCCAACACTAGGTTTGTGGTATCCTCATGATGATGATTTTGAGCTAACTGCGTATAGTGATTCAGACTACGACGGCTGTAAGATGAACTTCAAGTCAACATCAGCAGGGTGTAAGTTCTTTGGAAGGCGCTTAGTCACCTGGCAATGCAAGAAACAGACCTTGTTGCCTTATCAACCTATGAAGCTAAATACGTTGCTGCTGCAAGTTGCTGCTCTCAGACCATACGGATCCAACAGCAAATGCGGGACCACGGTTTGCAATTTTCTAACACCCCTATATATGTTGATAACACTGCTGCCATAGCTGTAAATAAAATCCTGTTGAACACCCTAAAACAAAACACATCAGCATAAAGTATCATTTCATATGCGATTGCTATGAAAAACAATTAATTGAGATGATAAAATAAACACGGATTTTTAACGCGTCGACCTCCATACCAAACCATTTGATAAACCCAGATTTTTCTATCTGTTAGAGGTCAACGATGTGAAAAGAAAAGTGACATCATTTCAGAAGACAGAGACTCTTAGTCCGACACTTGTTTAGCTTTTAATTTAATTTAATTTTATTTGTTTTAATTTCCGTGTCTTATAAAATTCAAAAAAAAATAAAAAGATTTTTTGTTTTAGAATTTTAGGGGGAGATTAGTTTACTTTCAGTATCTATTTACTTAAAAAAGGGGGGAGGGCAGATAAGCTAAAAAGGCAAAACAACAAAGATAAGAATGTGATTTAACACTATGGAAAGTGATAGTACACAGGCGTCAAGTTACTTGGAACACCAAAAAGATTTTCAATTTTTGCAATTTTAGTTTATTAAATCACAGAAAATTATTAGTCAGAGATATCTAAGTCTAACAAATTGCAAAAATGATAGTACGCTTGTTTGTAACTGTAATTACACAGAGAAAGTCGATCTAGGGAGGTGCTAGTTCATTATACAATATGTCGGTAGATTCAACACAATAGACTAGAGACATCATTGGTGAACTCAATTTAAACTAATCTGTTCAACTGACTGTGGGTTCCCATCTTATCACTGGTTAACACAATCAGTTATTTTCAATAAGGGATGGCGAGCAAATAAACGCCACTAAAAGTGTGCGGATGACCATAAAAGATCAAAGCACGAAAAAATGAAAATAAACGCAATCAAGCTGATAACCTATGTTGTTGGTGCGTTATGTGCAAAAGAAAAATTTAAAGATGCTCTAACAAAAAGAGAGGTTGTGTGCCTCTCTGCTGTGTGATGGCACTGACCTGAGGATAAGCATAACCTAGATGTTCTAGAATTCATTGTTGTTTGCCGCCTCTCTGTTGTGCGATGGCACTGACCTGAGGCTTGGCTTCTCTTTGAAAGCTCTATGAATAGTATCTTCTTGTCAAAATACCCATACACCGCTCAAAAGTATTCTGAGGAATGTTGATTACCATATATGCTTGGGATCCACAAATGTTGGTTGAAATAATATAACCTAATACATCACCAATATGTGTCAAAAGTCTGTGTATGGATTTAAGTGGACAAGTATACTGACAATAGTCATGGCTGCACGGCCTGATGTTCAAAATCAATGTGTGTTACTTATCAGATCAAGCATGATTCCCAGTTAGAACTTCAAACTCTCAGATGAATGAGAAACTGTGATATGTAAATATGTTTGTTTCCATTTCAATATATATATATGAAAGTTCCAAGTAATCAGTTTATGCCTGTCTGATTCCATATGAATCTTCCTAGTAATGATGTTAATACTAATAGGCTACTCTACCCTACCCTAACAAAATCACAAAAACATGTTTATTTAGTTACTTAGTTTAGCTTTTCAAGTATTTCTAAACTGTGCTATGTTATTCATCTCTGTGAATGTCACAAAATGAACTTAAGGTTAATCTTAAACAAATTATTTGTAAAAAGGTAAAAGTATCATGTCTGAGATGATCAGGTGGATAAATGGATCATGTCTAAGCTGATCAGGTGGATAAATGGATCATGTCTAGAGTGATCAGGTGGATAAATGGATCATGTCTGAGATGATCGGGTGGATAAATGGAACAGCTTGCAGCACTCAAACCAGGATAGGAGAAATCTGCTAAGCTACGTCAGCTGGAGGAGCGCCGCGACCGAGTTTGAGTACGATTAGTGTGCAAATGATGATGATAATCAAATTAAACTCGTGTGAAGCTTCAGATCGTTTCTTGATTCTAAGCCTCAATCAATTGAAGTTCAGAATGCCCGGATGGTGATATACCATTGGTTGCAGATCGCGAGGGAAATTGGGATGAAATATGGTGTTTGTGTGTTTTTCTGACGAAATTGGAAGTGAGGATTGATTAGAGATAGTTAGGTGTATGTTTATGTTCGATTAATTGGGTTATTATTGAGTCTTAGTTAGTGAACGGTTAGAAGGCTTGAGGTTGACGGTTACCGAGCTCAATCGACACCCATTACCGACTTTAAACCCAAATTAAAGTACACTAAAGGTTCGAAACAGGTTCTAGAAGCGATTTAGGACGATTTGGCTCAAAAAGGTTACGGTTTGGGTTGTTGTGTGGTCGCCGGAGCCGTCCGGAGGTCGCCGGAATCCGGCCGCCGGAATTACGGGTAAAAGGGGGGTTTGGTTTGGTTTTAAAATGTTACACTCTAGTCCCTGTAGTTTGATGTTTGTCATTTTATGTACAAACCTCTAAATGGGCAATAAAGCCCCCTAAACTTAATTACTTTAGGTTTTAAACATTTTTAATTCAATAACTTTAATAAATTTTTTGTAATTATTATCATTATTACATTATTATTATTATGTTTATTTTAATAACCTTAATTATTATCCTTTAAATTAATGAACTAAAGTAAAAAAAATAGAAGAACAATCATGAATAACCCTCACAGTTTCACTAACATCAATAATGGCCCTTACAAGAATATAACAGAGTTAACTTTTATTTAACAAAAATTCAAAAGGTTACATCGGGTATTTGACCTAATGTGGCTGACTAACTTATCTGCTGATGATGTATACATATTATACAAGTGGCCACTGTTTTATGATTCATAAGACATTGTACATGCCCTCCAGTTTCAATTGTTATAAGACTTGTTTCGCGTTTGAGATAAATGCCGGAGTTACAAGAGAGGAGAAGTACAAGAAGTTTGATGAGCTGATGAAGAATGTTTAGACAATGAAGTAAACTAGGTCCAAGGGGAGTTTGTTGATACATGTGTACCTAGTTTAGGAGCTCAATTAAAATGTCTTTCATGTCTTACATATATGTAATTGAATGGGTATGAATGAAATACAATGTGTGGTTGATGTTTATAATGTTTAATATTTCATTGTTTATTGTGTGATACACATATTGAACTAACTATATAGGTTTGTGGTTGTTTGCATAATTCTTAGTCAAATATGGTTGAGAAACATGTTTAACTTAATCGTGTGAAGTTTCTCATGCGAATGGGCCATGCGAATGGACCATGCGAATGGACCATACGCATGAATACTTCATACTAATGGATCAGTCGCACGACTGAACCAAGAGACTGGATCAGTTGCATGATTGTGACATAAGATTGACTCAGTCGCACGACTGGACCTACAACCGTACGGATGGATCAACCGCATGCTTCAGTCGCACGACTGAACCATGCTAATGGTTCAGTCGTACGAATAGAAAACCCTAACCTATAAATACCACTTAATTCATGGAAAAACTAGAGAATTCGAATACCTACGCACATAATCGTACCCTAGTCGTCCAAAGGCTCAAGAAAACCTGTTCGAGTTCATAGATCACAGTTGATCGTTCTCTAATCATTCTTAACGTTCACTAATTGTTAGATTGATCTGAACTGTGTTCTCCCTTATTTGATCGCCAATCAATAGGATTCCGCACTATTTGAGTTGGTATAGCGCGCAGAATCAGTTAGTACTCTGTACGTACACGGTCCTAACATTATCCAAAATCCAAAATCCAAAATAATATAAAGATTCGACCTTCCATATTTTCAGAAAATGAGCAAAGTATTTTGAAATATATTATTGAATTATAATATTGGTGTAAATGATAATATAGAATCCCTAAAATTAGGGAGTTAAATTTTGAAATATAGATTAAATCATTATATTTGGTAAACTAATAACAAAATCCTTTAAAATTAAAATAAATTAATTGGAAATAAAATTTAAAAAACATATAACGTAAGGAAATCTTATATAAAATATAAAAAATACATGAAAATAAGTAATTAGCATCATCGAAATTTGAATTCTATGAAATCAAAATTAAAGTGAAACCATTGAAGTTTTTTCACTGCACGCATAATGAGATCAAGATTAACAGTATGCCAACAGAAGATAAATCGAACGACAGATAAAAGGACTAATAGTTTACCTAATCCATGCTCAATGAGATACCTGAAAATTCAATACCATCGGTACTATTTCTTCCAAACTCAATCCATTGCCGCTAAATAATCAAAATCTTATGCACAAACAATAGTTGATCCAGAAGCCAATAAAATCAAAGTGATAATAGGTTAACTAAATGATCTAGATCAATAAAAGTGTTAGTTCATAACTTTTGCAAAAACCTGACCCAACATCTCATGAACTGTTGCGCAAAAGCCAATATGTTCGAAAATTTCTTGAATAATTTAATTGAACAGGTTGCGTGAAAATCAATGTGCCCAAACACAAATAATTATCACCACCTAAACAAATAGATGCCAATCCAGTTTTGAAATATGCAATATTTATTCACCCAAAAACTTATTACAATAAATGTTTGAATTCGCAATGATCAATATTGGTAGGGGAAGAATGGATACAGTATACTTGTATATTAAATCAGTATTTGATGTTCTTCAGTCTCCTCAATATTTACCTGATTTTGAATAGCAAAATTTAAGAAATCAACAATCTATAAAGAAACATATTTTCCAGATGCTCGAACCAAAACGAACATAAATGCAAGAACTGAAAAAGAACATCATTAAAGAAATCAATATTGTTTATATACTTACGAGATTATGGATGAGATCACAAACGTGCTTGCATAGTCCAGCCTTGTATTATGAATTTCATTTATTAAAACAATTATTGATGGTATTCTTTTACCATAATTTTATGTGTAAAAATCATTCGGATGTTGTATTCAAAAGTATTTGCTACGATAAGACTAATGTATCCATAAAAATGAGGGTATAGATCGAAGTAAGAATGTGAACAACAGAGAAGAATATAAACTCATTTATTTGAACTTCATTTGGTGATTCAAAGAACTTGAATAACATAATACAAAGTTCTAGTTCAACCAAGAAAATATTTGATGGTAAAAAATACTAAACAAAGTTGAAAAATGTTGCAAACTTGTTGCTGAACATACCTAAAGGGCCATAATATTGAAAACCAATGGAACATCAATAACATGATAACAAAATGCATTGTTGAAATCAGGAAAAAAAACAAGTACTTTAGTAGCAAACGTTTCTAACATTCTTGTGTTGTTTTAGGCACATTGGGTCTATGTTTATTTTTAAGGCTTCAGCTTGTTATGGAAATGCCTGTAACATATGGAATTGCAAACAGGTAGACCTAATAATAAAGGCATAAACTCTTCAAATTTGAAAGCCAAGCATATGTCAAAATCTAAGCAAATTACAAACCAGAAATGCATCAAGCAAGCATGTTACAACTATGCATGCATCTGATGAACCTAATACCCTTTCCTAAGTATATTTACCTGCTAATGAAACGACAAAACACTATTCTAAATAGGCAAAGTAAACATATAAATAAAGCCAATTTATACAAACAATACATCAATTAACTACTTGTTTTTTCACGTTTGTAAAAGTAAGGAAGAATCAAAAAAACCATCAGCATTTTAGCTTCATAAAATGTCAATCGATCCCTAAAAAACCATTGAATCAATTGTAGATGGTAAACCAGAGACAAATCAATGGCCTTTGAACCGTAATTTGCAAATAGATCGTGAATTGTAAAGGAGTTTGGATATGGAGGAGTTTGGATGTTGCCACATGTCAAATTGAGGCCTTAAAAAGTGACATGTGACATGTGGCTCATTAGGTTATTCTGAAGAAGTCGACTTCAAAACTAATGCTCATGACGCATGATGGAAAAGAATACAAATAAATTCAAAACACATGGATATCACTATTGGGTTTGAGATAAAAGTAAAATCAAATTAAAAACATAAATGGAATGACAAGACAATGGTGAGATACTAACCTCTTACGAAGAAATCAAGAGCAAAGAGGAGGTTGCCATCTGTAATGCCCGGATATTTTCTTTGAAGCCGACGAAAGAAGAAAAGAAATAAAGTCCAAAGTCGAGGGACCAAACTTGCCAAAACAGGAAGAAATTTGGATGCGTGGGGGTAGAAAAGGGGGAGGCAGCCCACACCCTCCCCATTCTTGCCAAAAACTCAGCCAAGGGAGAAGAGAAGGAGAAAAAGGGAGAAAGCTTGGTTCGGGTGGATTCGAGCGTGAAAATCAAAGTGTAGCGGGTCAAATCGAAGCTCTACTGACGGGATTTTTTGTGTGAGTTCTAGGACCCCTATTTTAACACGTTTTTGAATGATTTAGGGCTGGAACACATCTAAAAATTGCTTTTTTTTGTGTAAACCCGTTTGTGTATGTATGTGTATGTGTATGATTCGTTTGGGTCTTGATTTTGGGCTTGGTTGTGCTTAAATGGTGTCGTGTATGCTTCCCTAAGGTTTAGAATGGCTGATTTGAGCTTAAAAGAGGTTTGGAAGAGTTTGGAGGTCGAACTTTACAGCTGCAGTTCGGGATGAACTGTATTCTCCACCCAGCTAGGGCTATGCGACTGGAGGTCCCGCGTCCGAATGGCAAGCGACTGGGTCCATACGCACGAAAGAAGTGCGGCTGAGGTTCACTCGCATGAAAGTAATGCGACTGAATGAGATGCGAATGAAGGTCATGCGACTGAATGAAATGCGGATGAAGGTCATGCGACTGAAGGTCATGTGACTGGAGTCCATACACCTGTGAGTCGTGCGATTGAGGTTCATACACACAAAAGGTGTGCGAATAAGGGCCATTCGCATGAAGATCAGGAGACTGAGGCCCATACGCCCGGATGTCTGCGACTGAGGATCATTCGCAGGGGAAGCATGCGATTGGAGGCTATGCGACTAGAGGTCCATTCGCCTGAGTATTCTCATACGCATGGAAAACCATGCGACCGAATAGGGTCCATAAGCCCGAATAACCATAGTATTGTCTGACTTCGGGAAAGTACGGACGTAGGCTCGAACCTTTGGGGTCGTAGATGATGTGATGGGTATGGATGATGTAAGATGATTTATGATGAGCTGATGATGATGATGATGTGATGCATGATGATGTGTGATGTCGTATGGTTTTTATATGATGTGATGTGCGTGATTCGTGTGATGTTTGATGTTGTGTGATTGTGCATGTTGTATGTTATGCATGATGTATGTTATGGGTGTGCGATGTTGCCTTGTGTAATTGATGTTGTATGTTGTTATGTTCCTTATTATTATGTATGATTGTCTTCCGTGGTTACGATGAACGTTAATGAATGTAATGAAAGTATTATGTAACGTAAAGTGGAAGATAATGAAAGGAGGAACGTAATGAATGAATGCAAGCATGAATGAATGAATGAGAGTAAGGATGGCTTGCAAGAGAAAGAAAGGAGGTTCACAACTCATTGAGAGTTGTTAGCTCAACTGTGTGTGTATTATAGCGTGCGATCTTGGCTAACTCATAAGGGAACATAGACATAGTAGGGAGTTCAGTTTGGTAACTGCTCCGATACGTGCGATGTGGTATTTACTGTGTGCTATGTAGAGTGCGAATTTGGCTACCTCATGTGTGTTATAACGTGTGATTTTAACCCATGAGGACACACACAGGGGGACCAGTCTAGGTGACTGAACCCATAGTACGAATGAGATCCTTGTCATTCGACCCCGGGCTTGGTGCCAATTAGAAATGAGGCTTTGTGCCCGGAATGGTGGTTTCGGAGCACGGGCTTTATGCCAACAGGCTTTGTGCCTAGATTTGTAACGCCCCAAATTTCTAAAATGAACTTAAGTGGCAAAATAATATTAATAATGGTATTATTGAATTTTATTCACGAAGAGATTAGTTAGCTTATCAAGTTTAGGTTTGAAAACAAATGTGGAAACTTGAGGGACCAAAAATTTACAATTTCAGAAAACATAAAAGGAACCCTAAGCCCCCTTTCTTCCTCAAAAATATCAGCCGCTACCTCTCTTCTCCCCCTCCCCAACCGAGCGATCCCCTTTCCCCTTTCCGGCGACTGAGGTCGGAGCTCGGTAGGTTGCTCCGGCCATGGTGACGACTGAACCTCTCTCTCCCTCTGACCGCTTCTTCTTCTTCTTCTCCGGTCTGAACCGAGCGATTTTCCCCTTCCCCTTTTCGGCGACTGCGGTCGAAGCTCGCCGACCTCCGCGGCGTTCACTGCAGCTCTCCGGCGACGCCTATTGGTGATGGTGACCACGAAGTGACGATGGTGACCCCCTTCCTTCCCCTTTCTCCGATTTGAAGCTCGCGACAGCCCCCCCCCCCCCGAATAAGCCCCGTCGACTGTGGCTGCGGTTTGTTGTGGTTGTCGCGGTGGTGATGATGGTGGTGTGCGGTCGCGGTGATGGTGGTCGCAGCTGTGGGTGTCGAGGTTGTGGAGGTCGACCTAGGGTGTGGCTGCGATCTTGGTGTTGTTAGTTATGGTGGATGATTGTGGCTGTGTTGTTTGGTGGTAGTCAATGGTGGTGAGTTGGGGTTGCGCCGACAGTGGTTCTCGGGGCTGCTTGACCTCGAAGGGCCGATGATTGGCTGCGGTGGTGAAGGTGATAGCAGTAGAGGTGTCGGCTGTGGCTGTTGGTGTCGATTGTGGTGGTGTTTAGGTGATGGTTGCAAAACAACAGTGATGACGAGGTAATCTGTGATTGTGGTTGTGTTGTTGTTTGTTGTGGTTCATCTTGACTGTGATTCTATCTGTCGATTGGTTGTTGCTGCGATTGTGGTTATGTTGTGGCTGTGGTGGATCTAGTTTAGGCTATGGTCTTGGTAGTATGTTGGTTTGATGGTTGGTGTGATGTTGATGATGTTCGGATGGTGATTTCTCCACAAAGGTAGGTTGGTATTTGTCGGTAGTTTTATGAAAAAGAAAAGATTGATGGTATGATGTATATATGGTAGTATGGCTTATGGTCTTCATGATGGTAACGTTTATAAGAATGTTTTGGGTAAGATTATGTGTGTGACTATCATAAGGATAGTAAAGATGATGATGTCCGGTGGTGGAAAGGATGTTTAGATGATGTTGACGATGCTTTAATAATGATGTTGATAGTTCTTAGATAGTGGTAATGTTCATTATGATGTAGTTGCAACAAGATGAAGATGATGTTTGAACATGGAAATGGTAAAGGTTTTCCTGGATATGATGGTCACGATAATCCCTGATGATAACATGATGTGCACGTTATTGGTTAGCTATGATGATAGGGACTTTAGTAGTTAGTGGTAGATAAGGTTTAGGGTGATGATGTATTTGAAAGAGGATGAGGATGTTATGATGATGATGATTCTAGGATGATGATTAAGGTTTCGTTGCAAAAGATGGCGACTCCATTATGATGATGACATTACTTGAGAATTCAAGTAGATGACGATTATGGACATTCAACGACACCCAAGGTGAGTTTCTAGACCCCCTTTTTATTACATGTTTTCTAACGATTTTGGGGCTGGAAAATACATGTATGAATGTTTTTATGAACTTAAGTCTGTTACCCGTATGTTATGTGCATGTGTATGTTTGTAGAGTATGTGTTGAGGTAATGTATTGTTATGTTCATGTTGAGTTCACGCTTAGAACCGTATGAGAATGTTTAGAATTTAGTGACATGATGTTTGGGACTGGAACACGACTTAGAAATATGAACAGACTATTATTACGCCTAATGTGTCCAATAGTGCTCATGAGTCCAATAGTGCTCATAAGTCTGAAAAATGAACTAAGTATGGACTAATGTGTCCAATAGTGCTCATGAGTCCAATAGTGCTCATAAGTCTGAAAAATGAACTAAGTATGGACTAATGTGTCCAATAGTGCTCATGAGTCCAATAGTGCTCATAAGTCTGAGAAATAAACTAAGTATGGACTAATGTGTCCAATAGTGCTCATGAGTCCAATAGTGCTCATGAGTCTGAAAAATAAACTAAGCATAAGGTGAAAAGTCTAAACAGTGGTCGTATGATCCAAAAATGTTCCTAAGTCCCGGGGTGGTACGACCAGCAGGGGTCATACGACCAACAGTGTGGTCGTAAGACCAGTTGATAAATCTAAGTGTTAAGTGAAAAGTCCAGCAGTGCTCATACGGCTAATAGTGCTCATACGCCCAGAGGGCTTATACGCCCAATAGTGTTAAAACGCCTAGACACTTAGAAATTTTCAGGAAATTTCCAGTAAGCCCGAAGTTCGAGGTTTGACCAGGGTTGACCAGGGTTAATAAATGATGATGTCTCATGCATGTAATGATGAGTATGATTAACCCTAATTGTTACTAATATTATTATTAGTATATTATTGTTAACAATATTATTAAAATATTGTTAAGTAAGGTATGATGAATGTATGATGATGAACGTATGATGATGAATGTATGATGATGTTTGAATGTAATAATATCCTTTTCTTAATGTTATTAATATTATGATTAGGAATATTATAAGAGTATGAATAATATTATTTAATATTATTTGTATTATTATTATTATTATGCTTAGTAATAATAATACTGTATGTTCTATGTGGAATGATCATGATCAATAATTATTATCATTAATAAAGTGAAAGATTAATGATAAAGAGGAATGGAACGTGAACGAATGAACGAAAGTCTTGCAAGCAAATGAATGGAGGCGCACACCCCTGGCAGGTGTTAGCTCAACTGTGATGCGGGTTCGCTACCCCGAAGGATGCACACAGGATCAATCCTTGAGATTGATATAGAGGTGAGTGACTTGGTGTCACAACAGACTCACAGTATATGGGTCAATCTTTGTGATTGGCTTAGAGGTGAGTGACTTGGTGTCACAACAGACTCACAGTATATGGGTCAATCTTTGTGATTGGCTTAGAGGTGAGTGACTTGGTGTCACAACAGACTCACAGTATATGGGTCAATCTTTGTGATTGGCTCAGAGGTGAGCGACTTGGTGTTGCAACAGACTCACAGTTTAATTAAAGAGGAATGGTAAAAGTACGAATTGAACGATGACGCAGATAATGAAAGTATTACCTATGTGTACGTACGATGTATGATCACTTGTGACAAATGAGGAATGGTTTTTGAACGAGAAGTAAAGTATTTTAACTATAAAACTAGAACTCACTCAGCAACGCTGACTTTTATGTATTTTCCAGTTGGCAGGTGACAGGTTGCTGAGGATGGCACACAGGGGTGGCTACTTGGCGGGAAGACTGACATCCATTTTGTTTTGACGACACTGTTGTTCTGTAATTCATTTAATCAAATATTTTGTGACTTAGAAACTAGAATGTATTGCTTAGCAACAGTTTTTATAATGAATGGATATTTTTGCTAAACATAATTCCGCTGCTTAATTTATAATATGTATATTTTATGCTGTGAATGACCAACTGTGAGGTGCCCGGGAACGGGGCCTTACAAGTTGGTATCAGAGCTAAAGTTTAAGTGAATTGGGTAAAATTTTTTAAAATAAACCTTAACTTAAACTGAGAATGGGACGGAAAGAAGGATGTCAGCCCGAGTAGCCATGTGCCATCAGGTATTGTTTTCTTAAAAGTTAACCAGACTTATGTGCGTGTGCTATATGTGATTTATGTGTTCTTAGTAGATTTAGATACTGATGTAGTCAGGATAGGAAATGCTTGGGGTGTGAAGAGTAAAGTAAGTGGCTAATCACAACTGGCCACTGTAATTAGGGACTTACTATACTCGACATAAACTGAGCTATTGCCTTGAATGACTGTTTTAGTATTTGAATCTTATAGGAAGTGGAAAGTTGACAGATGTGTACGAGGTGTGTGATTCCCCGATGAGACCATTAGAGACTTGACAGCGATACCAGCAAAGACATATAATAAAATTCTAGACTTCGTAACCAGGAATTTAAAAGTGTTGTACCCATGGGCTAACTTACAATTGAGGAGAATTAACGATTTAGGTCACAAGATCCCTAGGGGAAATAGGTTTCTTCAGACGAGTAATTCTTTGCATGGCGTTTCAGCAAGGAATTACTAATAGAGATGAAAACTTACAATACTCGTCATGACCTGGACCATTGCCTTGAACGATAACGTTAGTGGTCCGAATCTTGTAGGTAGCTTAAGTGATTGATGAGATGTTTTAAGAAGGTAAAGTGATAATGTAGGAACTACCTTTAGTAAAGCTAATCGGATAGAAGTGTCTGTAAATGACTGTAAATAGTAATGGAAAGTTAGGGCCTTCTTCTGGATTGCATGTTACTACCCTGATTGGACGTAATATGGTCTTGGATATGAATCGACTAGCTGCATACGGGATTGATACTGCACAACATTGAAATATGACCCGTTGGTTGGCACATGATGGAAGTCTGGTCGTGACTTATGATAATCAAGATTGCATGATTTCAAGGATGATTCTAATAATGAGGTAGAAAAGTTTATGAAACAAGGTTGAGGAGCTTACCCGGTGTAAATAAAAGATGCTAAGGGCGAAGTCTTAAGTTGATAGACGTAGCCATAGAGCGTGCCTTACTAATGTGACCCCGGAGGACCCTCTCGGAGTTAGAAGAAGAGTTCGAGATCGACTTGTCATCTGGGACTCAGCTTGTAGTTATGTCACCGTATCGATGGTTTTGTCAAAAATGAAAGAGTTAATGATATAGCTTTAAGACATTCTTGATCAAGGGTCAGATTGATTAGTTCATCTAGATAATACTTCGGTGTTATCACAAAAGAAGATCGAAGAGGGTAGACGTGTGAGGACCGCAGATGGCTGAATAAGCTGATGATGAACGGTAAGCAACTATGACCTTGAGTGGGCACACCATTCCACCATTTACGAGAGGCAAGTTGGTTTTCACGGATCGACTGTAGGTTAGGTCAACAACAGCTACAGGCTGAGGAGCATGATATCCTAAGGATAACATTTCAGTCACGGTTTGGATGCTATGAGTTTCCTTGCAGTAATGTAAAAAGTTCCCAAGGGTGATGTTAGAAATCTGTAGCTTACGGAAGTGAAGGATTACTACATACAGTTTGTTCAGTACTTCTTGAAGATAATCTTGCCCTGGGTAAGGTTCACAAGAAATGACACCAAGTTTGAGAGAGAAGTTAGTTAATAAATGTAACATGAACTAAATAAGGAAGGTTAACATGAGCCTTGGTGTTAATGTTATCAGTAGGTGTCGAAAACCTAGAACCATGTGCTCAATACAAAGATCTGACTGAATATATATCATATATATATTCAATACAACATGGCAGAACAATGGTTATGTTGTTCACAAGGTTAAATACAAGATGATAATGTAATTACTCATGAATTAGGGTTCGTAGTCATAATGTTTGCATTAATGAAATTGATCCATAAGAGGAGTGCGTTAGGACGTTGAAGGTTGCAAGGGCTATGTGTTGGCGGCTAAAGAAGATCATACCTTATATGGTGTGTGTTGAACATGTTTAGGAGCAACATGAGAATTTGTGGCGATTGAGAAAGAATTATCCCACGATGTGTAAGGACCAACAGGTTTCGAGGACGAAACCTAAATAAGGGGGATAGACTTGTAACGCCCCAAATTTCTAAAATGAACTTAAGTGGCAAAATAATATTAATAATGGTATTATTGAATTTATTCACGAAGAGATTAGTTAGCTTATCAAGTTTAGGTTTGAAAACAAATGTGGAAACTTGAGGGACCAAAATTTACAATTTCAGAAAACATAAAAGGAACCCTAAGCCCCCTTTCTTCCTCAAAAATATCAGCCGCTACCTCTCTTCTCCCCCTCCCCAACCGAGCGATCCCCTTTCCCCTTTCCGGCGACTGAGGTCGGAGCTCGGTAGGTTGCTCCGGCCATGGTGACGACTGAACCTCTCTCTCCCTCTGACCGCTTCTTCTTCTTCTTCTCCGGTCTGAACCGAGCGATTTTCCCCTTCCCCTTTTCGGCGACTGCGGTCGAAGCTCGCCGACCTCCGCGGCGTTCACTGCAGCTCTCCGGCGACGCCTATTGGTGATGGTGACCACGAAGTGACGATGGTGACCCCCTTCCTTCCCCTTTCTCCGATTTGAAGCTCGCGACAGCCCCCCCCCCCTCCGAATAAGCCCCGTCGACTGTGGCTGCGGTTTGTTGTGGTTGTCGCGGTGGTGATGATGGTGGTGTGCGGTCGCGGTGATGGTGGTCGCAGCTGTGGGTGTCGAGGTTGTGGAGGTCGACCTAGGGTGTGGCTGCGATCTTGGTGTTGTTAGTTATGGTGGATGATTGTGGCTGTGTTGTTTGGTGGTAGTCAATGGTGGTGAGTTGGGGTTGCGCCGACAGTGGTTCTCGGGGCTGCTTGACCTCGAAGGGCCGATGATTGGCTGCGGTGGTGAAGGTGATAGCAGTAGAGGTGTCGGCTGTGGCTGTTGGTGTCGATTGTGGTGGTGTTTAGGTGATGGTTGCAAAACAACAGTGATGACGAGGTAATCTGTGATTGTGGTTGTGTTGTTGTTTGTTGTGGTTCATCTTGACTGTGATTCTATCTGTCGATTGGTTGTTGCTGCGATTGTGGTTATGTTGTGGCTGTGGTGGATCTAGTTTAGGCTATGGTCTTGGTAGTATGTTGGTTTGATGGTTGGTGTGATGTTGATGATGTTCGGATGGTGATTTCTCCACAAAGGTAGGTTGGTATTTGTCGGTAGTTTTATGAAAAAGAAAAGATTGATGGTATGATGTATATATGGTAGTATGGCTTATGGTCTTCATGATGGTAACGTTTATAAGAATGTTTTGGGTAAGATTATTGTGTGGACTATCATAAGGATAGTAAAGATGATGATGTCCGGTGGTGGAAAGGATGTTTAGATGATGTTGACGATGCTTTAATAATGATGTTGATAGTTCTTAGATAGTGGTAATGTTCATTATGATGTAGTTGCAACAAGATGAAGATGATGTTTGAACATGGAAATGGTAAAGGTTTTCCTGGATATGATGGTCACGATAATCCCTGATGATAACATGATGTGCACGTTATTGGTTAGCTATGATGATAGGGACTTTAGTAGTTAGTGGTAGATAAGGTTTAGGGTGATGATGTATTTGAAAGAGGATGAGGATGTTATGATGATGATGATTCTAGGATGATGATTAAGGTTTCGTTGCAAAAGATGGCGACTCCATTATGATGATGACATTACTTGAGAATTCAAGTAGATGACGATTATGGACATTCAACGACACCCAAGGTGAGTTTCTAGACCCCCTTTTTATTACATGTTTTCTAACGATTTTGGGGCTGGAAAATACATGTATGAATGTTTTTATGAACTTAAGTCTGTTACCCGTATGTTATGTGCATGTGTATGTTTGTAGAGTATGTGTTGAGGTAATGTATTGTTATGTTCATGTTGAGTTCACGCTTAGAACCGTATGAGAATGTTTAGAATTTAGTGACATGATGTTTGGGACTGGAACACGACTTAGAAATATGAACAGACTATTATTACGCCTAATGTGTCCAATAGTGCTCATGAGTCCAATAGTGCTCATAAGTCTGAAAAATGAACTAAGTATGGACTAATGTGTCCAATAGTGCTCATGAGTCCAATAGTGCTCATAAGTCTGAAAAATGAACTAAGTATGGACTAATGTGTCCAATAGTGCTCATGAGTCCAATAGTGCTCATAAGTCTGAGAAATAAACTAAGTATGGACTAATGTGTCCAATAGTGCTCATGAGTCCAATAGTGCTCATGAGTCTGAAAAATAAACTAAGCATAAGGTGAAAAGTCTAAACAGTGGTCGTATGATCCAAAAATGTTCCTAAGTCCCGGGGTGGTACGACCAGCAGGGGTCATACGACCAACAGTGTGGTCGTAAGACCAGTTGATAAATCTAAGTGTTAAGTGAAAAGTCCAGCAGTGCTCATACGGCTAATAGTGCTCATACGCCCAGAGGGCTTATACGCCCAATAGTGTTAAAACGCCTAGACACTTAGAAATTTTCAGGAAATTTCCAGTAAGCCCGAAGTTCGAGGTTTGACCAGGGTTGACCAGGGTTAATAAATGATGATGTCTCATGCATGTAATGATGAGTATGATTAACCCTAATTGTTACTAATATTATTATTAGTATATTATTGTTAACAATATTATTAAAATATTGTTAAGTAAGGTATGATGAATGTATGATGATGAACGTATGATGATGAATGTATGATGATGTTTGAATGTAATAATATCCTTTTCTTAATGTTATTAATATTATGATTAGGAATATTATTAAGAGTATGAATAATATTATTATAATATTATTTGTATTATTATTATTATTATGCTTAGTAATATAATACTGTATGTTCTATGTGGAATGATCATGATCAATAATTATTATCATTAATAAAGTGAAAGATTAATGATAAAGAGGAATGGAACGTGAACGAATGAACGAAAGTCTTGCAAGCAAATGAATGGAGGCGCACACCCCTGGCAGGTGTTAGCTCAACTGTGATGCGGGTTCGCTACCCCGAAGGATGCACACAGGATCAATCCTTGAGATTGATATAGAGGTGAGTGACTTGGTGTCACAACAGACTCACAGTATATGGGTCAATCTTTGTGATTGGCTTAGAGGTGAGTGACTTGGTGTCACAACAGACTCACAGTATATGGGTCAATCTTTGTGATTGGCTTAGAGGTGAGTGACTTGGTGTCACAACAGACTCACAGTATATGGGTCAATCTTTGTGATTGGCTCAGAGGTGAGCGACTTGGTGTTGCAACAGACTCACAGTTTAATTAAAGAGGAATGGTAAAAGTACGAATTGAACGATGACGCAGATAATGAAAGTATTACCTATGTGTACGTACGATGTATGATCACTTGTGACAAATGAGGAATGGTTTTTGAACGAGAAGTAAAGTATTTTAACTATAAAACTAGAACTCACTCAGCAACGCTGACTTTTATGTATTTTCCAGTTGGCAGGTGACAGGTTGCTGAGGATGGCACACAGGGGTGGCTACTTGGCGGGAAGACTGACATCCATTTTGTTTTGACGACACTGTTGTTCTGTAATTCATTTAATCAAATATTTTGTGACTTAGAAACTAGAATGTATTGCTTAGCAACAGTTTTTATAATGAATGGATATTTTTGCTAAACATAATTCCGCTGCTTAATTTATAATATGTATATTTTATGCTGTGAATGACCAACTGTGAGGTGCCCGGGAACGGGGCCTTACAAGATTGGTGGCTTTGTTTCACGGGCTTTATGCCAATTAGTAAAGGAGCTTTGTGCTCGGAATGGCGGTTTCGGACCGTAATGGGGGAAAGCCTGATATGATCTAGAATTAGTACGAAACGAGCGAAATGATAAAGTATGAAACGAACCAAGTGACAAAGCATGAAATGAACGTTAACAAAAGATAATGATAAAGTACGAGACGAACGTTAACGAAATATAGTAATAAAGTACGAAACGGGATCCTTGTCATTCAACCTCAGAAATAGTGGTTGCATGCCATGAAGAGGGTAAAGCTTGACAGGATCTAGATAGAAGTGAAAGATAATAAATAATGTGCGAAAAGTACAATATGTATGAAATGAACGAATGGAAGAAATGATGTTATGAACGAATGAAGCAGATGATAAAGTAACATGCGATGATTAATGAATGAAAGAATGTAACGAATGTAATGGAAGATAATAATTATATTATCTATGTGTATGTATGTTGAGTGATCGCTTACGAAAGTAACGAATGGTTTTATAAAAGAAGTAAAGTATGTTTTATTTTAAAACTAGAATTCACTCAGCAACGCTGACTTTGATGTGTTTCCAGTTGGCAGGTATGTTGCTGAGGATGGCACCGGGCGGCTATTCAGCTCTTTTTGGATGGCATTCTTCTGTATAATATTTTTGCATGTAATACGAACGAGAGATATTTTGTAATGAATAATGTATTATTTTTCAAAGGTTTTTAATTAAAGAAATGAGACGGTAGTCTTAAATGTTTCACGTGCATGATTTTAGTAAAGTTTTATTTAATTATATGTTTTAAGTGTGATGAATGACCAGCTGTAAGCGTCCCGGGAACGGTGCCTTACAAGTTGGTATCAGAGCTAAAGTTTAAGTAAAAAGGGTAAATTTTCAAAATAAACCTAAACTTAAACTGAGAATGGGACGGAAAGGGAAGGGATGCCAGTCTGAGTAGCTGCGTGCCATCAGGTATTTTCTTAATGTTTACCGGTATTACGTGCGCATGTTATGTGGTTTATATGCTGCTTGTAGATTTAGATACATATGTAGTCAGGACAGTATATGCTGCTTGTAGATTTAGATACATATGTAGTCAGGACAGGTAATGCTCAGGGTATGAAGAGTAAAGTAAGTGGCTAATCACAACTGCCCACTGTAATTAGGGACTTACTATACTTGACATAAACTGAGTTGTTCCCTTGAATGACCGTGTTGGTGTTTGAATCTTTCAGTGTGTGTTAGAGGATTGCTAGTGGTAGATCATCTAAAGCTTCACGGGGTGGACTTGGTGCTACACCGCGACCCAAAAGAGGCAGGCCTAGAGTTGAAAAGGTGGTTCATGAAGGACTCGAGACCCCTCATCTGGAGGGTGGAGATGAGAGCGCCAATTTGAGAGCCTCAGTAAAGGAGGCTGTTGTGGAAGAAGTTCATCAGGTCATGCAGACAATCTTACCGTTTGTGGTAACTGAAGTAATCAAGGCTGTAAGGGAAGGAGAAAGAAGGGAGGGGAACCGGTCCTCGGGAGGACAGGAGCAACCGGAGACTGGGACGATTCCCTCCGATGATGAAGAGGAGGAGGAAGAGCCTGTGCAGGAGCCGGCATGAGGCTGTAACTACGAGGCATTTCAAAGGTGTAAGCCCCCTACCTTTGATGGTAATGGCACTGCTGTTGCTGCTCACCGATGGGTGAGGGAAATGGAAGTTGTCCTAAATATCAGCGAGTGCCGAGAAGACCAAAAGGTGAAATTTGTTTCCCACTCGTTTGTGGACTCAGCTCTGTGTTGGTGGGAAAATATAGTCCAAGCTGAGGGTAGTCGGGCTATCAAAAGGATGAGATGGTCGGAGCTAAAGAAGCTGGTGATTGAGGAGTTCTGTCATCATAGAGAAATGGATAAAGTTGAGAAAGAGTTCCTGCAGCTGGAGGCGGGAACCATGACACATCAGCAGTGAGATGGCACGGCTGGTGCCTGACCAGGTGACGCCTCTGTCATGGAAGATCAAGAGGTATATTAGGGCTTGCAGGCGGATATCCATAGGCACATGATCGCTGCCCGACCGAGCACGTTTAGATCGGCAGTTGACTTGGCAGGGAGGTTGTATGACGAAAGGACTTTGGTGGTGGCTGAAAACAATGAGAAAGGTGATGAAGACCGGAACTAGAGTGGTAAGAGGACTGGATGGGGTGGTGTCCCGACGAATAATAAGCACGCATGGGGGGATGACTGTCGTGTGGTCACACCTGGTGCGGGGTCGGATCGATGTGGTAAATACAGAATGGAGCATTCGGGAGAATGCAAAGGGGACCAAATACTTGCTTCATGTGTGGGAAGCCTGGACATGTGGCTAGAGAATGTGGGACTATGAGATGTTATAATTGTGGAAAAATTGGCCACATAAGCAGGGACTGTAAGAGGCCAAGGGCGGAAGGTTTGGGAGTGAAGAGGGCTGGAGGAGAAAGACAAATGGTGAATGCAGCGCCTACACGATGATGCAAGAGGAGGCTAGGGAGAACCCCGATGTTGTGTCAGGTACGTTTCTAGTAAATCAACCATTAGCCTTCTGTTATTCGATTCTGGTGCTAAGAAAAGTTTTATTCCTGCTGCTTTCTGTGCTAAGTTGCCTGTTAGTAGTAAGAATATAGATACGCCCTTCGATGTGGTCCTAGGAGTGGATTGTTTGGCGAACTACGAAGCGAACATTGTGTACCGTAAAAAGATGATACGGTTGACAGCGCTTGTCGGGATCACGGTGACGGTTTAAGGTGATCGAGTCAAGACAATTCCGAAGGTGATTTTGATGGCGGTGGTGGGAAAGTTCATTAGGCGTGGACATATTGCCTACTTGGCCGATGTAAGGTATGTGGATACACTAATATCCCAACCGTCAGATGTACCGTGACCCGAATAAAGATTATTGGTAGCCGGGTATGAAGCGTGATATGGTGGAGTACGGGAGTAAATGCCTTACTTGTTACAAGTGAAGGCCGAGCACCAAATGCCGTATGGGAAGTATTAAGGTGATCGAGGCTACGACTGAGAAGCTCGAAAGAATCAAAGCCCTGATGAAGGTAGCTAAAGATAGACAATGAGTCGTATGTTGATAAACGATGTAGACCGATTGAATTCCAAGTGGAAGACTGAAGAAGAAATAAGGTAGCATTACCCACGTTTGTTCGAGGTATAACAGGTTTTGGGGACGAAACCTATATAAGGGGGTGGACTTGTAACGCTCAGATATTTTCTTTGAAGCCGACGAAAGAAGAAAAGAAATAAAGTCCAAAGTCGAGGGACCAAACTTGCCAAAACGGGAAGAAATTTTGATGAGCGGGGGTATAAAAGGGGGAAGGCAGCCCACACCCTCCCCATTCTTACCAAAAACTCAGCCACGGGAGAAGAGAAGGAGAAAAAGGGAGAAAAGCTTGGTTCGGGTGGATTCGAGCGTGAAAATCAATGTGCAGCAGGTCAAATCGAAGCTCTACTTGACGGGATTGTTTGTGTGAGTTCTAGGACCCCTCTTTTACACGTTTTTGAATAATTTTAGGGCTGGAACATATCTGAAAATTGTTTTTGGGTATTTTGGGTGTAAACCCGTTTGTGTATGTATGTGTATATGTATGATTCGTTTGGGTCTTGATTTCGGGCTTGGTTGTGCTTGAATGGTGTCTTGGTATGATTCCCTAAGGTTTAGAATGGCTGATTTGAGCTTAAAAGAGGGTTGGATGAGTTTGGAGGTTGAACTTGGCAGCTGCAGTTCGGGATGAACTGCATTCTACACCCAGCTAGGGCTATGCGACTGGAGGTCCATGCGTCCGAATGGCATGCGACTGGATCCATACGCACGAAAGGAGTGCGGATGAGGTTCATTCACACGAAAGTAATGCGACTGAATGAGATGCGGATGAAGGTCATGCGACTGAATGAAATACGGATGAAGGTCATGCGACTGAAGTTCATGCGACAGGAGTCCATACGCCTGTGAGTCGTGCGATTAAGGTTCATACGCACGAAAGGTGTGCAACTAAGGGCCATGCGCATGAAGATCAGGCGATTAAGGTCCATACGCCGGATGTCATGCGACTGAGGATCATTCGCAGGGGAAGCATGCGATTGGAGGCTATGCGACTGGAGGTCCATTCGCTTGAGTGTTTACATACGCATGGAAGACCATGCTACCGAATAGGGTCCATACGCCCTAATGACCATAGTATTGTCTGACTTTCGGGAAAGGGCGGACGTAGGCTCGGACCTTTGGGGTTATAGATGATGGGATGGGCATGGATGATGTAAGATGATTTATGATGATAAGCTGATGATCATGATGATGCGATGCATGATGATGAGTGATGTCGTATGATTTTATATGATGTGATGCGCGTGATTCATGTGATGTTTGATGTTGTGTGATTATGCATGTTGTATGTTATGCATGATGTATGTTATGGGTGTGTGATGTTGCCTTGTGTGAATGATGTTGTATGTTGTTATGTTCCTTATTATTATGTATGATTGTCTTCCCGTGGTTGCGATTAACGTTAATGAATGTAATGAAAGTATTATGTAACGTAAAGTGGAAGATAATGAAAGGAGGAACGTAATGAATGAATGGTAGCATGAACGAATGAATGAGAATAAGGATGGCTTGCAAGAGAAAGAAAGGAGGTTCACAACTCATTGGGAGTTATTAGCTCAATTATGTGTGTATTATAGCGTGCGATCTTGGCTAACTCATAAGGGAACATAGACACAGTAGGGAATTCAGTTTTGCTAACTGCTCGGATACGTGCGATGTGGTATTTACTGTGTGCTATGTAACATACGATTTTGTCTACCTCATGTGTGTTATAACGTGCGATTTTAACCCATGAGGGTTCACACACATGGGGACCAGTCTAGGTGACTGAACCCATAGTATGAACGAGATCCTTGTCATTCAACCCCGGGCTTGGTGCCAATTAGAAATGAGGCTTTGTGCCCAGAATGGTGGTTTTGGACCACAGGCTTTATGCCAACAGGCTTTATGCCAACAGGCTTTGTGCCTAGAATGGTGGCTTCGGGCCAAAGGCTTGGTGCCAATTAGTAAAGGAGCTTTGTGCTCGGAATGGCGGTTTCGGACCGCGATGGGGGGAAAACCCTGACAGGATCTAGAATTAGTATGAAACGAGTGAAATGATAAAGTATAAAACGAACTAAGTGACAAAGCATGAAATGAACGTTGACGAAAGATAGTAAAGCACGAGACGAACGTTAACGAAATATAATAATAAAGTACGAAACGGGATCCTTGTCACTCGACCTCAGAAATCGTGGTTGCGTGCCATGAAGAGGGTAAAGCTTGACAGGATGAAGGATAATAAATAATGTGCGAAAAGTGTGATATGTATGAAAAGAACGAACGGTAGAAATGATGTTATAAACGAATGAAGCAGATGATAAAGTAACGTGCGATGATTAATGAATGAAAGAATGTAACGAATGTAATGGAAGATAATAATTATATTATCTATGTGTATATATGTTGAGTGATCGCATATGAAAGTAACGAATGGTTTTATAAAGGAAGTAAAGTATGTTTTATTTTAAAACTAGAACTCACTCAGCAACGCTGACTTTGATGTGTTTCCAGTTGGCAGGTATGTTGCTGAGGATGGCACGGGGCGGCTACTCAGCTCTTTTAGGATGGCATGCTTCGGTTTAATATTTTTACAATGTAATACGAACGAGAGATATTTTGTAATGAATAATGTATTATTTTGCAAAGGTTTTTAATTAAAGAAATTAGACGGTAGTCTTAAATGTTTCCGCTGCATGATTTTAGTAATGTTTTATTAATTATATGTTTTAAGTGCGATGAATGACCAGCTGTAAGCGTCCTGGGAACGGGGCCTTACACCATCTTTGATATAGAACTGACGAATATCGACAAAAACCGTTCATTGCCAATTCCTGACAGAAACCCTCTGGTTTTTGGAGAGGTCGCAGATGAAGATGCTCCCGTCTTCATCTTCTTCTTCTTCGTCTTCATTATTACCACCGGAGATGTGATCGTCTTTCTTCGATGTCTTCTTCGGCGGATCCTGCTCCTAGATGTGATCGTCTTCCTTCCTTGTAGAAGGTTGTAACAACCATCGATTGTAAGACAGTGAGATGATGATTTAGGGTTTCAATCGGAGTTGTCGTCGATTGTAGCAGCCATCGATTACAAGAGGGTGAGATGATGATTTAGGGTTTCATGCTTGTGTGAAGAATACATTTTGTGAAGACGTATGCGTGTATGTTTTTGAAACGTACCCGGTAGAAATGATAAGCAATGGACATGTGGAAATGTGCTGCTATTCACATGCCATGTGGACCAAAAAACAAGAGGAATAATGACACTTGTAAAAATAATACGGATGACTTATGTAAACATGACACATAATCAAAAAAAAAAGTTTTTTTTGTTATAATAAATAGATGTCTCTACTACTATATAATAAAAAACTTATGGGTAGACTGGTAATTTTCTATTTTTTAATGCGTCAAAAATAAATATTTAAACATACGGTACAAGTGTTTTATGCAAGTGTCCTTAAATTGCATTCATTTAATAAACTTATTCTAATTAATACACGAGTTAATGCATATGATTTAATTCACTGTATTAAGTATTTCTTTATTTATAATAATTTAAAGTGATATTAAATTTATATTTTTCATTTACTTTTTTACTACTCAAATTAAGTATTATATTATTAACTAAATAACAGTTACAAAATACATACATAGTTATAATAATGATAATAATAATAATAATAATTATTATTATTATTATTATTTATTATTATTATTATTATTTTATTATTATTATTATTATTATATATATTATTATTATTATTATTATATAATTAGTATTTAAGGATGGTCGGAAAAGAGACTCAATAGCACCCGCGCATCACACGAGCCAATTCATTATACACAACATATAGAAACTAATAATAAATATCTATATTATCTATATTGTTTATAAAGCATTTAGGATGTTAAAATAATAAATCATCTTAACCTTAAGACACCTACAGGGTTAGTATGGTAATATTATAGTGGATTTAATTTAATTCTTTTAATCCATATAAATTCAATGAATTCAATAATAATAATAATAATAATAATAATAATAATAATAATAATAATAATAATAATAATAATAATAATAATAATGTTACTGTTATGTTGTTGTTGTTGGTGTTGTTGTTGTTGTTGTGTGTTGTGGTGGTGGTGGTGGTGTTGGTGGTGTTGGTGGTGTTGGTGTTGGTGGTGGTGTTGGTGTTGGGTGTGGTGGTGATGTTGCTGTTGTTGTTGCTGCTGCTGTTGCTGTGTTGTTGTTGTTGTTGGTGCTGTTGTTGTTGTTGTTGCTGTTGGTGTTGCTGTTGTTGCTATTGCTGTTGGTGGTGGTGGTGTGCTGTTGTTGTTGTTATTGCTGTTGTTCTTGTTGTTGTTGTTATTGTTGCTGGTGTGTTATTGATGTTGTTGCTGGTGTTGTTGTTGTTATTGCTAGTGTTGTTGTTGTTGTTGTTGCTGCTGCTGCTGCTGTGTTGTTGTGTTGTTGTTGTTGTTGTTGTTGTTGTGTTGTTACTGGTTGTTGTGTTGTGTTGTTGTTGTTGTTGTTGTTGTTGTTGCTAGTGTTGTTGTTGTCGTTGCTGGTGTTGTTGTTGTCGTTGCTGGTGTTGTTGTTGTCGTTGTTATTGTTGTTGTTGTTGTTGTTACTGCTGCTGTTATTGTTGTTGGTGTTGGTGTTGGTGTTGTTATTGTTGCTGTCGTTGTTGTTGTTGTTGTTGTTTTAAGTACTTATAATAGCTATTTACAAAATAAAAACAGTTTTAGTAATAACTAATAATATGTAATAATATACAAGTTATCAAACTAAAAATATACAAGCTCTCAAAACTTATCATAGTTCTGAATCTTATAGTATTTTTCTCTTGTAATCTTAAAATGTGATTGTTTACAAAATGTAAAATTGTCATTATGATTTGTAAAATTATATCGACGTTTCGACATGATTTTTGTTCAAAACAGAGTTGTCAATATAATTTTTATTCATAACTATGGATTGAATACAATGTAGAAGTAATCGAAATCAAGTGTTATAAATTGTAACAAATCGCTGTAAAACGCGGGTTCACACACTAATAGAGATAATTGCTTTAAAAATAATAGATAAATGTAGTTCAAGTATAAATGTGTAAGAAATATAACAAAGTATCTTTTTTTCATAGTAAACAAATTATATTCATGTTAACCCGTGAATAACCTGTCTTGCTCAAGTTTATGTGTGTGACACAAGTTACATGCTCGTGTAGCGTTAGTGTCATGTTCGAACCACGAACACAAGTTGTTAACCACCCTAGCTAGTTCACATCAATTAAAAATCATATATTATAAATGAATCCACCACAATTCTCATCCATCATCCATGGTTGCAAAACTTGCTAGGTGCTACCAGGTCGATCGAGTGGGGAGTTGCGAGTACTCGGCCTAGGCGGGGAGTACTCGGACGTGATAAATTATAAAGATTTTAGTTTTTCAAAAATTATAAATATGTTAAATATCACAAACTTACTAGTATTTATAAAAAATACGTGAATATCAATATAAATAAAAAAACATACATATTCACATACAAAAATATTTCAAAACGTAATATCAATTATTTAATAATATTATAAACGTAGTAATCATTTGATTATCATCTTCCAATGTATATTAATAAAAACAATAAAATCGGTGAAAATTAGCGAAAAGCGTTGAAAAATATTGAAAATCCAAGTTGGACCTAGTTGGCCGAGGTAGGCCGAGTTGGTTGAGTTGGACCAAGTATGGGCTGAGTTGGACCGAGGTAGTGAGTGAAAATTTACACTACTGACGAAAAAAAGAGGGGGGCGGGGGCCCCCCCTGGCCCCTATAAAGCTTCGCCTCTGTCAGCACCTTGCCGAGTACCGAGTACTCGACCGCTTAGGCTGAGTTTTACAACACTGCCATCATCACTCACCGGATTTAGCAAACGGAACCTGTGATGATACCAGAAGCCGGAGACATCATGTTGATGATAACCTATTATGTTTTTTATTTTTATTTCTCTAAAAAGAAATCCAAAAATCAAAGAAACCTTAGCTCGCAAGTAGCTAGGAAGCTAAAAAAAGGCTGTTCCTAAAAAGCATACGAATCTTGTTTAAATAAACCTCAACTTTACCCTACTTTTGCCTTTCCATGTAGTTAAATTTCACTTGCATCTCCAAAAGGCCTAAAGCATATTCTAACGCATTACAATATTGTACATTGCACTTAAAGATATGTACATTTGATACATTATATATAGACCACAACCATCTGCACAAGTTTTCACTCACCAGCAATGGCTACTTCACTATCAACCACATTGCCAGCAACCCAACAGACTGAAGATCAAGAGCCCGTAGCGCAAGGTCAAGTGCAGTCGTCGGGATCCATGGGCCCGTTCTTCGCGGTCATGTCGGTATTGATGGTGGTTGTGGTTGTTTCGTGTGTGGTTGGAAGGATTTATAGCCGACGGGCAATGGAGCAACCGTTGGATCGGGTTATAAAGCGTAGAGATTGTTTCGGGTGGCTGAAAGGCGGATTATGGCGGCGTGTGGCGGGTGGCGGTGGTGGTCATGTGATTACACTTGCCGGAAAAGAGGAGACTAGAGCTGAAGAAGGTGCTGTATGACCATGCATAATGCATGTTTTCCATTGATACCAATTTCTTTTGCCTATAGTACGTGCAGCTTTTGTTTTTGTTACAATTTGTGATAATTTGATTTGAAGTGATAAGATCATCTCCGTGTTTAGTTTTTCCTTGCAATTATGTAACTGATTTGCGACAAAAACACATTTTATTATTAATTTTTGTTAAAAGAAATTACAAGTCGTGTCAGATATCCTTTTCAGGCTATTTCTTCACAAATCTATCACTATTATATTTTTAATCACATTTTGGATAGCCAAGCTTTTCTAGAAATGATTCTACATTTGTCTGGTTGAATTTTGCGACAAAATTGTGTCACAAATGTTGTTGGATATCCGTCGGTGCTGATCTATATAACCCCTTGAACGAAACTAATATATGAATGAAAACCTTTGTTGACGAACACCTTCATTGAAATAGAGTTGGAATCGAGATGATTAACAAGAAAGAGTTTGAATTACTGATACTATATATATATATAATCAGTGACGCATCCTGGATATTTTCTCTGTGTGTGCAAAAAATGGATCATATATGTAAGAAAATTTCATGCTAGATTGGTCAGAAGAGATTGGGTGAAAAGGTTATATTAATTCATAGCAAACTTCAAGGATCATGACATGAATTTAAATAATAATATAAACAATCATAACATAATAATGACATATAAGTAACCACACAAAAGCATATGATGTTAAAGAGCTCACCTCATAAGGCATGATTAGGAGTCTAGGTGATGCAAATGGGTTCATTCATTTCACAATTTTCCAATCAGCAACAATGAACAACTAATAACTTGTATGATATTCATCTTCAATTTCTTGACAAGGCCGGATTTGCGGTAATAATCCAATAATTATTTCACTCTGAGACCACAAAATCCAAAATATAATAAAATTGATCAACCACGTACAGTTTGAAGTGGCAAGCAGGCTGCAGGCAAAGGGCCAAGGGCCTCTTAAGGTGCCTTTGATAAAATCCTTAGGGCCCCATAATACTTTCTACAGAAACTAATACTAATGGTTTCAGCCCCTACTAAATCCGCCCCTGACAATAAAAGAGGAAAGGTACTAGAAGTAGAGTGATTATGTATGCATGATTCTCCCATTAACACATTTTTAAGTTATACCTACTAATATTTTTTCATTCCTCATTAGTAATGTTTGGAAATATAATGTAATTATATGTAACTACTTTATGAGCTTACAAGTTTGATTACGAAATAGCTTGAAATGAAAATGTTTGCTTACTATGAGCAATCACAAGTAGTTTTCACGATACGCAGGCTGAAATTTGACATGAAGTTATAGTTGTATGAAATTCTAAACATTACACCTCCAAATGTAATGTATATTTGTAATACTTTAAAATAAAATGTAATTTGCAGGCCGGCCTATGGTATATATTAGTGCAGCGGGCTGCTTCAGGCCCTCAAATTCGATTTAGGTTTTGCTATGGCTTCTGCACGGTCTTAATAGTAGACAACTAAAAGGAGGATCCAAGCCAACCAATTTTCATCAAGATCGTGTTTAAGTAATTCAATATGAGAGTTGTTGGTACAAGCAGCCCTCGCTTTTTACTCGTTAATAGTTGATTATCCCTTGCGTCAAAACAATTTATTTCTTTTCCTCATCCACTTTTGTATAAAGTCTTGTGATACCCAAAAGTTAGAGTGCAAAAATAATAAAAATACAAGTTGAGGGGTTGTTATTTCCAAAACTGAGAAACTTTAAAAGCCCCCAGCAGAATAAAGCTAGGGCTGCCACGTTTTTCTCTACCCATCGACACTTCTTCTTCTCTGCTTGCCACGCTTCAACCTACACAAACACCTAGAAATCCTCTCAATTGAAGCTGCGGATCTTTGATTCACCTTTAAACCATCATCATCGTTCATCTTAAGCATCATCTGAAGCGTCTCTGGTTAACTAAAGTGTGAATCAAGAGTTGCTAAGTAAGTTAATCTGTAAATTGAAGTTGTTGGAAGGATTTAGATCACAAAATTCGTGGTGTTGAAGGTCTATTTGACCCAGATTTGTAGTAGAAAGGAAGAACAAGAAGATTGTGCATATTGGAGTGTTAATCAAGGTTGTTTAAGAGTTCTAAGCTTGAAATCAAAGGTGAAATCAAGATACATAACTTCTGGTAAGTATCAATAATTCATGATCTCATAGTTATATACGATTAAGGGATAAATAATTGATTAATAATGAATCCTTCATAAAACAGCAGGTCTAGAGGCTGCTGAAACTTCAACCACTTCAATCAGGGTCTTTAGCTTAGAATCTGCATTCTCATTCAAAGATTGATAATGAAGATTAAGGATTTGAAACTCAAGTCTACAAGGTTTACTTTAGGTAAGAGGACATTATAGTTACTAAATAATATTAGTTCCATTGATAAGTGTTTGAGATGATATGAGGTAATTTATATAATGTTTCAGCTTGAATCAGAAGCACATGGTTTTCTTTTGTTGGGAGTAAGAGGCTAGTTTAACAAGTCCAAATCAACCGGTGAGTTAATCCTTAACTCTTAAAGCTAAGAAGTATTAAATTTCTTATAAGAATAAATGATATATTAGCTAGATTTATAAGTGTATGAATCCTAAACAATCAATTGTAATGCATATTCCTCTTATTTAATATTTAGACAATTTTTATAAGGTTCCTATCTGATTAAATGGGGCATTGAGGCTACTGGTAGAATTTTGTTGACATGATGAAAGAAAAGCAAGTTTGTGAACTTATCATAAATATGTCACTCACAAGTTTAATTATTTTTAAGACATAATTTACTAGATTTGTATCTCCAATAGTTGTATGGGAATATATATATATATATATATGTATATATATATATATATATATTATAAGTTTATTTGTATAGAATTCAAACCAAGGTAAATAGGTCGTTAGAAACAAAGGATACAAATATGGTTGTTATATTATAGGTTGACTCGTTAGTCGTCTGTTACTTAAGAAGCAAAAGGATCAGGTACACGTCTCAGTACAGCTAAATTTTCATGATTTAAATCTCTTTTTTACTTGTTTTGGAGTTGAATACATTCTAGCGATAATTACTGAGTTAAAATGATTTAAAAAGTTGTATTATTCTTATTGATCGTATGTTGACAAATCATTAAGCATGAATTGCTCGGAATATACATACGTATAGTCGGTACCTATTATATTTGGCTGGATTGGAAGCGTTCGATGTCCTTCTTAGTGAACTCTCACTCGAATGTGTTATATATGTTAACGAAGGTTCTCTTGGTAGTAAAACCATTTAACCAGATTTGATTTATATACAAATTATTGGATAATACACCATGTGAAGATTTTTGTGTTTATTTCATGAACTCATCGGCTTTTTGCTGACATATATTTTGAGCATGTATTTTAGGAAAACCGTAGAAACCCTGCTCTCTATAATCTTGATGGTAGTAGAATAAAGTGCGAAGAATTTTGAAGCCTTTGACGGTCCTGATATTTTGAGAAGTTTCGAAGATGTTTTAGAAGACTTATGATGAAGATCATATTATAGATTATATTATAGTCTACCTTTGTATTAAGTAAATTTTGTATTACTCTGTATTGTAAAAAATAGATTCTATTAATATATATGTAAGCTTTTCGCTGTAAGTCTATGCCAATCGGTCACCTTAGGCCCCGTCTAGTTAGGGTGTGACTGGTTGGTATCAGAGCCAAAGGTTTTAGCGAATTAGGTTTCATGTAGAACTCTAAGCTTTAACCATACAATTCAATCCATTAAGTATTGACTCGAATCCCAATTATATTAGAAAACCAAATAGGAGGGTATTAGTATTATCTTGTAAGGCAATTTGACAATTACACCTGATCAGTGTAGTTATGAACTTGCCATTACTCATGTGTACTAGTTTTCTTTATTGTATGGGTTAAAATTAATTAAGTATTGATTTATAGGATTAGATGCTTAAAGGTTCAGTGCAAAGCATTAAGTATGATTAAGCTTTAACATCTATTTGTATTTCAGGAATGGAACGTCAAGGAAAAGGAAAGGGTGTTGGTTTTTATTTAAACTCGGTAAATCATCATTACCTGGAACTAATGATGGATCGTTCGGAGATCCAAATAGAACTCAATCGGCCGATGTGTAAGACCCCGTTCACGGACATCTCACAGTTGGACAATCATCGTATTATTACTTAAAACATTATATAATTCATAAATTAGGCAGCGGAATCGAGTTAGCAAAACTCATTCATTTCATTTATAGTTACTCTTGTTAAGCAATACAATGTTGTTCGTTAGTTACAAAAGAATTATTTAATTGTATTACAAAAGAACAATAACATCAAAATATAAATGGATGTCAGTCTTGTCCCGCCGAGTAGCTTCACCCCCCGTGTCATCCTCAGCAACAGTTACCTGCCAACTGAAAATGCATAAAAGTCAGCGTTGCTGAGTGAGTACTAGTTTTAAAAGCGTTAAAATACCTTATATAGTTTATATATACAAATACCCCTTTTCAATAAAATACTTTCTTTACTTTCGTATGTGAGTACTCATTGTACATACAAGAAGGTATAACTTCATTCATTATCATACGTATTCATTCATTTCGTACTCTTTTCATTATCATTCACTTTCATCCTAACCAATGTGAATAACTGAGTGAGATCTTGTTTCCTTGTTCTCATTTGTTTTCTTTTCTTTTATTCTAGACAAAATTTCCAAGTGTTCAAGTCCAGCCCCCTTAAAGAGGTTTCGTCCCCCAAACCCATCAGTCTTTGAATAACTGTAGGTAATGTCGTCTTATCTCTTCTTCAGTTTCCCATGTAGACTCAGAACCCTTTCGGTGTTTCCACTGCACACGCACCAATAAAACCACTTTATACTCGACCACCAATAATCTTTATTCATATCTTGATAAATCTTTGTGGCACCGGGATGAATCGAGTATCGACTTTTATGAGCTTCATCCATGAGTCACCCCTGTAGGTCTCCATAACGAGGGATCCATATTCATCCGTTTTGTGTCCTAACACCGAGAGTGCTCTCACCCAATTCTACGACTAGTCCTCTCATTTGTACGGAATTAAGGCGATCTTCTTTCAACGTCTCATCTTGAAAGTCTTTCACTTGTGTCATCACGTCAGCAGTCATAACCAACTGATAAGCCTTCACCTGAATCGGCTCGGGTCTCTCCTTTCGGCTAAGGGCATCGGCCATAACGTTGGCCTTACCCGGATGATAATGGATCTCACAGTCATAATCCTTGATAAGCTCTAACAATCTTCTCTGTCTCATGTTGAAATCTTTTTGCTCGAATAAAAACTTCAAGCTCTTGTGGTCGGTGAAGATGGTGCACTTCGTCCCGTATAATTAGTGCCGCCAAATCTTCAACACGAAGACCACGTTGCATTAATACGCACCCTAGCCCTGAATAAGAAGCATCCGAATATACAACTAAGTCTTCACTCCCTTCGGGTAATGTCAAGACAGGAGCTACGGTTAATCTCGTCTTTAACTCCTTGAAAGCATCCTCCTGTTCTCGACCCCACACAATTTTCACGTCCTTGTTGGTCAATTTAGTCAAAGGTGAGGTTATCTTGGAAAAGTCTTATATAAATATTCTATAGTAGCCTGCCAAACCCAAGAAACTACGAATCTCGGATGGCATCTTTGGAGATTTCCATTGCATAACCGCCTCAACCTTTGTCGGGTCCACCATGATTCCTTTAGCATTTATCACGTGACCCGAAAATTGCACCTCACGCAAACAAAAAGCACACTTAAAGAATTTAGCATACAACTTTTTATTTTAAGTGTCTCCAATACTTCGCGTATGTGGCCGGCATGTTCTTCCTCACTTCTTGAATAAATCAGGATATCATCAATAAACGCAATCACTGATTTATCTAATATTGGCCGACATACTCAGTTCATTAAATCCATAAAGGCAGCTGATGCGTTAGTCAAACCGAAAGACATGACGAGAAACTCGTAGTGTCCATAACGCGTGTGAAAAGATGTCTTAGGGATATCTCGTTCCTTCACCTTCAGCTGATGATAACCAGATTGAAGATCTATCCTTGAGAACCAACTGTCACCTTGCAGCTGATCAAACAAGTCGTCAATCCTTGGTAACGGATACCGATACTTTACCGTTAACTTGTTCAGCTCTCAGTCGTTGATGCACATATGCATACTACCGTCTTTCTTTTCCACAAATAAGACCGGAGCACCCTATGGAGAGATACTCAATCGGATGAACTATTTATCTATCAACTCAAGCGGGCGGGCGCTCGGGGGGCGGGGGGGGCGCGGGGCGCGGGGCGCGGGGCGCGGGGCGCGCGCGGGGCGGGGGGCGCGGGGCGGTGGGCGCGGGGCGCGGGGCGCGGGCGGGGGCGCGTGGGCGCGGGGGGCGCGTGGCGCGGGGGGCGCGGGGGCGGGGCGGGGGCGCGGGCGGGGGCGCGGGCGGGGGTTATACCTTTATAAATTGTGAGAACCGGTTAACTCAAATCAACTAATAGAATTACACCACCTGAAAAGTATCTTAAATGGTATAATTTTCATTTTATGTCATACCTTTCATGTGATGTTTTTAGGCTTTTTTTTCATGTAACATCATTGCTGATATATTTTTACTTTTGGTTATACTATGATTTGATTATTTACTTTTTTATTTTTCATCTACACCACTTCTCTGGTTTGACTAACAAAATTTTATTTTTTTTACGATGTTCTTTTTCATAATATATAGAAAGTACTGATTATACCATACCTCAATTAATGTTTGAGTTATATTTTGTACTATAATGATACTATAAATTGATTTTCATTTTCTTACAACAACCCATGAAATTAACTTTAATCAATAAAAGCTTATCGTTTTTTCCATATGTGATAACAACTTTTATTTTAACTCAAGTAACGTTTTATTTTTTGATATTTGGTTTTGTATATTTTTTGTTTTTTTATATTTTTATATTCCCCTTTTCACTAATCCATTTGGGGTTTTTACTAACGTAATTTTTTTTTATTTTTACAATTTATGAGACACAAATGCTATAACACATTCTATTTTTAAGGTTTCCTTTACTTTAATGTAGCCTTGTTTTCTTATGTTTTAATGGTAGTATTCTTTTATTCTTTTGAAACTTTCATTTCCCACCATACTTACGTTAAAATATAATATTTCACTATTTTTTTCTTGTTTTCTATGTGTTGTGAAAGGTTATATGCTTTGATTTTTTACTCTTTCACTGCTCATGTTAGTTACATTAATATAATGGTTAGTTATATCACATCACAACATCATGTGATATACACCACATTACGTAATGTACATTACATAGTTAGTCACTAACATTACATGAAATAATACGTTATTATTGACTACTAATTACATGAGAATATTTTAATGACAAAATTACAGAAAACGTCTTTTAAGTTTATATAAAGTTGCAGGTATCGTCCTTTATCTTTAAAATGTACTCTAAACATCCTTTATGTTAACATTTTGTAACAGAATTCGTCCTTTAGACTAACTGTCGTTAACTTTTTCAGTTAAGTCAAGGGTAATTTGGTCTTTTTACCTTTAAAGGACTATTAATGTAGACTTTTCCAAACGTAAAGGACGTTTTCTGCAACTCTTTTATTTTACATAATTTATGTATTTTTATAATAATACATCTACATATTATTTTTAAATAAAATAATATATATTATTTAATTATTTCATCCACGTATTATCTGTAAATATCTATTGTATAATTTATATTATTTATTTATTTATATTATAAATACGTGGATGAAAAAATAATGTGTATATATATAATATATATATATACACATATATATATACATATATATATATATATACATATATATATATAAGACGTGAGTGAATATAATTAATTAGCTATACGTGCATGAAAATATTTATATATTAATTATGTATGAATTTATATGTATATATAATACATGGATCAAAACAATAATATATATTTATCGTATATAAATAAAGTTATATATTTTGTCTAACTCTAAACACTGTTTTATTATTTTATTATTTATATAATTTATATTTATATATAATATGTGGATAAAAGTAATTAAATTATATGTCTATAATATTTGTTATATAAAATCATATGTATATGTATTCTTATAAAAATACATAAATTAAATAAAAGATAAAAAAAGTGACAGAACACATCCTTTATGTTTGGAAAAAATACATTAATAGTCCTTTAGAGTCAAAAAGACCAAATTGCCCTTGACTTAACGGAAAAACTTAACGGCAGTTAGTGTAAAGGACGATATCTGTTACAAAATGTTAACATAAAGACGTTTAGAGTACTTTTTAAAGATAAAAGACGATAACTGTAATTTTATATAAACTTAAAGGACGTTTTTTTGAAATTTTGTCTATTTTAATTAATGTGGTGTAATTAAACTAACGTATTTGTTACATTAAGAAATAATATAAATCGTGATACTAACATGACTTTAGTTAAATTAAGTTTTTAAATTACATTATAATAATTTACATCACATTACAAAGACATTACATTACATTAACATACATTATGTGTTATTATATTACATTAAAATTAAATTATATTTTATATTAGATTTTAATCTTGGTGTGACATACTGAAAGAAATGTAACGTTTTTATATTATGGTTGATGTTAATTAATCTTATGGATGCTTGTCACTAACATTACATTACTTTTAACGTTAATGAAAATACGATATACTCACTAAAATTACATTAAGTTAATACATTATATTGCGGTATTTTATATCACATTACAATGTTATGGATGTGCGGTGACTATAACAATGTTACATTAAATTATAAAATCTTACATCAATGTAGGAAAAGGATATTAACCACCAAATAGTGTAGATGTGCAAGAAACATAAATAACCATATACCGTAATCGAAATAAACAAGAAAACTAAAGCGAAAAACCAAATCCAAATAAAACCAACGGTATTAGATAATTTTTTTGTTAAAACCCCATTTTTTTGATTTAGTTATTTGCTTGTAACAAAAATTAAAAAAAAAAACAAACCGAAACCACACAGCTGAACTTTTACTTTTGGGTTTATTCATACACTTATATAAACCAAATAGTATTAGAAAATTGAACGTTTTAAAAAACAAAAACCAAATTATTTGTTTTGATTTCGATTTGAGGCCAAAGCCGAACCGAGCTGACCATTCACATCCTTAATAAATAGATTTAAAAAACTAATTATAACTTATGAAAAAACTAGAAGATAACATAACATAAATAACATTAATATATCATTGTAGTTAAATTAATATAATTACACTAACTAGCAGTACGCTAATTATTATCTAAAACCTTATTATATTAACATGTTTTATGATAAAAATAATTACATTGGCAAATTATTCTAAGCATAAGAATATATATATTATGTGCTTTCAAAAAAGTTTTCAAAATTTTATTTCAATTAATAACGATAATAGAAAATATTACTTTAGATGGTATGGTTGATTGATGGTTGTCATAATTAAAGTAGTCATAAAATTAGAATGTATAAAGCATTAATGAGATGGCTAAAACGCCCTAATACCCTTTTGCATTCAAAACTAAGTATTGAAAGTATTAAATATTCATATTTATTTGAAGTCAGTGGATTAAAGTTTTTTAAAAAAATCTATAGTTAAAAAAGTTAAAAGGTTTATTACAAATTGAATGGGTTCTCATTTGAACCACATCCTTGAAATACATTCTTGAAGTACATTCGTGAAGTATAACCCATTTGTTGTAAAATGTAGTATTTTTTCTTTCTTATTAAACTACGTAATTTATTAATGTAAAAAACTAAATTAAATATATCATTAATATCAATTCCTAAAATTAATTAAAAATCTTTTTATAACGAACCTTATAATGTTTTATTCTCTTCACACTCCTTTTGCATATTTACCAATTTGATTCTACTTCAATATCATCTATCCTTTTCATACTATAAGATAAGTATCTTTTATTTTCTGTCTGTTAGGACCATGTACGTATGGAGTAGTAACAGATTCTGCGTGAAACCAGATCAAATAGCGCGGAATTCTATTTGATTGGTGATCCAATCAGTGAGAACGAATAACCCGATCGATCTAACGATTTAACAAACGTTAAGAACAGACTGGAATCAATCAGGAACGAACTATGAACTTGGATTTGCGACTTGGGACGCTCTGGACAGCTAGGGTACGAAAGTGTTCGATGTGTTTTGTTTTTTCACGAATTATGTGGTATTTATAGGTTTTCAATGTTCAATCATACGACTGAACCATTAGCATGGTTCAGTCGTGCGACTGGCTCATGCGGTTGACTCATACGCACGACTGAAGATTCAGTCGTGCGACTGAATCAATCTTATATCTCAATAATACGACTGATCCAATCACTTGGTTCAGTCGTGCGACTGGTCCATAAGTATGGTTCATCCATGCATATGGGCCATAAGTATGGTCCAGTAGCATGAATGTCCACATGACAAAGTTAAACACATTTCTAAGTTCTTATTTGACTTAGAACTATGTAAAACAACATCAAACCTATATATTAAGTTCATACATATAAACACATTTAATATAATGATAACATGACATAATCAATCACAAATAAACATCACAACGCATTCCATATATCATTAGGATCATCAATTACATAATATTACACCAGTGTAAGACATGAAAGACTTTTACATTTGAGATCATAAACTAGGTACATTAAGATGTATCAACAAACTCCCCATTGGACCTAGTTTAGTCTAATGTCTAACATTCTTCACGTGCTCTAGGAACATCTTGTACTTCTCTTCTGTTGTGACTCCAGCGTGTATCTCGAACGCAAAGCAGAGTCTTATCACATGTTGAAACTGTAGAGCTTGTATAATGTCCTGCATGTCATAGAATAGTGACCACTTGTAGAGAGTATAAACATCATCCGCAGACAAGTTGGTCAGCCACATAGGGTCAAATATCCGGATTATCTCTATTTTCCCATCCTCGTGCAAAACTATGACCGCTTCACCCTGTTCGCCAGTCATAATACCACCACTTGAAGTGTGGAGTGAAGTCCTGAGGCATTTCCCGTAGTGGGATCTTCGACATTGTGCGCGGAGGACTCCACTTCAGCACGACTTTAGGCCTTCCAGTGATAGGATCAACTTCGGTCTTATGTATGAACCGTTTAGGCTTGAGGCCTGAAGTTGACCCATCTGGTGTGATATTCCTTCTTGAGCGCCATCTCGAACCAACCCGACATCTTTCTTGGGTTGGCGTACAAAAGATCTAAACAGGCAAGCCTGTTCAGCTCAAAACCGGGAAGAGTCTTCAGATCATGAGTATATCTGAAGTACTCAATCCCCTTCTCCCACTTAACCGCATAGACATCTAAGTCCTCAAAATATGCCCAAGCTGATAATCTTGCCTGACACCTTCTGATGCTTCTTCACTCGATAGATTTTGGTGTAGGTGTTTGACTTTGGAGGAACTCGTTGGGCTTTCATCTCAGCTAAACACGCTGCCCACACAGCCTTCTTTAGCTCGACATCTACGTCAGTGGCTTGGGCTCTTCATTCCTCTTTCTCTTTCTCCTTCTCCGTCTCATCCAACTTCTTAAGGTAGCACTGCCAAATGTTTCACCCAAGTTGGGGATAACATTTCCCTGTTGGTCAGTGTATTAAGGATACTCTTCGGAAGTGATATCCTCTATATCAATTTCATCCACATCCTGCAGCTCCTCATCACTCACAACATCGACCTTGGGATCATCTTTGACTAGCTCATCAGGATTGAGTCTAAACATGTCGGCTAGCTGCTCATCAGTAAGATCATGTATGATCTCTCCCTCCTAAGGGGTGTAGCTCACAGATCGCCTTATGATCCCTTGCAAATCAAGAATCATGGTTAGCTGATTCTTGATTTACTAAAGGGGTGACATCGTAGTCGTCTATCTGTTGAGCTTCATCAGTTTGATTAATCATTCAAAACACAATAACACACAAATTAGTAATCAAGATATTTAAACATTAATAAACATCAATTACATTAGTGTAATACATAATTCAAGTACAAAAGTTTTCAAATACTAAGACATCTAATCATTACTTTTGCCTTGATCGCTCGATTCTTCAGCTTGAGGAGCTAAGGAGGAGGGTCGCTGATCTTGATTGCGCTTTGTGCGCCTCTCCCAAGCTGATGGATTTGAGGCTAATGTAGATGCATCACCTTGCTGATCATGCTCATTATCATCATCACCTTCTTTATCCTTCCCACTTCCTGCCGCTTTAACATCATCATCATCATCGTCCGATTCATCATCAGAGGAATCGTCATCATCATCATCTCCATCATCACTATCACCCTTTATCTTCAAGGGCTCACCCTTCGTCCCTTTCAGTCTAAGCATAAGCTTCTTGTTCTTATTCTCAACCTCCTCAATCCTCTTCACCGAAGCCATCAGTAGCTCATTCTGTGCATTGAGGGCACGATGAGCTCTAGCTAATGCTTTATCATGAGCAGCATCTCTCTCTGAGAGATGGGCTATTTGTTTTCCCTGAGCAGTATTGATTGCCATCAACTGATTTAGCTAGTTAGCTCTCATATCATCTGTCGCTAGCAGCTTGAGCACCAGTCGGTTAAGGCCAGCCAACTGCTCCTCTAACCCAACGGTAGGTAGAGAAGATCCCTGTGGAGGTGTAAATGCAGTGGAAGGGCCCAATTAGGGTATGGTAGGTGTGGTGGTGGATGTGGTGTATAAGGGAGTGGGAATGAAGGTGAATGGTGGTGGAATAGATGTGGGTATGGTAGGTGTGGTAGTGGGGATAGTGGTGGCTGTAGTGGTGGCTATAGTGGTGGTAGGAGTGGTGGTAGTGGTGGCTGTAGTGGTGGTAGGAGTAGTGGTAGTGGTGGTGGGAGTAGTAGCAGTGGTAGTGGAGGTGGTAATCAGGACAATCCTCCGTCTCTTGCCCTTCTTGCCGTGGGCTGGGCCATTCACTTCTTCCTTGAGCCCCTGTCAATTTGGGCTCCCCCTGGGCTAATTGGTTGGGTGGGTGTATAAGTAGGATCATCAGTATCAGCACCCTCAGTCCCAGCCTGGCGTCCCCCAACCGCCTCTTTGCCCCATTCGGTAGCCACGACTCAGCTACCGACTGTCCTCGTCAGAGGCTCCTCATCCGACTCAACTTCCTCTTCACCAACCAGGAAGTCCAGGTGGATGGCATCCTGCTCAGATCCACCGGGAGCAGATGTACTATGTGGAGGTGGTGGAGATATAGTAGACGTGTCGGTGGCCCGTGATTGACTGGGGCCTGCATCTCCAACACCCTGACCATCATCATGGTCGTCATCATCGTCGTCGTCTTCATCAGTAGTGACCATGATGGGCTCAATATCTGAGTCACTATCGTCGTGACAATGGCGCCACGTAATCCTCATTGGCTAGATGGCCGAAGAGTCTCCTCACCGGGGCTTCACCTGCTTCCCCCGGTATACCTTCATCCTACCCAAGGTGGTGTCATCCATCACCTCTAAAGTCATAGCATCGTCTTTCTCCTTGGGCAGCAGAGGAAGCTTCTCATCTATAATCATTTGTAAGAATCGTTGATACATACAGAAGCCTTCCTTGCCCTTGGCCTCTATGTTCTCTGTCCAGTATGTAAAGAACATGCGGGAGAAACTGAACGGGTAGTTCAGTACCAGCGCAACATATGTGTTGGAATATTTGAAGATGATACTTACCAAAACATAAGTGCCGAATCTCATGATAATTACCAAAACTTACACGGTGAAAGATAAGTTAAAGATTTGATCAAAACGAAGAAAATTGACCAAAGTCAAACTTGGTCAAACTTAAGCAACCGTGGTCAAAGTCAACAGTCAACAGTCAACATCAGCGGTCGTCCCGATAACGTCAGCACCTGGCAGTCACGCATCAGCAATATAGAATTTATCAAACTTAGAACTATATTTGTGTAATCATTTTATGCTTAAATGTAATATTTCTTATTTTTGTAAGAGCATAAATGACTACACTTAGTCATTTATACTCCATAGATAAGAATAGAAAAAATGGAGAATAAAGTTTTAGAGAAAAAAACACACACTTAAGGTGTAATCACTAAGATAGAGAGAATTCAAGGTTGAGTGAGTGTGAGAAATTGTTCTTGCAAACTTCTTTGAATTCCTCTAACATTGAGCGAATTCTAGGTTGAGTGTGTGTGAGATTGTTTTTCTTACAAACTCCCTTGTAATCATCTTGATATCAAACATATGAATGAATGAAATATTTCTGAATTTGTGTTCTTGATTCATTCATCATCATCATTCATGTTCATCTCTTGCATATAAAGATCATAACGAAATCATCAATAGATCTATGAGATTCCGCATCACAGATCTGATAAACGGCAACAATACGATTGCAATATTCGATCCGTATATCGATTTCAACAGTTGGTATCAGAGCCTTGGCTCCTTGTTCTTCAAATTTTTCATAAAAATTTGAACCACAAGTTTGATCTACAAATTGTTGTTGTTTTTGATGAAATCAAAGCTACCATTAGCTTAGATTTGTTATTTCGTAATGATCTGCAAGTTTTCATATCCATTAAAGTTCATTTAAGCCATTAATTTGAAGATTTAAGCAAACTTGTTCTTCAAGTCTTCAAATGCTCATGAACGTGAAATTTGATTTTGTTTTTGTTTGATCAAATTTAAGCTTCTAATAGCTTTAGTTTGTGATAATAAACACATCTACAAAGTTTCATATCAATTGGATTATCATAACACTCAAATTTGAAGATTTTTGAAAATCTTGCGTTGTTGAGTGTTCTTGAGGAAAATTCCTCAAAATCACGAATCTGATGTTGTTTAGCTGAAATTGATAGTGATTTTAGCTTAGAAACATCAAATCTAAGGTTCGTTGATCATTCACAACATCCAAATCATACATTTTGAACTTTGATTTTCAGATCTGGGTTTTTGGTGTTCTTGATGTTCTTCATGGGTTCATCATTTAAATCCGATTTTAGATGATGATTATATGAAATTGATTGTTGTTCTAGCTTAGAATCACTTATCTACAGCTATTATAACCTTTTATTTAACCCAATTCCATCAAAAATCCAAGAATCAAAAGTTGATTTATTCAAGAACATGAAGTTTGACTTTTTCAAAGTCAAACTATTTTGAAACCCAAAAATCAGCCTAATTTATGGTTTGATTCGGGTTTTGATTCATTTGTCCATCACACAATCATTCAAAATCACTCCAACAAACATTCAAACATCAATTTGTAAATTTGCAAGTGAATTCCATTCATAATCAAATTTTACAAAGAATACACAAAATACAATTACATTTGAATTTTGACTAAGTATTCTAATTTACAGGTGATGTGTTAAGTTTTTCTTAACCTACACTTTGATTCAAGGCAATACTAATCATCATCCATCTTCAACATTCATTTCATTGTTCATCTCTAACCATACATCATCTTCAACAATCCATATCTTCTATCGTCTTCAAATCATCAATCATCCTCATCATCTTTGTCAACATTCATCCAAATCACTCATCCACTGCAGCTGACCCGATCATCACACAAAACTTCTCAAATTTCAGATTCAATCAACAATCATCAATCAACAAACATAAAACTAAGTACATCACACACCAGACGTACCTTTTCTGTCCACAGCGGACGAGTAATCAGAAGCCACAACGGACAAGCAAATTGAAACATACAGAGGATGAGTTTAAGAAAAGTCCACAGCGGACACCAAAATTGTTCAAAACGGACGCTTAAGTCTTGTCAACATCGGACAAGTAAATTGGTCACACAACAGACCTTTGAATCCACAACGGATGAAGTAACAAACATAGAGCGGACAAGTAAAACTCATCCCTATCACACCCCATCAAAACGGGCCTAAGGTGACCGATTAGCACAGTCTTACAGCGGAAAGCTTACATATATATATATATTAATAGAATCAATTTTTACAATGTAAAGTAACACTAAGTTTTACTAAGTACAAAAGTAGACTATAAGATAAGCTAAAACTTAATCTTCATAATAAGTCTTCTAAAACACCTCCAAAAACTCCTCAAATAATTAGGATCATCTAAGATTTCAAAATTCTTCACACGTTACTCTACTATCACCAAGTAATTTAGAGAGTAGGGCGTCTACGGGTTTTCTGAAATACATGATCAAAATATACGTCAGTATAAAGCCGGTGAGTTCATGATATAGACACAAAAATCTTCACACAGTGTATTATCAAATAAGCTGTACACAAATCAAATCTGGTTCAATGGTTTTACTACCACGAAAACCTTCGTTAACATATATAACACATTCGAGTGAGAGTTCACTAAGAAGCACATTGAATGCTTGCACTCCAGCCAAATATAATAGGTACCGACTACATGTATATATATCCCGAGTAATTCATGCTTAATAATTTGTCAACATACAATTAATAAGAATAATACACCTTAAAAATCATTTTAAAACAATATTCATCACTAACATGTATTCAACTCCAAAAACAAGTAAAAAGGAGATTTAAATCATAAAAACTCACCTGTACTTGATTCTTTTGCTCCTTAAGTAAAAGGGGACTAACGGTTCAACCTAGCTAACTACTTGAATGATCCAAATTGAAGCCCTAATGTGCTTTAGTCTCCTTTGTTTCAACCTCAAAAGATGACGATGATCAGTAAATGCTTTTGTTTCTTTATTTCACACCTAGTTTTATCATAAACTTTTCTTTATTAAGAATCTTAGATACATTAATATCTTAAAATTTGGGTAGATAGTTACCAATCTAAAAGAGAGTTTAATGTTGCCTTATTAATATCAGTAACTACCTGAGTCTTTTGCTACTAGACTGCACTATCAGTCCTTTGCAATTTGAGACTCTTAAACAAGACAACTGTCCATATTGTTGGGTCATTATAAGGCTGGTGCAACCAAAACCACTTCACATAGTCATTTTGGTGCTACATTCAAAAGGCTTTCGAAGCTAAGTATGAGATCTTCTGAAGTCTAAAGAACAACAGCTGAAGTCATCAGCTGAAGAAAGAGCTGAAGACTATCTTCCCAAGACAAAGTCTGAAGATTTCCGAAGACAGTCTGAAGACTTCCGAAGACAAAGTCTAAAGACTTTCGAAGACAAAGTCTGAAGAAAGAACTGAAGACAAAGTCTACTTCCAAAGACAGAAGAAGACTCCAAGCCTCGGAAGAAGCAGTCTTCCGAAGTATAAGTGGCTTCGGAAGAAATTCTTCTGAAGAAATTTATTCTTCGGAAGACACTGCTATGTCCAGTAGACATAAGTATGGTCTCTGACAGTCCGCTGCAGACCGCTGATACAGCATGGCTTCTTCCTAAAGAACCATGTTGTTGACCATACTTTATTCTACTGTATACCTTTTTATGATAGTACATATTACCAACTTTAGTTGGTGACAAAAGGGAAGTCAGGGATATGTCCTGACTACCAAATCTCAGGCAAAATGTCTGAGATACCTCACCTATAGTCTTGTAGTATAGATGTTTGGTTAGAGGTTTCCAGCTGGTATCAAAGTATATCCGGCTGTAGGTAGTATTATATATATCTTCTCATTGTAACTTATTAAGTAGAGAGCAAGAGTTAGAGCCAAAACTTGAGCTTGTAAGAATCTTGTAATCCTTTGAGTTGAGAAGCAATATATAAAAGTACCTTGAAAATTTACATCCTGTGTTTATTACTGCTTGTTACTTGTTATATTGTGATCAACTCTTCTTAGACTCTTACTGAGTATCGTTCAAGGTGAGTTTGAGAGAAGAACCACTTGTTGAGTGACAACATACGATCCTGCAATTGGTATCAGAGCTTTCAGGCTCTTGATTGTGAGATCTTACCATCCAAATCAACCTGTTTTTCACTCCTCACTACAAACCACTCACTCAAATGGCCGCTCTCTCCAAGGCTGATATGGAAACTGGCACCATGACCAAGTCCCCGCTGACCACCCCTGAAGACTTTGACACATGGGGCACCAGAATGGAAGGCTTCATCAAGTGTCAAGACTCAAGGATGTGGAACTCCATTGTCAATGGTCCTTTCATACCAAGCACTACTTCTGCTACTTGTAATCGCATCATTCCAAAAGATGTTGATGATTACTCAGAAGAAGATAGAAGAGAATAGAGCTAGATCAAGGGCTATGACTTCTCTTCAAACTGCTCTCCCAAACTCCATCTACAGAGGCTTCAAGAAGTGCAAGACATCCAAAGATTTATGGGATGCATGGAAGCTTATGTATGAAGGATCCAAGGAAACCCAAGAGAACAAGAAGGATCTCTTGAAGCAGCAGTTTGAGAACTTTACTTTCAAGGCTGGTGAGACCTTGACTCAACAGTACTTCAGGTATGTTGAGATAGTGGATACTCTGGTGGATATTGGAGTAGCTCTTGAGAATAGAGACATAGTTAGGAAGTTCATGTCTTCTCTTCCTAAACTATGGAACCATTATTGTGTCGTAATCAAGAGAACTTCGGACCTTAAGACTCTTTCTCTCACAGAGTTGTATGGTATCCTAAGTGCATTCCAGATGGAGATGAACATGCAGAACTCCTCTGGTCACTCCAATAACCAACTGAGTTCAGCCTTTCATGTGGTTGAAAGGGAAATCACAGAACCACAACATCAGTTGCTGTGTTACCCTGACAACTCACATAGTGGACCCTACATTACTCTACCTGAGACTCCAAAGTCTCAAAGGTTCAACACAACTCCTTTCAGGATAGTTGTACCTTTGTCTCTGGAAGTGGACACTCTGGTGATTTTCAATATTGCTTTGACGATCTTGAGTGTTTCAGTCCAGATGATGTGGAGTATGTGGACATTGTCCAACAGATGGCTCTTTAACTTACAGAGCGAAGAAGTTCTTCAAGAGAACTGGAAGGCAATTCCCTCAAAACCCTGTCAACAGCAAGTTTGGGTTTGACAAGAGCAAAGCAAAGTGTTACAATTGCAACCAACTAGGTCACTTTGCTAGGGAATGCAAGGCTCCCAAGAACAACCCGGGAACCCCACAGGCCTCCACACATCCCTCAGCTTCAAAGCATGAAGAGAAATCAAATGAAACAGCTGCAATGGCTCAAGAAGTTGACTGGAGCTTCATGGTACAGGATGTGACTCCCGCTCAAGCACTCATGGCCGGAACAGATGATGATCAGGTATATGAACATCTTTGTACTGCTGCCTGTATTGCTAAAGTTAAACTCTATAAGGATTACAATATAGAAATCAGATCTGATGTTGAGTCTTTAAATATCTTAAAATCCGATTTTAAAAGAGCTGAATCTAACTATCAAATGAAAATTGAAGAGTTAGAGAAAACTGTGTCTATTTTAAACATGAAAAGACCAACTACAAGACTCAAATTAAAGATCTGATATCCAAACTGTCTGAAGTTCAAGCCCAGTTGGTCACTGCTGAGGCTCAGGCCAGGAAGCAAGCTATTGCTGAGCAAAACTTCCAAGCTATTCTTGCATCATCCTCTCATTCCAAATGTTTTATCAAAATAAAGAAGGGTTGGGAACCAATGAAATAGCTCCACCACACTCTTATGAGTCTATTAGACTACCTAGATGTGGTACTGAAGAGCAAGAGGTTCCAACTGCTGACCCTTCCCCATCGGAACTAGAGGATGAGGCAAAAATAGTGGCCACCACAGGGGAGAAACAGGAAGATACACTCATCTCCACCTGTGAAGACCAAATCCTAACCACCAAGGCAAGAAGAAGCAGAGCTAAAGCTGCAAGAAGGACTGCCAAGAAGGTTGCAGAGTCCAAGCTGAAGATTGACCCAAAGCAAAAGGGTGTCTTCATCTCTGCTGGATTCAAGTGGTAGGTACTTCTGATTCAGGAAAGGAGTGTAGTACCAGCACTCCTGTCCTGCCAAAGGATCAGAAGTTGAAAGGAAAAGTTGCTGATGAATAGAAGAGATCAAGAAACAGCAACCTGCAAATTCCCAAAAGACTAACATTGCATGCATAATGTGTGGTCTGCACAACCACATGGCTAAAGATTGTTACTACAATCCAGCAAGCACACATTATGCAAATAATGTTAGAAAAGAAGGAGTCAGGAAGGTTTCTCATTTGGACCATTTCAAATGGTTCAAATGATGAAAAAGGGAAAATTGGTCTCGGAAGCCAAGTTGCTTTCGGAAGAAAGTACTTCTTCCGAAGGGACAATGGCTTCGGAAGCCAAAGCTTCTAAGGTTCGGAAGAACAAACTCCCTTGAAACCATCCCAGAAGAAGACTGCTTCGGAAGAAAAGGTGGTGAAGGCTTCTTCCGAAAAGAAAGAAGCTTCAAGAAGACCATGCTGCAAAAGCTTCAACAAGCTCATCCTCAAAGATCAACCAAGGGATGGATTGGAAGATCAAGAAAGATGTTGCAGCCCAAACCTCTTCTTCAACGACCTCTATTGAACCCCAATGCATATCTTTTGGTTCAATTATGTCATTATCTTTGGAAGAGCCCAAGACCAGCAAGGCTTGGGCTTCCAAACAAAACTAACCATCTCATCTTATGTGCAGGGACATCCATTTGACAAGAATAACAATGTCTGGATTGTAGATAGTGGATGCTCCAGGCATATGACAGGGGACAGATCTCTCCTTCAACAATTCCAGAACTTTGATGGAGGGCCTGTCCAATTTGGAGGTGAGACCGGAGGATATATTTCAGGCCGAGGAAATATATCCAATGGCAGAATAAACATTGACAAGGTTCACTTTGTCAAACAGCTTGAACACAATCTGTTAAGTGTTTCTCAATTCTGTGATCAAAAGCATCAAATGCTTTTCACAGAACATGAGTGCATTATCCTCAAACCAGGGATGACAATTCCTCCGGAATTGGTGCTTCTTAGATCTCCCAGGAAAGGGGATATGTACAAGCTAGATATGAACAACGCTTCTCCTATGGGTGAAGTATCATGCTTTCTTTCCAAAGCTGATAGTGATGAGTCAACACTATGGCATAAACGTATGTGTCATGTAAATTTTAAGACAATAATAAATTGGCTAAAAAACTTGGTACATAGTTTGCCTAAAAAGGAATTTTTCTGCAAAGATAACTGTGTTGCATGCCTGAAAGGAAACAACACAGGACATCTCATAAGTCCAAATGTGTTAACTCTATCACTACTCCATTACACTTATTGCACATGGATCTCTTTGGTCCCACAAGTATAATGAGCATCGGGAGGAAATCATACTGCCTTGTGATTGTTGATGATTTTACAAGATTTACATGGGTATTCTTTTTAAGAAGTAAAGATAAAACTGCTAAACGTTAAAATCTTTTATTCTTAAAATAGAAAATCAAATTGATCACAAGGTTAAGATCATTAGAAGTGATCAAGGGACTGAGTTTAAGAATTTTGTTCTTGACTCATTCTGTGACTCAAAAGGGATTGCCAGACAATATAGTGCTCCTAGAACTCCTCAACAAAATGGTGTTGCTGAGAGAGAGGAACAGACACTTATTGAGGCTGCTCGAACCATGTTAGCTGATTCAAAACTACCTCTAACATTCTGGCAGAGGCAGTTAGCACTGCATGCTATGTGCAGAACGGGTTCTTGTAGTTAAGCCCCATGGAAAAACCCCTTATGAGTTATGGAACAAGAGGCCACCGTGCATTGGCTTTCTAAGGTCCTTTGGCTGCAGGTGTACCATACTTAACACAAAAGACAACTTAGCAAAGTTTGCTGAGAAGTCGGATGATGCTATCTTTGTTGGATACTCTTCTAGCTCCAAAGCTTATAGGGTATACAACATCAAGAATCAACAATTTGAGAGTCATCCAATATAGTTGTTAATGAGCACACTCCTTGTGTTAGGGGGAATGGACCTGATTATATCTTTGATTTAGAATTGTTTCCAAACTATTCTAAACCATCTTGTGAGAATGTTTCAGCTGGAACAGGTGCTTAAGATGATGCTGATACTGATCAACTATTTGAGCTACACAGACCTCTTCCAAATTCTCCAAGAGCTGAAAGACAACAAGCTTCAACCATCCACGATCTGATAGTGTAACTATCTCCAGGAATAGTGAAGCTTCAACAAGTGAATCACTTGATCAACCTCAAAGTTCCTCAGGTGATCCATTACAACACCAGGTTGAAGGAAGTAGTATTCTGAAGGAACAAGCAACTATTAATACTACTTCAAGACCAACCATTGATGATGTTTCTCAATCATTCAATCAGTCCTCATTGAATGATTTTGAAACAGCAGCTGGACAGAGTGATCTAGTTCCTGATCAGAATATGTCCAACCTGGACTTATCTCTGCAACTGGAAGTGATTCCTCGTCTTAGGATTCACAACACTCATACAACTGAAAACATCATAGGGAATGTCTCTGAAGGTGTGAGAACAAGAGGGCAAACTCATCATGGGAATGTCTGCTTGTACTCATGCTTCTTATCTCAGATGGAACCCAAGAAGGTGGAAGATGCCTTGAAAGATAGTAGTTGGGTTGAATCGATACAGGAGGAGCTGCTTCAATTCAAAAGATAAAAGGTCTGGAATCTATGCCCACTACCTTCTGGTCAAGTACCCATAGGCACTAAATGGGTATTCAGAAACAAGAAAGATGAGAGAGGCTTGATTACCAAGAACAAGGCAAGATTAGTAGTTCAGGATACACCCAAGAGGAAGGAATCGATTATACTGATGTCTTTGCACTTGTTGCAAGACTTGAGGCAGTTAGGATCTTCCTTGCTTATGCTGCATCCAAGAACTTCACAGTCTACCAACTTGATGTCAAGTGTGTTTTCTATATGGGGATATAGATAAGGAAATCTATGTGTCAACTTCCAGGATTTGAAGACCCATAGCACCCCAACTATGTGTGCAAGTTGGATAAAGCTCTATATGGGCTGCACCAAGCACCTAGGCTGTGGTATGAGACTTTGTCTCAGTTTCTCCTGAAGAATGGCTACACCAGAGGTACCATTGACAAGACTCTCTTCATCAGGAAGACTGGAGAAGACATTTTGCTCGTTCAAGTCTATGTTGATGACATCATATTTGGTTCTTCAAATGACCAAATGTGCAAGGACTTTGAGAGCGCTATGAAGCAGAAATTTGAGATGAGTTTCATGGGAAAAATGGACTTTTTCTTAGGAATTCAGGTGAAGCAATTGAAGGAAGGATTCTTCATCAATCAATCTAAGTATGTCTCAGACGTCTTAGATAGATTTGAAATGAAGGACTGTAAACCAGCCAAGACACCCATACCCAGAAACCATAATCTTTGCCCTGACCTTGAGGGGAGGACACTGATCAACATCAATATAAAGCAATTATTGGTTCTCTGATGTATCTCACTGCTAGTAGACCTGATATCATGTTTGCCACATGCATTTGTGCAAGATATCAGGCTGCTCTCAAGGTGTCTCATTTGGCTGCTGTTAAGAGAATCCTCAGATACCTCAAAGGAGCACCTAAACTAGGTCTCTGGTATCCAAGAAATAGTGATTTCAATCTCTATGGATACTCTGACAGTGATTATGGTGGCTGCAACATTGACAAGAAATCAACATCAGGAGGATGTTAATTTCTTGGTGGAAGGATTATCTCATGGCAATGCAAGAAACAATCCTGTGTCTCTACATCAACTGCTGAAGCTGAATACATTGCTGCTACTAACTGCTGTGCTCAACTGCTATGGATTCAAAATCAGATGTTGGACTATGGATTCAACTTCATGACTACTCCTATCCATATTGACAACAATAGTGCTATCTCCATTACTGAAAATCCAGTGAAGCACTCCAAGACTAAGCACATTGATATCAGGTACCATTTCATTAGAGATATTCATGAGAAAAATCTGATAAAGTTAATCAAAGTTGACTCAAATGAACAATATGCTGATTTGTTCACAAAAGCTTTTGATGAACAAAGATTTAAGTATCTCATATCAGCTATTAGGATGATAAACATTGACTAACTACCTCTTTTGAAAGCTTTTAATGTGTAATGTCTGGTGTCAATACAATTTAAGCCCTGTTACAAAAGATCCTTTTACATTCTAAGTGTAAATTCCTTCCGAAGAGGAATTAACTCTCGGAAGATATTCTTAAATATCTTCCGAAGCCAAATTCCTCAATAGAATTTTTTTTCTCGGAAGAGTTTTTAGTCTCGAAAGAAGCGATTGATTTCACATCAGATCTACTTCCGAAGCTTATATAACTCTCCATTCAGAAAGACAATTTTTTACCTTCGGAAGCAATGTTTTGCTTCGGAAGAAAGAATTGCCTTCGGAAGATAAATTACCTTCGGAAATGTTTTACATTCGGAAAGAGAGATTTCTATGTGTAACGGATATCTTTGGGCCCCACTCTGTAAAAGGTAAAAATTTGCTAATGATGGTCAGATTATTTAAAATTATCCCTTGCCGCCACTGTCATTTCATAGCCGAAAACCCATAAGCCCCAAACAGTTACCCTATTACCGCCACTACCACAATTCATCCTTTTTAAATAATCCAAACTGTTCAATTTCATCTTCTTTTACCAATTTACTGCCCTAACTATTTCCTTCACTGTCAAACCTGAAATTTCACCTAAATTCAAGCTTACTTTCTCTGCAATGGCGCTAAACCCTCAGCACAACCAGGTCGCATTACTTGATTCATCAAGAGATGCCGACTTCACTCAAATAATCACCTTTCTTACTGAATCAACCTACCTCACGGCGCTTACTGTTAACCCCACCGTTTACTCCAACCACATGACTGAATTCTGGAGTAACGGTCAAGCTGAAGTCCTAAATGGGGTTCGCGTCCTGAGAACCCGCATTTGTGGACAGGAGTTGATCATAACTGAACAACTCATCAGGGAGCATCTAGAGCTCAATGATGATGGGGCTCCTACTGAGTTTCCCAAAGAAGACTTGGATAGCACCTATATCCTCATGGGATATGGTGGGGATGTGAGCAGGTCAACCGTCTACAAGTTCAACTTCTCATATCATTGGAAGTTCCTGCTGCACATCGTTCTGCACTGCTTATCCAACAAATCTGGGGGATGGGATCAAATCCCATATGAACTAGAATGCCTAGTTCACGGGTTGGTAAGAGGTCTGCGCTTCAACTACTCAAGATTTGTGTTGACCAATTTGATTAGAAATCTGAGAAGGGACACATTCTTCATGTATCCCCGATACATTCAACACATTATCAACTGCGAGTTGGAACCGAGCAAGCTTGTTTGTGCAGCTGCTCTTACTGTTCCCCAAGTGCGGCCTACCATCTTCAAGACATTGAAGAAGGTGTCCATCAACTTTACTGGACGGTACACTCCTTTACCTCCAGAGATGATTGAGCGCATAGCTCCTGGTGACATCCCTGTTAACCCCACATGTGATTAACCCACACCAGCAACCTCCACCACAAATATTCCCATACCTTCTCCACCCATTAAAATAACATATCAGAGACACCCCAAACGAACCCTTGTTCAATCTACTCTGATTGAACAAGCTCCTCCAGTTCAAACCAAAAGGGCTAGAGTGGAAACATGGGCTCCCACTCAGTCCGAGGTCACACCATCCTTCTCATTTGACCTCAATTTGGGTTTTGAGCCTCCTCAGTCTCAAACCCAAGAGCCCGAACCTCAAGCCTTTAGCCCACAGGGTGAGTTTTTACACTACCCCTGTGCAGCCTTTAAGGGACAACCCCACAAGAGGCTCAATGCCTGTAGACATTGATCTAGGTCCCGGGTCAGTAGGTGCAACCTCCTTATCTTTCACTGACCTATTACTCCGAACTGATGAAGAGATAACATCTCTCCATGGCTATGAAGTTGATCTACAACACCCTCTTAAAGATCAACAGAGCCAAGAGAGATTCCTTATCTCTAGCCCCCATCAGCAGCCAACTACTGAGGTGAGTCCCACTGATGTGGAGGGGACTCATGTAGGCTCAGCTGCCACTACTCAGAGTCTCTCATTGAGCTCTCAGGACAGTGGTAACATCAATCAGACTGAGTCTACGGCAACTTTGCCCATTGACATCTCTGAAAGAGATGAATTTGAGCAGAGGTATCCAGGGTGCCAAGAAGCCACATCTGGTGGTGAGACTGAACATACTAGGTATGTTATCTCATCTCCCCGTGATTCTTCCCATGAAGATGAGGGAAGTCTGCAACTCACACTTCAGTACTTGCTCTCTAAGGTCTCAAACCTGGAATCTCAGGTGAGGATCTTAGAGACAAGGACAGCCACTCAGCAACTTGAGATTGACAATCTCAAGGCTCAACTAGCTAAGAAACAGACGGAGAGGTCTGTTAGGCATGTACCTATTCAGGTCTCATTGACTTCTTCCTCTAGCTCATCTAGCTCTCAAGATGATGCTACCAAAAAGGGGAGAAAGATCAGAGACAAACATCTGAGGAACCACTGATCCAATCCTCTACTTCCCAACTACCCTACCTGAGTCATCTCAATCAACTCTAAAGATTGACTCACAGATGCTTCATGATCCCTACAGACTTTTCACAAAGTTTGTATTGAGATCCTCCTTAGAACAGCCCAGCCCCGACACCACACTCATATACTTTGGGGCTGAGGAGCTTCAAAGACTGACTGCACCTTCTACCACTGTGGAAGAAGTTGGTCAACCTAAGGTCCACATGGAACCTGAGATTAACTTTGAAGGGGAAATGGGGACTGATGGCCTAGCAACTGAAACAGTTGGGACAGAACTTGCATCAACCTTTTCTTCCGAAGCTCAGGCTGAAACTTTCGAAGCTAAAGTTGAAGCCTCGGAAGAACAAGATAAGTCTTCCGAAGCTGAGATGGAAGTTGCGGAAGGTTTGTTCAAAATGTCCGAGGAGCTGATCATCACAGATGTTATTGCTGAAATAGCATCTGAGATGAGCAAGGAGGACATTTCTGATCTACCTCCATCCCAAACACCATCTCTGCCTCTCTCTCAATCTGAACCCTCTATCCAAGAACCACCGCAGTCAAAAGACAAAGGCAAAAGGAAATTGACTGCGGAAGAGATTCAGGAAGAGGAGAAGATTGCAAAGCTGAAACGGAAAGGTAGATCCCCGGCTGAGAAGCTGTTAGCTGCTAGTTCAAAGGCAGCTGCAGCCAATCAGGAAGCTATCAACAATAAAGAGAGAGGAACTCATTGATCAGCTCATCAACCTAGGAGCTGCAAATGAGGAGACACTCCTGCTACCACTAGAGGAGTTGGTGACTTTGGAGAGGACAACCAGGCTAAAGCAAGAAGAAGAAGCCAGGTTGGCCTTGGAGAAAGAAGAAGAACAACAAAAGAAAGCAGCCCTGCAGCTGAGAGAGGCTAGGATTAAATTCCTACTCTCAAGAGGCTTCAGTCTTCCTGAACTGTCTCCACATGATGATGATATGATCCTGCTGCTCCACAACAAAGAGCAGGATCAAATGGAGAAGGAAAAGAAGAAAGCTGCAAGGGAGAAGATGAAGGAGAAGAAGCGGAGGGAGGAGGTAGAGAGGGTCACTGCCACCAAGAAGCTCAGTGATAAAGCCTGGATGAAAGACTATCTCAGGGCTCACGGCTTTTCTGGTAGGCAGGTGGGACCTATGTCCGAAAGGACACTCCAACGGATTGTCAGTGAAATAAAAGCTGACATCCGTATGGGGAAAAGAAGGAGATGTATAGGAGGGGACAGGGAATGGTCTTCACCCCAGCCACTCAACCACAGCCACCCCCTCAACCACCACCACCAACCAGCCAACCTCACCACAACCCACACCAGAAGAACCAATTCATTTCCTATCAAAACCGAACCCTCGGATGAAACCTACACCCCGGAACCTACAACTCTACCCAAACCTACCTCATCACCTCAACCACCTAAACTTTATATCCTTAAACCCAAAACACAACCTAGAACCACTGAACCTAAACCTATCCAACAGAAACCAAGATCATCCCCTCAGCCTTCTAAACATCTCTCTCTTGAGGAAAAAAGGAGATCAAGACAAGGCTCATCAACTGCACTACTATGAGCAGCATCTCCTGTGAGGGAGACCTTATCAACATCACCTATGTTGATAACTCTTCAAGCTCCCTCACTCTAGGTCAATTTCTTGAGTTGCCTAGAAGTACTTTGGGCTAGGCTGCAAGACTTCTCGGTCTCAACTCTGATACTCTTAATGCTGAAGAAAAGAGACTAAGAAGGAAACTGACGACTCTACTGGATACAAGAAAGGAGGACAGGATTCCTAGTCAGTCTCCTGGACCTAGGAAAATTATAATCCAGTGGAGGTTCGATGAACCTTCTCACAACTTTGTTGTGGAAAGAGAGAATGGTGAAACCAACAGGCTTAATGCCACTTCTCTACTGCATCTCAGCAGATTTGACATTGCTGAGCTTGCAGAGAAGCCATTCTCCAACCCCTCCAACTCTGAGACTGCTGCTATCATCAGAAATTATCTCAGCAGTCTTCATCTAGCCGAGCTAACTGCAAAGGCCAAGATCGAAGAAGAGTTGAAGTTGAAAGACAGGAAGACAAGGAAAGACCTACCATCAAGGGCGCAGCCTTTCCACAGATGGTGGAGGGTCCGGAATTGGAACCTATAGTTAGATGGGAATATGACTATATTTCCCATCAACTAACTCTTTTCAGAGGGCCACAACAAAGGGTACACATAATCCAAGGTGACAGACTGGATGTTCTGTCTACCAAGGATTTGTACAACTTCTCAGCACCACATCAGGGAAAACAAGACACAGACAAATATCTACTTTCTTTGGTGCTGAAAGTTTTGAGATGAAGAGAGAAGTGAAGTTTTGGTAGCATCAGCCTAGGGGGAGTTTGTTGGGTCATTATAAGGCTGTTGCTTCCAAACCACTTCACATAGTCACTTTGGTGCTACATTCAAAAGGCTTCCGAAGCTAAGTATGAGATCTTCCGAAGTCTGAAGAACAACAGCTGAAGTCATCAGCTGAAGAAAAAGCTGAAGACTATCTTCCGAAGACAAAGTCTGAAGATTTCCGAAGACAGTCTGAAGACTTCCGAAGACAAAGTCTGAAGACTTCCGAAGACAAAGTCTGAAGAAAGAGCTGAAGACAAGTCTACTTCCAAAGACAGAAGAAGACTCCAAGCCTCGGAAGAAGCAGTCTTCCGAAGTATAAGTGGCTTCGGAAGAAATTCTTCCGAAGAAATTTATCCTTCGGAAGACACTGCTATGTCCAGTAGACATAAGTATGGTCTCTGACAGTCCGCTGCAGACCTCTGATACAGCATGGCTTCTTCCTAAGAACCATGTTGTTGACCATACTTTATTCTACTGTATACCTTTTATGATAGTACTATATTACCAACTTTAGTTGGTGACAAAAGGGAAGTCAGGGACATGTCCTGACTACCAATCTCAGGCAAAATGTCTGAGATACCTCACCTATAGTCTTATAGTATAGATGTTTGGTTAGAGGTTTCCAGCTGGTATCAAAGTATATCCGGCTGTAGTAGTATTATATATATCTTCTCATTGTAACTTATTAAGTAGAGAGCAAGAGTTAGAGCCAAAACTTGAGCTTGTAAGAATCTTGTAATCCTTTGAGTTGAGAAGCAATAATAAAAGTACCTTGAAAATTTACATCCTGTGTTTATTTACTGCTTGTTACTTGTTATATTGTGATCAACTCTTCTTAGACTCTTACTGAGTATCGTTCAAGGTGAGTTTGAGAGAAGAACCACTTGTTGAGTGACCAACATACGATCCTGCACATATTTTGCAATATATGAAGAACTAACAACTTATAAACTTCCTGTTTTGAAAAGGATTCACCACAAATCAGTCATTAACCCTTAAATTGTTTATAAACTATAAATTTGGAAATTATTGATGCTTACCAGAAGATATATATCATAATTTCTTCTCTGATTTAGAGTTAAAAGAAAAACTATCAAACAGCCCCAATTGATATTCCAACGCACCCAATGTTCTTGTTCTTCCCTTTTTGCTACTATCTGGGTCAAATAGACCATCAACACCCCAAATTGTGTAATCTAAATCCTTCCAACAGCTTTAATTTAAGCTTTAACCCCACCAACCAATCGTGTACCTTAACTTTCGTAGAACAAAAAGGCTTCAGATGAAGATCAAAGTGAACATAGTTGATATTTTTAAGACAAACTCGATGGTCTGCAGCTGGATTCAAGGGTTCCCAGGTGTTTCTCGTAGGTCTGAAACGTGGCTTTGATAGTTAGAAGTGTAGAGATGAAGAGGACAGATGGTGAATGAGGAGATGGGTTTGAGTTTAGAACCCTAATACGTGGCTGTTGCATCTTCCGATCTATCCCTTTTATTTATTTTTTTTTTGCACTTATAAACTTTGATAAAATGACAAGAGTAGTCCCTGCTCTCTAATCTTGTACTTTTAACCCCTTTGACTTTTTATTATGGGTATTACAAATCTACCCCAGTTAAACAAAATTCCGTCCTCAAATTTAATGATGACTAAATAAATGAGGATACTTTTCCATCATTTCATCTTCTCGTTCCCATGTTGTCTCTAGTCCTCGACGAGAATTCCACTTTACCTTTACTAAAGGTATTTTATTCTTTCTTAATTTTCTAATTTGTTTGTCGACTATCCCTGAGGGTTCTTCAAAAGAATTCAATTTGTCATTAACCCGAATATCTTTTAATGGTATGACTAGTGACTTGTCAGACACTACTTTCTAAGATTCGACACATGAAATGTGTCATGAATCTTACTTAGCTCATCAGGCAACTTCAAACGATAAGCCACTACTCCAATTCTGGCAGTTATTTCGAATGGTCCAATATAACGAGGACCCAATTTACCCTTTTTGTCAAAACGAATGATGCCTTTCCAAGGTGATACTTTAAACATAACTTTATCTCCCACTTGGAATTCCAAAGGTGTCCTTCTTCGATCATCATAACTTTTCTGTCGATCTTGTGCAACCTTTAATCTTTCTTTAATCTGTATTATCTTATTAGTTGTCTCCTGAATGATCTCAGGACCTGATAGCTGACTTTCACCAACTTCAGTCCAACACACTGTAGTTCTACATTTCCTCCCATAGAGTGCTTCGTAAGGTGCGGCTTTTATACTTGTGTGATAACTATTATTGTATGATAATTCGATCAAAGGTAAATGTTCATCCCAGTTACCACCAAAGTCCATCACACAAGCTCTTAACATATCTTCTAATGTTTGAATCGTTCGCTCACTTTTCCATCTGTTTGTGGATGATAAGCCGTACTAAGGTTTACTCGAGTTCCCATCTCACGTTGAAAACTTTGCCAAAATCTAGACGTGAAACGACTGTCTCTATCAGAAACAATAGAGATTGGCACTCCATGTTTTGACACAATTTCATTGACATAGATTTTAGCTAATCTTTCCATTTTGAAATCTTCCCGTATTGGAAGAAAATGAGCTGATTTTGTCAATCTATCAACTGTAACCCAGATTGTATCACACCCTCGTCTTGTTCGTGGAAGTTTTGTTATAAAATCCATTGTAATCTTATCCCACTTCCAAATAGGAATTTCAAGTTGTTGCAAATTTGCAGAGGGTTTTGGATGTTCAGCCTTAACTTGCGAGCAAGTTAAGCACTTCTCTATATATTGTGCAATTGATCTTTTCATTCCCGGCCACCAAAGATCACTTTTTAAATTTCTATACATTTTATCGCTTCTGGATGCACTGAATATTTAGACTTATGAGCTTCACTCAAGACTAAATCTTGTAATCCTCCATGATTTGGAATCCATATTCTATTGTTAAGTCTTAAGATCCCATCACTCCCGGTTGCTAATAATTTTACTCTTCCAATCATTCTTTCCTTTTTAATCATATCATCTTGAAGAGCTCGTTGTTGTGATTCTTTTATTTGGTTGAGTAAACTTGTTTTACATCTAACCTCATAGCACGAATTCTTATTGGTTTTACTCTTTCCTTTCGACTTAACGCATCTGCAACAACATTTGCCTTTCCTGGATGATATCGAATTTCACAATCATAATCATTCAAAAGCTCCATCCATCTTCGTTGTCTCATGTTATGCATCTTTTGGTTGAAGATGTGTTGGAGAGTCTTATGGTCCATGTAAATTATACACTTAGTTCCATATAGGTAATGCCTCCAAATTTTTAAAGCAAAAATCACTGCACCAAGTTCTAGATCATGTGATGTAATTTTTCTCGTGTACTTTTAATTGTCTTGATGCATATGCAATTACTTTACCTTTCTGCATCAAAACACAACCAAGACCATTACGGGAGGCATCACAATACTCCACAAAATCCTTAGTTCCTTCTGATAATGCTAGGACTGGAGCACTACTGAGTCTTTCCTTTAAAATCTTAAATGCCTCCTCTTGTCTTTCTCCCCACTCAAATTTCACGGACTTTTGTGTTAATTTGGTTAAAGGGGTAGCAATTTTAGAGAAGTCTTGAATAAATCTTCTGTAATATCCTGCTAATCCCAAGAAACTGCGAATTTCGGTAGGCGTTTTTTGAGCTTCTCATTTTGTGGTCGCTTCAACCTTAGTAGGATCGACTTGAATACCATGCTCACTGATTACATGACCAAGAAATTGGACCTTTCTCATCTAAAATTCACACTTTGAAAATTTTGCATAAAGCTTTTCTTTTCTTAATAATTCCAAAATTGATCGAAGATGTTCATGATCTTCTTTGTTCTTTGAATAAATAAGTATGTCGTCAATGAAGACAATGACAAATTTATCTAAATATGGCTTGCAAATTCTATTCATCAAGTCCATGAAAGCCGCCGGTGCATTCGTTAGCCCAAATGGCATAACGAGAAATTCATAGTGTCCATACCTAGTTCTAAATGTCGTCTTAGGTATGTCACTCTGTCTAACTTTTAATTGGTGATAACCTGACCGAAGATCTATTTTGGAGAAATAACTTGAGCCTTGAAGCTGATCGAACAAGTTATCAATTCGAGGTAACGGGTATTTATTCTTAATTGTGACTTTGTTTAAATCTCTGTAATCAATGCACACTCGGATTTACCTATTTTCTTCTTCAAAATTAAGACAGGAGCTCCCCAAGGTGATGTGCTTGGGGGTATAAATCCTTTATCTAACAATTTTTGTAATTGTTCTCGCAATTCTTTCATTTCTATTGGAGCTAAACGATACGGTGCTTTAGCAATGGGTGCGGTTCCGGGCATCAAATCAATTCCAAATTCGACTTGTCGATCTGTGGTAGACCAGGTAAGTCCTCTGGAAATACTTCTGGATAGTTGGCAACTACTGGAACATTCTCCATTTTCCTTTCTTGTTCCGCCACCATCACGTAGGCCATGTACGCAATGCATCCTTTTCTCAAACATATATTAGCCTTAATCAATGAAATTATACTACTAGAGCTCATTGGACGGTCACCTCGAATAGTAATTCGTTTGCCATCAGGTGAGTAGAGTTCTAGAATCTTTTTATCACATATAATTTGAGCTCGGTTAGTAGTCAACCAGTCCATTCCTAGAACTACATCAAAACCACCTAATTCCATAGGTAAAAGTTCTACTGTGAATTGGTTGTTGCTTAAGCTAATAGTGCAATCCTTTATTATATCAAGAATCTTAATCTCTTTCACCATTAGCAGTTTCAACTATAAAAGCTTTTTTTAACTTTTGGACATTTTTATTCAAATAAGGAGCGAAAGTAATAGATACGAAACTTTTATTTGCACCTGAATCAAATAAAATACTAGCATAGATATTATTAACAAGAAAAGTACCGGTAATAACGTCATCAGCTGCATGAGCCTCTTTAGTATTCATAACAAAAGCACGAGTGTTACCACGTGTTTGCTTCTCACCACCCTTGAATCCCGATGTTCCTTGTTTCAATTTCGGCCAATTAGGACGAACATGTCCCTTGTCACCATATTCAAAACATGTTAGAGATTCAGTACAATCTCTAGCAATATGACCTTTCTTGGAGCATTTGTAACAAACTTGGGAACCATTTTCCCGTAAATGATGCTTGTTACATTTCCTGCATCTTGGTCGGTTATCATTGAATCCTCTTCTCTGTTGTTTAAATCCAAATTTCTTTCCAGTCCTTTTATCTTCCCATTTTGTTTTAAAACTATTAGACTTGTAGTCCTTTGAATCTCTAACTCGGATTAATTCTTCTGTTAGCTCACCTGCCAATTCCACAGCTGACTCTAAAGTATTAGGTTTTGCACCTCTGATTGTTCCCCTGATTTGAGGTACTAAACCCCAGATATAGCGATTTATTTGCTAAGATTCTGATTGAACCTGATGAGGAACTAGCCTTGATAGTTCATTAAATCTCATGGTATATTCCCGGCGACCTGTTCCTACCATTTCCAGTTTAAGAAATTCTGTCTCCAACTTCTCCACTACATATCTTGGGCAAAATTTTCCCATGACTAACTTTTTAAATTCTTCCCACTTCATATTGTTTACTGCATTCTTTTCTTTGTTCTGCATAATATTCTTCCACCAACTGTAAGCTTCTTTCTTAAATGATTGTGCTGCAAATTGAACCTTATCTTTTACATTGCAGTCACAAATATTTAATACCGACTCTATCTCATCCAACCATCTAAGAGCTTCAGTAGCACCTTTTTTACCGGTAAAGTCATCTGGTTTACATGACTTGAAGATTTTATAACTACACCCCTTCTTGTCTTCTTCATCAAGATTAATCACTTCAGGTTTCTTCTGTTTATTACCGACATTCTTGTGTTTTACAATATTAGTGTTGCTTCCTTCATTGTCACTGTGATGATCTTTTTCTCGTGACTCATGTTGAGTGTGAGATTTGCTTATTTTAGTGTTCCTGGAATATTCTTCATTGTTCTTAAAATTCGCAAACACGGCTGCAATTTCTTCAGCAATCATTTTTCTTAACTGCCTTCTTTATAATTCTGAATCTGAAATAGTTTTCTCTGAATCATGTTTGGAATGAGTGGAAACCAATTTATCAGGGCCCTTATCGTTCGCTTTTTCCTTACCTTTATTTTTCTTGGAAGGTCCGTCCTTATTCACATCATCAAAAGGGCGAGTACTTGACTTAGACATTTCCTAAAAATAAAAGAAACATTACTAATGTTTTTAGTTCATGTTTTGACTATATACTTTTAGTTTTAAGAATCTTATACTTATTGCATATCTAGAATTCTTCAATCTAAGTACATGGACTTAATTTTGTAATTGCTTAACACTTTCACTCTCTCGGTATTAATAACATTAGTAACATAACAATACTACTTCATACAAAACATACTTATCATACCAAGGCAATTTAAAATAAAAGAGTACAATATTAAGATAAAACATACAAAGGAAATAACACTGGAAATAAAAGATTACATCATCACTTATTTATTTATTTTTTCTAGATTTTTCAGCCTTCTCCCATTGTCCCTTGTACCAGTCTCTTTCCCTTTCCATAGATTGTGTACGGGACCGAATCTCTGCTAGTTCTAATGGATCTATATGAGAACCAGATAACCAACAGGTAGGATCACATGCATAATCAAAACTAGATGATCCTGAATATGAGCTCCTTGGTGGCTCATAGTAGGGGGGGTATACTGGATACTGTGGAAAATGAGGATAGGGTGCGTATGGGGGGTACATGCGGTACGGCTGATAGGGTGACGGTGGTGAAGGATAATAGGTAGGAGCTATAAGTAGGGGTAATGGTGGGGCATACGACTCCATACGGCTATGACGAAGAGCTGCCTTCATCATTTCCTCTTCAGAGGAAAATCCGTGCACAGCACCATAATAATCTAGTTGGGGCTCATATAGTTTTGGCTCCTTTCTATACGGGTATTTAGGTTCTCATTGACCTATGGGTTTCTGAGCTCTAGAAGAACGCTCATCATGATCAACCATCATCGGCTCTGACTCGTCAGGGCCATCATCATCTACTTTATTCTCAATTGGGTTCTCAGCAGGCTCCTCTTCCTCCTCCTCCTCTTCATCTTCTTCTTCTTGATCATCATTTTCGTCTGAAGATGCATGTTGTGGCAACTCATTGGGCACCTCAATCTTAATTGTAGTACCAGGTCGAATAGATTGTCTAGGGGTTCTTGTAGTCTTACTACTGGTTGCTTTCATATATTTCCAAAATTTCATGGTTGGGGATGGGGATTTTGGTTTTGGTGCTGAAGGTATATAAGTGACATATCCTGACAAGTTCTTCTCTGATTTGGAGTTAAAAGAAAGAAACTATCAAACAGCCGCAATTGATATTCCAAAGCACCCAATGTTCTTGTTCTTCCCTTTTTGCTACTAATCTGGGTCAAATAGACCATCAACACCCCAAATTGTGTAATCTAAATCCTTCCAACAGCTTCAATTTAAGCTTTAACCCACCAACCAATCGTGTACCTTAACTTTCGCAGACCAAAAAGGCTTCAGATAAAGATCAAAGTGAACATAGTTGATGTTTTTAAGACAAACTCGATAGTCTGCAGCTGGATTCAAGGGTTCCCAAGTGTTTCTCGTTGGTCTGAAACGTGGCTTTGATAGTGAGAAGTGTAGAGATGAAGAGGATAGATGGTGAATGAGAAGATGGGTTTGATTTTGGAACCCTAATAAGTGGCTGTTGCATCTTCCGATCTATCTATTTGTTTATTTATTTTTTTTTGCACTTATAAACTTTGATAAAATGACAAGAATAGTCCTACTCTCTAATCTTGTACTTTTAACCCCATTGACTTTTTATTATGGGTATTACAATCCCATAGCGGACGAGTAAGAAAAGTCCATAGCAGACAAGTAAGAAAAGTCCACAGCGGACGAAAAATTGTGTCCACAGCGGACGAAAAAATTGTGTCCACAGCGGACCTTACCTTGGTCATAGCGGACGAACAACAGCACAAATCACTCGAACCACAGCGGATGAGCAATTTGAACACACAGCGGACGATTACACTAGTCCACAGCGGACAATCATAATCTGTTGAAATCTCCGACTGAAACCACAACCATCCCCTGTCGACATTCAACAAGTCAATCCCAACTCAAAATCAACCGCAACCACTCCCGAACACAAACATCGACCACCAATCATCTCTGTCTACCGCGACATTCATCATCATCACCACCTTCGAACCATCGACCATCCTAATCCCTTGTCGATTGAAAACCACCTCCGAACCCTTGTTCCCAAATCATCTGCAACCTTCGACCGAACCCCGATCGAAAGCCAATATCCGACCAAAACCCAAATCATCATAGCAACCGAACCAGAAGAAAGAGCTTCGAGAGAGAGAGCACCGAGACAGCTTCTAGAGTTTGAGTGTTTCTGAAACAGAAAGCATTCGGGATTTTTTTTTGTTTTTATTTGAAGCCTTGACCGACAAGGAGGGTTCTAATTTTAACTTTTTTTTCTTATTTTGACCACGCATATTATTTTTATTTTTTGAGTAAATTACCATTTGCATCCTTGAGGTTTGGTGATTTTGACCATTTGCATCCCTACAGTTTAAAAATCCTCATATACCCCCTAACGTTTTATTTTTCTTCCATTTGAATCTAAAACACTAACACCGTTAAATTATTCTGTTAACTCCCTTGTTAAAAGACTAAAATGCCCTTCAAATTAAAACCCTAGTCCCCTCTTCATCTTCTCCATCTTCTCCACCCACCTGAATCTCAACAACCTCTCACAAAATCGTTCATCGGGACATCAAACCTGCATTTTGGTCTGAAGTAGCTGGCGGAGATCATGCGCTCGGCGATCGAGCGCAGATCGCACACGCATTCCGGTGGCATCAGATCTATCTCTCGGATACTGCTCATAGATCTGTAGGTGGAAATGGTCCTGGTCCTGCTGCCCTCGCCTTGTTCCGATAACGAAGAAGAAGCGACGGAGTCTTCACCTCTGGAGCTGTAATCGCTGGATGCTGAGAAGTCGAGAAGGAGGAGGTGGCTGTCGGAGTTGAGGAGATGGGGTCAGTGACGGTGAGTGAGTTGGTGTCGATGGGAGTGGCGCGGGAGATGAGTATGTTTCGGAACTCGTCCTCAAGTCGAGCCATGGCAATCTGGATAGCGGTGTTTGAGTGGTGGTGGACGTGTTGGACTCCGTCGTCCTCCGACAGGGTGGTTGACTCCATCTGTTGGTGAATTTCGGGGGTTTATTGAGTGTTGTTTGCACAAGGATTCGGGGAAGAGGTGGACGGCGGCGGAGTTGTTGTCGCATCCGTTTTGTAGGCTGCCAGAGAACTGAGATCGCCGGAGGAGACCACGGTGGTGTTAACGGACGGTGTCGATCCTACTGATTGTATTCAAACGTGGTTGTAGAGGTTGTTGATATTCAGGTGGGTGGAGAAGATGGAGAAGATGAAGAGGGGACTAGGGTTTTAATTTGAAGGGCAATTTAGTCTTTTAACAAGGGAGTTAACAGAATAATTTAACGGTGTTAGTGTTTTGGATTCAAATGGGAACAAAAATGAAACGTTAGGGTGTATATGAAGATTTTTAAACTGTAGGGATGCAAATGGTCAAAATCACCAAACCACAAGGATGCAAATGGTAATTTACTCTTATTTTTTTAATATTTTTCTTTGAATATCTTTGTTTTGATTTTCAATTTTGACTTTTATTTAAGTTTTAATTTGTTTTGAGTTTAAATTTTGACTTTAGTTTCAATTTTAATTTGACCAGCAAAATATAATTGTTTTAGTAATTATATTATTAATCAAATAAATTTCGAGATTCGGAAGTTAAAAAATATATATCAAACAATACAAAATTTCATGAGGTGTTAACTTTGACCAACTCATAAAGTTTGATCTCGGAAGATTTCGTTTACTTACGGAACCTTTTAAAACTTGTTCTAGGGAGAATTCTTAAAATTCTTCAGAAGATTTTGTTTTTAAAAGACATTTATATTTTTCAACAAACAATTCACAATATTGTTAATCAAGATAATTTAATTATAATTTGATTAATCATCAAGTTAAAATCATTTAATTTTAATTGATTAAATCCAAATTTTATTACTTTTAATTAAGTTTGATAAATATTAATTGAGCTTAAATAAACTGTAATTGAACTGATTTAACTCTTTAATTAGGCTGATCTAATTAAATTGAGTTTTGACGTTCTTTGGATTTACTTAAATTTTAAATTTGATTTTGATTTAAAACACAACACAAATTTCCAAATCATTTTTGTTGTTTAACAAAATGGAAAATTTAACATCATTTACTAACACTCATGTTTCAAGAAATCGAGTTATCTTTCTTGCTGCAGGTAGAAAGAGGTTTCAAGAATTCAAACAAAGCTACAACACAAGCTGCAAACATCCAATCAACAGTAGCAAATCAAACAAAAGCTCCAAACAACTAATCATCAGCAGCACATCAAACAATAATTCATTGTTCGATAACACAAACATACAATTGTACATCAGTCACATTGAGAAAGAACTGATGCACTTACATTTATGTGATCTTGCAAATTCAAACAACACATTGTCTAATGATTTGATAAAATGCAGGTCAGAGATGGAACAGTCTCAAAGAAATGATAAGCACAAATCAAGACACTGAATCAACAAAACATCAGTTTAACTCTGGAGATGAACCTGCTGCTAGATAAAATGGTTCAACAACAAACCAAATTTGAAGAGTTAACTGCTAAGCTTGCAAATCCACAAACATCAACAACATAAACATTCCTCCATTGCCTGAAATTCCTGAAGACAGAAAGATCAATCTGTGTTCATCAGCATGCATAGATGAAGTTCAGGCATACCGAAAACATTGCAACAATATATCATACATGATAAAGGAGGAAAGAGCTTCACATGCAGAAGAATTACAAACTTCTGCAAAACAAATCAGTTCATTAGAGAAAGAAGTTGATATCTTGCTTAAAGAAAATCACAAGCTAAATGCTCAATCAACTGAACTCTTTATGAAGTTAACAAACATAAATGCTGAAGTTGAAGCCAAAATATCAGAAGGAAGTACAACTCAAACAATCATTAACTTGCAACATTACATTGAGCGTCTAAAACAAGCAATCAATACAGAAAAGGTTATAAATGCAGAATTAAAGATACAACATAAAACCTTTGAAGATAAAATCAATTCCCTTATAAAGGATGTAGACAAACTCGTTGGAGAATGATTTAGTCTTCAAGATCAAGTTACAAGACTCATAGAGTCTTTAACAAAGACAAAATCAGATCATGCATCAACAGAAGTTGAACTTGAAAATTTAAAGATGACTGCAAGCAAGTTGGAAGAACTACTTAATGCACAAAGAGATCAGAAGAAGAGTGATGGAACTACATATCATGTTGTTCCTCCTCCTTACAATGATAACTACATAGAAATGCCAACTTTAATGACAAGTCCAGTCACAGAAGATTCAAAGATGCATGATCATCATCAAACAAACAAACCATCCAACATCACTCATATCACTTCTCCTGAAACAGCACCAAAGTTGTACTTCAAACCAGAATCACCAAAGAATGAAACCTTTCATTCTTGTGATGGTCCAGATGGAGATCCAACAAGTGATGACAGTGATGATGAAATCAACCAACCAAACAAACAAACATTGACATGTATTAATCATGTCATTAAAGAAATCAATCCAAAACAAACACAACCACAGAAATCCAAAGCAGAAAAGCCTGACAACAAACAAAAGGCTATGATTCTCAATGAGATATTCAAATCAGCAAGATTTCTTGAACCAGAATTGCCTAAGGCTGAACTGAAGGCAAAGATCAAAATGGAGTTAAAGAACAAACAAAAGCCTGAGGTACAAGAGATCAAAGAACAGGTCAAGAGGAAGAAGACCAAATCTAAAAGAAAGTAGAACAGTCAGACTAAGTCTTCTACACCTGATCCAAACCAACCATCAACCTCAAAAGCTACACTAATAACTCCAAAACTACAAACAATTCTTTATGAGACATGTAATTCAGATTCACACAACACATCTGAGTGTAAAAACACTGAGAGTGATACATATATATATGTCCTCATAAGAGAAAGCAACAAAAACAAACAAAACAAAAGGCTATGAAGTTCCAAGCAAATCTAACTTCATCATTCAAGCCTAAAGGAAGAAGATCCAGACCTTCTATTTACTGCTTAAATTGTGACATGGAGAATCATAACACTTCAGAGTGTTCATACAACAACTCTCCAACATCATAACATAGATGAGGTCAAAGATCTTATCATACATCAGAGTCATACTCACCAAGATCGGAGCATGAGTACTACAACAGACATCATAGCTACTCTTCTCCTCGATCACATCGACATGGGTAGATTTTAAACATTATGATATTCATGATTATTGAACACCAAGACATTATCCTAGGTCATACACACAACATCAGTATGACAGATATAGGAATAATGATTGGTCTAATGGTTATCATAGAAGATCATATCCATCAAATTATTATAATCATAATTATAACTCTTATTAGATGAATATGATCACATGCCCAGAAGAAACAAACATGATCAAGGACAAAGATCCTTTACTACACCTCCATAAAACTTTCAAAAGCAAAATAGATTTTCTAAACCAACCAAAAGATTTTCAAAAGCTAAACAAACTCCTTTCGTTAGACAAACTAAAGTTGAATCAGTTGGCTTAAAATCAAAACAATGTTGGAAAAAGAAAACAATTTCAGGAGGTGAATCTGATACATTATCAGATAAAGCAAAATCATACACATACGAGAAAATCACATGTAAAAATGCTAACAGACAGCTCAGGACAACAATGGCCTGGGTTGAAACGTCTAACTCATTTGCTAGTATGATAGGGACAGTTATGGAGGCCTACCAACCCAAGAAAAGTTAGCAGTGGTTGATCCCTTCGCATGACAGGAACGTTCTTCCTACTCATGACGTTTATGATGAAACTGAGCCAAATAGACCAGACATTAACCAGAATCCAATGCAGGATATATATCACTCACAGAAACAATGATGGCAATGCAAGAAACAACCGATTTTTCATTCCATCTGCTTAGTCTGAGTATATTGCTACATGGACTAACTGTTAATGATCTTTATTGAATTGATAACACATATGCCATTTCTTTATTTTCTAAAAAATCCTAAAAATTAGAAAATCAAGAAAAAATTCAAAAATATTTTCTGTTGAATCTTCTTGCATTTACATGAGAAATGATAGTACACTTATCTACTATCTTCTACATCTATTTTTCAAATCAATAAAGACTGACAAGACATTGTTTGATATGTCAGTAGTCTCAGCTTGGATTCAAGATAAGCATAATTGTGATTAACTAAATCAATATGCATTATGGACCAAAACCATCTTAGGGTATTGGTAAGCAATGACTTTTCCAAGTGTTTGCTTGTGTGGCTACATAAAAACACCATGTGAAAATAGTTTATAAACTTCTCATTGATAAAACCTTTGTTACTCCTTTGTTGTATGTAAATACAGACCTGGAGTAAACATGAGGACAACTTTTGTTATGCTGAGCACAGACCTAGTTGTCCTTGCACTAAAAGTGTTGATGCTAAAAAGAATCCCAATGTGGATCAATGCTAAAAGAATCCCAATGAGGATCAACTTTCAAAGTGAAGTATAAAAGAATCCTAAAGTGGATCAAATCATGAGAATTTATACTCTACGTAGCCTGGTTCAAGTTGTGATAAAGTGTCACCTTGCATTTCATGAGGGGGGTTACTCTTCCATACTTCAAAGTGTGGGGTACTCAATTAGCATATCTAATCAAACCTAAACATATAAATATCACACGATTTGCTTCAGTTCTAACAGTTCTATCTTTTCTTCGAAGCTGCACTCATTTTGTTTTAACACACGATTTGCTTCAGTGCAGAGTTGTAAATCATTTACTAGATTATCAATGTGTTCTAATAACCTAGCAAATTTTAAATCAATGCTTTCTCTAAATTTTTCACATTCAGAACAAGCATGTTTATCAAATAATTCGTCTTTAGAATATACATGTGTAGAACTAGATGAATCAGCCATCATTGCAGTGTCAGACTCTTCAGTGACTTGAGATTCTAAGTTTGCAGCACTTAACTCCTCTTCAACCAAATGATCAACGACATCCGTAGCTTCTTCAATATCTGAACGTGCATGCTTAGCTATGATGTCTCCCTCACTAGAAGATCCATCATCCAAGGTATCAACTAATGCAACATTGGATTCACCCTCGGATACGAATCGGAAGGACAAGACTTCATCACCTTGAGCAACCAAAGCTTTAGAATCTTTACTTGACGATGCTCCAACCTTCTCCTTATCTTTACGGTTGAATGTGGGAAAAGGATTTTCATTCCCAGTCTTCTTTGGCTTTATACACTCACGTTTGAAGTGCCCTTTCTCTCCACAATTGAAGCACGTGACCTTAGTTTTGTCAAATCCAAATGTCGTGTCTTTAGTTGCAACCAGGTTTTGCCCCGTCTTCTTGACAAACTTCTTGGCTCTTCTAACAGCACTAGCCAAGGCCCACATAATATCCATACGTTCCAGCTTAGTTTCATCAACTTGCTCGTAGTCCTCGTCAGCAAGATGACAGTTCCCAATCTTACCAGCAACTAACCCATCATAAGATTGAACAACAGCAGCTAGAAGGTCCATATGTTCTTTAGCAACTTCCACGATGACATTTCCGAGATTCACGATCTTTAACTTAGTAGTATTTGCCTCAGGAACAATGTATTGGGTACCAGATGACCCTGATGTTTCGGTTCCCAATGAACGGCTTTGGGAAGGAGCAGAAGAATTAGACACAAACGCCATTTGTAGCGGTGCACCTGAAGTAGTAGGAGTTGAACCGAATTGTACAATGTAGGATTCTGATCATAGGATCCTTTCTTTGACTTGTATTTCTGATGCAACTCTTCCTCCCTTAACTTCAGAATGAAATCATTTATGTCTAATGTGGCAAGAATGTCGTTTTGTCTCAAATTAGACACAAATGGATCCCATTTGTCTGGCAGACCATCAGCAAAGCTAGAGACTTTATCTTCCATGGAGGTGGCCACGCCATGAGTGTGTAACTCACTCATCAGATGATAGAATCTGTCAATAATATCATCTAAGCTCTCTTTTCCAATTGATGAGAAATTGTCAAATTCCTTTTTAAGAGCTTTTGCCTTCAGTGCTTTCAGAGTTGCATTGCCTTCGTATCTCTTTTCCAAGGCCTCCCATAATTTCTTTGACTGTTTGTTCTCAGAAAACTAATGAAATATGTCCTTAGGTATAGACTGAGTCAAGAAGGCATATGCTTTCTTTTCAGCATTATGCATAGTCTTCTGGGATTCACTCATTCCTCCCAAATTCAACTTTACCCCATTAGCACTGACTGGTACCACATAACCAGTCAATAGACATCCACAGATTGGGGTCAACTCTATTCAACTAAAATCAAACCGCTGTTTCCAATGTGGGTATTCATTCAATGTTAACAGCTTTGGCGGTTTGTTGTGGTTCCCGATCTCACTTTCCAGAAGTAGAAGATTCTGGATGCGTGAGTCATTTCTAGCAGTGAATGCAGAGAACTGGTCTTCCATAGTTTTGAACTTGATGAACTTAGAACAGGACAGATTGACTTATGCGATTGGACAAGACGATTGGGGCAACCGTGCGATTGAAGGATGCGAATTGTAACCTTTCGTATTTTTGTTAAATAAAAGTTAATCCCGTTATAATCTTGTAAAGACCATTGTTGGCATTAATGAAACTACGAGGGTTATTCATGATTGTTTCTTTATTTTTACTTAAATTCATTAATTAGTAGGGTTAATAATTAAGGTTATTAAAAATAAGCATAATAATAATGATAATAATAATAATAATATTACTAATAATAATAATACAAATAAACAATAACTTATAAAAACCAATTAAACTTAAAAATGTTCAAAACTTAAAATAATCAAGTTAAGGGGGCCCTTATGCAAATTTAAAACTTTAAATGGAAGTTTGGGCATAAAATAGCAAAAGATTAAACCGCAGGGACCATTTGTGTAATTCTAAAAATCCCAAACCAAATCCCCCTACCCCCGCAAATTCGGCGGCCTTTCCGGCCGTCCTCCGGCCGATCTCTGACAAGGCCAAAAACCGCCCCTTTGGCCGCGGTTTTAACCCAAAACGCACCCTAACCGATTCATAAAGTTGTTTCGAACTCAAAAGGGTGTGTTAATTTGGTTTTTAAGGTGTTATGTTAATGATTTAGACATGAAACCGAAAAACTATCAAATTAACAATGCGTTTACCATTAAATCGAATTAATAATGTAATTAAACAAGCACTAACGTTCCTGTAATCATCTCGAATTCAATGTAGTGATTTATGGCACTTGAAACAACCATTTATTCGCTCAAATTAGGGTTCCTAAACTCTCTGAAACCTCAATTGGATATAAAACACACACACACACATCGATTTTGCTCCTTGGAAACCGTCGACTTGTTCATCTTTTTGTTTGCATAAATCCAAACAAATTATGGAAATTAAAAACAGGTACACACCCGATTAACCATAGGGAATCAAAGCCCTATGTTTAATTTGGTGATCATTATCGTTTGGATGATCAATTTGATCGATTTTGATTTCTAGGTTTATGTGAATTGGGGATTATCTGGGTAATTGGATTTAACTTTTGAGTTCTGAAACACAACGCAAACTAGGGCCTTGGCCCAGTGGTTCGAGTATGGTGAGATGTGGCAAGGGACCGGGGTTCGAACCGAGTCCTTGCCTTTATTTTTAGAAAGGTTTTTATTAGATTTTAAAATTTCAGAAAATATCTGAAGATTATCATTAATCACATAATAACTATTTTTTAATCAGAAATTAAATAAAATGATTTTCTTTTAAATTTCTTAGAAATTAATTAATAAATCTTTTATTTTTTTACCTTGGAAAATTATAAATGACATGAAATGTATCTTTTTATTAGTATTAAATTGTAGTTATATATTTTAAATTCTTAGAAAATTGTGATTAGATAAATCTTTTAATGTAAACAGTATTTACAAGTTCAAATTATATATTTAAAAGAAAATAAATATATATATATGTGTGTACTTGTTTAAAATGTGCATCTTTTGGATTAAAAGAATTATTTAAAATCCATAAATTTACTATTTTTAATAGTAAATAATAATCTTTTGATAGAGAAAATTTTAAAATACTATTAAGGGTTTAATAACTAAAATTCTTATTTAACCTTTTAAATATTAATGAAATTATAAATTGTAATCTAAAATCCTGGGTTAACAAGTTATAAATCATATCATTACAATTGATAACTCAAAAGCCCAAATATAAGTTATGAAACGTTAGCACTATAATAATCGTTATTACGCTGTTCATTTAGGTTGAACTTTATCGAATCCTCGGCGCTAAATACAAGACCTCTTATTTGATCACCCTTATTATTCGTGTGAGTATTTCTATATCCATTTATTATTTTTACACTTTGGGATGAAACATGCTATATTATAAACATTGCACTTGTAAACACGTTTGATTCTTGTAAACTTATGGCATTTCACATGTATGTTATGGTTAGTTGACCTTTGTAGCTACCATGTAATGTCGAATATATGTACAATCATTAACTATTGCTAGCCTGGTGACGTCATAGATCTATGGGCCAGTCAAGCCTGCTTGGTTAATCCAACTATACTTAGCTAATCATATATACTTGTAAACGTTTTAGACTTGTAAAATATGTCAAGGTTTGATTGTGCATTCTGTCTTACATCCCTAGTTACTTTGTTCTCTAACTTAAAACATGAATTGCCATCTTTTATATACTTATGTATTGATAACTATGGAAATCTCACTAACATTATTGTTGACCTTTTATTTTTAACATGTTTTAGGAAATACTCAAGTATGATTAATACTTTGAAGCTTATCACATCTAGGATTGGACCTAGAGAAATAAATGGATGAACTTGTCACATTTAACTTTTATATCATGATGTTATCTTTGTTTGAGACTTATGCTTGTAACGTTGCAACTGAAACTTATGATTAATATATTTGGATTTGGTAATAGCGTTATGTGGCTGTGAACGATCTTAACTCTCACATCTTGACGTTTTCGCCGTCAAGGTTGGGGTGTGACAGATTGGTATCAGAGCCCATAAGTATAGGGATTTAGGTTATTAGAAATGGTGACCTAGACTATAATGTATGCATGAACCTTATAGAATCATATTTCAATTCTTGTAAAGATATATGGTATGCATGCTACATAATGCTATGCCTTGTTATGTGCAACTTGATGCCTTAGCATATGATTGCCATATGTATGTTTAAACTTTATTACTTGTCCCGCTAGACTTATCTTTGACTCTTCGATTCTCCCTGACAAATGAAACTTCCTAAACTTATTATCGACGACATGTGAAATCTACACTTATTATCGTAGGTTAATTCCTTAGACTCTATGTCTAATCTATGAAAATCTCATCAAGGTTTTGATTTTATGAACCTAAGAAATTTGTGTGACACATAGACACCTGTATTCTGAATTTCCTGGCAAAAGGCCTTCGGGCTAAGGCAAGCATATCGTATAAATCTCATTACAAGACCAGTTATGCTTTCCTAGGGATTTCTGGGGTGAGTGATAAACTATGGTCAACATACACAAGCTTCTAAGGCAAATGGGTGAATTCACCTTGACGTGTCAATGTTTCCAAATGGTAATGCGTTACCAAATGGAACCATCCGGTTTATATTCAAAATATCAAAAATCCTTGATTCCTTGGACTGATTTATCATCGAAACTCTAATATCTTCTCATTCCTATCTTACGTAATGTTCTCGTTAATATTGAACTCATTATACTCCTCAATTTCTACGTTTAAACATCGTTATACGTTGTGCGCCTTATGTAACTATCTTTATACCTTGGCCAATGTGTACATAGATCTTAATCTATCCAAAGATATTGGTCATCTAAACCGAATGGTTTTCAAACCTTAAAATTGTTACTCAGGGTTTTTAAATGTCCTTAAAGTGTGTCCCATAACTGAAATCATTCAATGCCGAAAATTGAAATACCTGCGTCTCGGGATATTTTGTCTAGGCAAGGTATACACATAAATCTGATTCGACCGTTGGATCCATTTATCTGACCTTGAATTCATGAGGTGAGTGTTCGCTTATAGATATGTGTGTCTTCAGTAAAGTTGTGGTTGACGTAACACTTTAAGAAGTCAACGCATTTCCCTTTTGTTTCGAATCAAACGTTTATATCTCGTTGTTGCATTGCATCGTTTTGTCATTGATCTTGTTTTTCTGATTTAAACCATTCAAGATTTGACAACGTATCACAATTGACTCTGTTATCCTGAACTTTAACCCTAACCCTAGCAAGCATGATTTTCTTTTCCTGTTAATATTACATTGATGTAACTTGAAGTTCTGAATTTCTAACCGATATTCTCCTTGTTTGCTAAGTCGAGCTTTTGTAAAATCTTTTAACTGTCTTGCGCCGTAGGCAATGCAAGAGTCTGTAAGTCAACTTATGACTAAGGACCTCATGTCTCCTAAATGATTCTATCTCATCAAGACAGGGGTGACTCCCTTACTTTGGTGATGACTTTCCATTCGCTATTATTGTTCTTATGAAATTTTATCATCAAGACAGAAGTGGACCTCTTACCTTGATGACCATTTCTCCTTCTTGTTCTTACGAATTCGTATTTTGTCAGTGGAATTACCTCCTTGAAATAGGAGTCAAATTTCGTATCTCGATGATGGTTTTCAATTTTTCTATAGTATGTTTTATGAAATCTCGTTCTCTGAATCGGGGTGATTTTCTTGTTTTGAGGACAGATTTCAATCATTTCATTTTGGAACTCGTATTTCATGAATGAAATGACCTCACCAAAATAGGATTGAATCCCGTACTTTGGTGACAAAGGTAAATTCTTGATTGTTTTCTTGTTATTATGAAATTCAATCATCAAGATAGGCGTGAAATCCATACCTTGATGATAATTTCACCCGTAAAAAGTTTATAGATGGTATTTTCCTCAAATGAAATGACCTCATCAAAGTAGGAGTGAATTCTGTATTTTAATGAAGTTTTTCATTTTGCTATATTTTGTTTCTATAAAACTTCACCGTTAAGATAGGAGTGGTTATCCTTACCTTAATGGTAAGTTACCTCATGTTATTCTTGTGGATCCTTAACAATGAGTTAGGATCAATCTCTCGTTTGGTAGTTAAGAGTCATACTTTGGAAAAAACACCACGAAGCTAGAAGTGATAACCATATCTTGATGACTATTCCCATTCCTTGATCTCAAACTTACCAAGGTTTTAAAACCTCAATTAACAAGAAACATGTAATAACTTGACGGGTGAATACTGTTATCTGATTTATCGACGATAGTGTTCCAGCCAGTCAAGCTAAAGCATGATTCCTGAAATCGAAAGAGGTCTTTTTCATTTTAGGGTAACCCTCGTTCCAAGCCTGGAACATTTAAATTTTAAATCGATTTCTTTCTCTCACACTTTTACGTTTCAATTTGTCATTTGATCTAACTTTATGGAACCTTTTATTTCTTGTGTATCGATTTTCCTTTGGGTTATCATAAACACCTAATTGCACGATGATAACACTCCTAAAACGATCTTTCGTACAAGATAAAGTCATTTTAAATCGATGTCATGCTTTTCTGGTTATATCAATGTATGGTTATGTTCATGGGTTTGATGAACCGCATGTGCAAGCCGTACTTGAAAATAATTGTATTTGTCTTTATCGAATATAACCTGAATAATTCAAATTTTAATCCGATCATGAACGACATCTTTGTTTCATTCTTTACCCATAATTAATAATGCAATTCCCATTATTTGGGTAATCTTTGAACTTCTAATCTTGAAAATACCTAAACCTCTATCTTGATTACGACTCACAAGACTTGTTATTACATTCATTCCTGGTGTGGACAAAAAGGATCATGAATTTCCCCTATTAGTATTCATGGTTTGGCATAAAGGAAAAGGGGACATAGCTTGGTATATGTCCAAAATGCCTCGTATTTCTTGATGTCATAATGACATTTGGTGCATTATTGACCGATTGACTAGTTTCACACATTTCATATTGACTCATGTGAGATAAAGAGTTGAGAAATTGACTCGTACCTACCTCAAATAGTCGGTCATCATGGTGTGTCGTTAAACATCGATCGTTAATTTTGATGATCGATTCACCTTTCTGTTATTAGCAATGTCTCTAATCATCTTTGGGGAAACAGCTCAAAATCTCAGCATATCGTATCATTCTTATCCTGACGGTTTGACGAAGGAACAATACGTATTCGCAAGATATGCGTTAAGCTTATTTCGTTTTATATAGTGACACTTGGGATTCTTAAATTCCGTCAGTCAAACTTTCATACAATTACGGGACTTTTTCAATAGCTTCAAGATGTCACCTTATTACATAATTTCATTCTAGTTGTTTGAGAGTAGTGAGAAAGTGACTGATAAGTCTAATATACCTCAGGAACTTATCATTGTTTTCCAACGTTTCATGTAACAAATCTCAAAGAGTTAGTTTGTCAATGATAACTTTCGCATTCCACGGGAAGAGTTCAAACCTGCATGCGTGGTGTCAAGAACCCTGTAAAATTCCATAATTCGTAAAGCGAAACATCTCACCCGTAATCAAACGCCAAACACAGTCCGTTAGTACACTTATCTTTCATCATAAGTCTTCTATTTATTTAAGTTTCATTCTTAATTTCAAGACGAAATTCTTAAAAGTTGGGGAGACTGTAACCTTTCGTATTTTTGTTAAATAAAAGTTAATCCCGTTATAATCTTGTAAGGACCATTATTGGAATTAATGAAACTACGAGGGTTATTCATGATTATTTCTTTTATTTTTACTTAAATTCATTAATTAGTAGGCTTAATAATTAAGGTTATTAAAAATAAGCATAATAATAATGATAATAATAATAATAATATTACTAATAATAATAATACTAATAAACAATAATTTATAAAAACTAATTAAACTTAAAAATGTTCAAAACTTAAAATAATCAAGTTAAGGGGGCCCTTATGCAAATTTTAAAACTTTAAATGGAAGTTTGGGCATAAAATAACAAAAGATTAAACCGCAGGGACCATTTGTGTAATTCTGAAAATCCAAAACCAAATCCTCCCTACCCCCACAAATCCGGCGGCCTTTCCGGCCGTCCTCCGGCCGATCTCCGGCAAGGCCAAAAACCGCCCCTTTGGCCGCAGTTTTAACCCAAAACGCACCCTAACCGATTCATAAAGCTGTTTCGAACTCAAAAGGGTGTGTTAATTCGGTTTTTAAGGTGTTATGTTAATGATATAGACATGAAACCGAAAAACTATCAAATTAACAATGGGTTTACCACTGAATCGAATTAATAATGCAATTAAATAAGCACTAACGTTCCTGTAATCATCTCGAATTCAATGTAGTGATTTGTGGCACTTCAAACAACCATTTATTCGGTTAAAGTGACCCGAAACCCCCGATCTTAAACGTCGAAGCCATTGGTATCAAATCGAACGAATTGAACCTATAAATTAGAGGGCTTTCACTCAAATTGGGGTTCCTAAACTCTCTGAAACTCCAATTTGATATAAAACACACACACACATCGATTTTGCTCCTTGGAAACCGTCGACGTGTTCATCTTTTTGTTCGCACAAATCCAAACGAATTATGGAAATTAAAAACAGGTACACACCCGATTAACCATAGGGAATCAAAGCCCTATGTTTAATTTGTTATCATTATTGTTTGGATGATCAATTTGATTGATTTTTGATTTCTAGTGTTTATGTGAATTGGGGATTATCTTGGTAATTGGATTTAACTTTTGAGTTCTGAAACACAACACAAACTAAGGCCTTGGCCCAGTGGTTCGAGTGTGGTGAGATGTGGCAAGGGACCCGGGTTCGAACCGAGTCCTTGCCTTTATTTTTAAAAAGGTTTTTATTAGATTTTAAAATTTCAGAAAATATCTAAAGATTATCATTAATCACATAAAAACTATTTTTTAATCAGAAATTAAATAAAATGATTTTCTTTTAAATTTTTTAGAAATTAATTAATAAATCTTTTATTTTTTTTACCTTGGAAAATTATAAATGACATGAAATGTATCTATTTATTAGTATTAAATTGTAGTTATATATATTAAATTCTTAGAAAATTGTGATTAGATAAATCTTTTAATGTAAACAATATTTACAAGTTCAAATTATATATTTAAAAGAAAATAAATATATATATGTACTTGTTTAAAATGTGCATCTTTTGGATCAAAGAGAATTATTTAAAATCCACAAATTTACTATGTTTAATAGTAAATAATAATCTTTTGATAGAGAAAAATTTAAACTATTATTAAGGGTTTAATAACTAAAATTCATATTTAACCTTTTAAATGTTAACGAAATTATAAATTGTAATCTAAAATCCTGGGTTAACAAGTTATAAATCATATCATTACAATTGATAACTCAAAAGCTCAAATATAAGTTATGAAACATTAGCACTATAATAATCGTTATTACGCTGTTCATTTAGGTTGAACTTTACCGAATCCTCGGAGTTAAATACAAGACCTCTTATTGGATCACCCTTATTATCCGTGTGAGTATTTCTATACCCCTTTTATTATTTTTACACTTCGGGTTAAAACATGTTACATTATAAACATTGCACTTGTAAACACGTTTGATTCTTGTAAACTTATGGCATTTCACCTATATGTTGTGGTTAGTTGACCTTTGTAGCTACCATGTAATGTCGAATATATGTATAATCATTAACTATTGCTAGCCTGGCGACGTGATAGATCTATGGGCCTGACAAGCCTGCTTGGTTAATCCAAGTACACTTAGCTAATCGTATATACTTGTAAACATTGGAGACTTGTAAAAATCTGTCAAGGTTTGATTGTGCATTTTGTCTTACATCCCTAGTTACTTTGTTCTCTAACTTACAACACGAATTGCCATCTTTTATATACTTATGTATTGAAAACTATGGAAATCTCACCAACATTATTGTTGACCTTTTATTTTTAACATGTTTCAGGAAATACTCAAGTATGATTACTACTTTGAAGCTTATCACGTCTAGGATTGGACCTAGAGAAATAAATGGATGAACTTGTCACATTTAACTTTTATATCATGATGTTATCTTTGTTTGAGACTTATGCTTGTAACGTTGCAATTGAAACTTATGATTAATACATTTGGATTTGGTAATAGCGTTATGTGGATGTGGATCTTAACTCTCACATCTCGATGTTTCCGCCGTCAAGGTTGGGGTGTGACACGAATGACTTCAGTCGTGCGATTGGATTCAGTCGTGCGAGTGAACAGGACGAATGAGGTCAACCGTATGGACTACTTCAACCATGCGAATGAACTATGCGAATTAGTCCAGTCGTACGATTGAACTATACGAATGGGATTCAGGCGTGCGATTGAGCTAATCGTGCGACTGAAGCTGCTGTTGCGGGAAAAATCGAATTTTTTGAACACTTGACTCAAAATTACGAATTTTTACGAACCCTAGTCTGCCGTATGGAAAAAGATCGACACTTTTAACACAAAGACTCGTCAAAAACACATTTTGAAGCGAAAAAGTGAATCTTTTGAATGAAAACGTTAGTTTTGACACCAAAACCAATTGGTTCCACGCAAAATCACAAGCCTAGGCTCTGATACCACTTGTTAGGACCGTGTACGTACGGAGTACTAATAGATTCTACGTGAAACCAGATCAAATAGCGCGGAATTCTATTTGATTGGCGATCCAATCAGTGAGAACAAATAACCCGATCAATCTAACAATGTAACAAATGTTAAGAACAGATTGGAATCAATCAGGAACGAACTATGAACTTGGTTTTTTGACTTGGGACGCTCTGGACAACTAGGGTACAAAAGTGTTCGAAGTGTTTTGTTTTTCCACGAATTATGTGGTATTTATAGGTTTTTAGAGTTCAATCGTACGACTGAACCATTAGCATGGTTCAGTAGTGCGACTGGCTCATGCGGTTGACTCATACGCACGACTGAAGATTCAGTCGTACGACTGAATCAATCTTATGTCTCAATCATACGACTGATCCAGTCACCTGGTTCAGTCGTGCCCATAAGTATGGTTCATCCATGCGTATGGGTCATATGTATGGTCTAGTAGCATGAATGTCCACATGACAAAGTTAAACACATTTCTAAGTTCTTATTTGACTTAGAACTATGTAAAACAACATCAAACCTATATATTAAGTTCATACATATGAATCACATTCAATATAATGATAACATGACATAATCAATCACAAATAAACATCACAATGCATTTCATATATCTTTAAGATCATCAATTACATCATATTACACAAGTGTGAGACATGAAAATTTGAGATCATAAACTAGGTACATTAAGATGTATCAACACTGTCAATTAAATATCTTCTACAATGCATGATCATGTATCAATTATATATGAACATATATATGGTTTCGTTTTTATATGTGGTTTTAATGACATTTCCTTGAGCTCTTATGTATGCGCCGCGCAAATCATGCGCAGACATTTTCTTCTGCAGACTGTTTGATTTTTTGAAAACTTTTATTAAAAAACGTCTGCATGGAGTCTTCTTAGTGCAGATGTGGACCAGTCACTTCTAGTCACTTCTAACATCTTCTCTCTTCTCATTCTACCCTACCCATACTTCTTCTCTTCTTATCCCAATTACTCACCACCTCTCCGCCACTAACCGACCTCTTCTCTACCACCAACGCCGCCGCCCTTCCCTCGCACAGGTTCTTACGGATAGCAGCGACGACAACGGAGGCGAAGGGCACCATGGCCACGTCATCTTCGCATTTGTTGTTGTTGTCGTCATTGTTGCAACTGATACTCACCTGACGGAGGGCTGCAACACTATTAGGGTTGCTACAGTGGACGACGGCGGCGATGGTGGTGGTGGTGGATGATTTGTGAACAACATGACGACGGAGATCGTGATGGTGATGGTGGTGGTGAAATTGAGGTGAGATTAAGGAGAGGATCATTGGTGTGAGAGTGATGGAAGTTGCCGGAGGTTGGGGAGAGTTAGTGGTGGTTGGTGGCCGGAGTTTGTTGTGTTGTGGAGGTGGTCGCCGATTTGCTCAGAGTGGATAGAGGGTAATGATTGGGGACATAGCAAATGACAAGTTTTTTTTTATTTTTTTTTTTTTGTTTTTTTGGTTTGTTTACAAGCATACGACCTACCTGTTGGTTTTTATTTTGCATGTTCCATAGTTTTTCACTACTAAACTTGTAACGAACAAAGTGTAATATAATTTTATACACATTGATTTGTTTAGTTTATTTTACATATCTTAATATAAATAATTGATGTTATAAATAATTGGGAGTTAATTATATTGTTTTACCAGTCTGCAGATGTTAAAAACAAACAGTTTTTTTTTGCAGACTGCAGACGTTTGATCTACATCTTCTGCTGCAGATGTCTGCAGATGTGGTCCACAGACTGCAGACGTTTTCCTGCAAAAAAAATAAACAACACCTTAGATGAAAGCTTGAATAAACAACTTTAAATATGTTTATAAAATTAAACGCTAATAAGGTTTCAATGATTTTTCTTAACTTGCACCTTTACCCTATAAGTATATTGTTGTTTTGTGACACAAAAGTCCCCAAAAATATATCTTATCTTCTAATTATACTTTCTCTGATAACATAATTTTTAACATATGATTTGTTAAACACTAACATTGATTATTTTGACTTGATGTTACAAGATATTGAAAGAGAGTAAAGTACTTATTTGTGTTTTTTTAAATCTTCATAATTCCTTTTATTTAAGTTGCTGTAACATATGTTACAAATTATAAACACAAGAATATTGTAAAACATAAAATTCTATCAGTATAAGTTTGTGAAAAGGTCTTACGTGGTGTTTGTTTTTAAGAAAATCTCTTTCCCACCTCTTTATCTGCGCGCATGCAGACGCGGGAAGAGGTTTTAAGTGCGCAGACTGTTTGTTTTTTTGAAGACGTTTCATTAAAAACGTCTGCGCGAGGTCTTTTTGGTGCAGACATGGTCTTGCCCTTCTCAAGTCTTCTAACCTCTTCTTCTTTACCCCAACACTCTTCTCCTCCCCAGACTTTTGTTTTCTTTCCCCCAACCCTCATCTCCAAACTACAGCCTCCAACCCCCACCACACCACTTATCTCCGGCCGCCGCTCGACCACGCCGCCGGCCTCCGCCCCGTCTCCACGCCAGCGCCCTCCGACCCCGTCTCCACGCCGTCGCAGCCCTCCCCCCTCATCTCCGGCCGTCGCCCGACCGCAGCCCTCCTCCGTCCGATCGCAGCCCTCCTCCGCCCGCCCGACGCTCCCCCTGGCCGCTGCCGCCCCTCCGCAGCCCTCCTCCGCCCGCCCACGCTCCCACCGGCCGATGCCCCTCCTTTTCGGCCCTCCTCCAACCGAAGGTAAGTTTTTTTTAATTTTGTGATTTTGTTTAAGTTTATAGTTGATTTTTGTATATTTAAGATGATTTGTGATTTGGTTAGTATGATTTCTTATTTGGTTTATGATTTTGTTAGATTTTTTATATTAGTTTGTATGATTAGTGATTTTAATTTGTATGGTGAGTGATTTGGTTTGTTTGGTTAGTGATTTGGTTTATGGTTAGTTTGTGATTAAAGTTTAAAAAATAAGTTTAGTTTAATTACAGAATATTTCAGCATTCTGCAGATGTAAAAAAAACAAACAGTCTTTTTCTTGCAGACTGCAGACATTTGGTCCACCTCTTCTGCTGCAGATGTCTGCAAATGTGGTCCACAGACTGCAGACGTTTTCCTGCAGAAAAAACAAACAGCACCTTAATCTCATGTGTTAAAAAATTGATCATATGAAATAAAATTTATAGTAATCATTAAACAACACCTAAATTGTCACACCCTCAAATTCTGGGTCTGGAATTTATCACGGAGGGGTGAGCAAACAGGATCGAACACAGTAGTTACACATGAGATGCAGTTATCTATATGATAAATTTTAGATAATCATTCATTAATATTCAGAGTAGCGGAATAAAAGATAGATTGTATCTTAACAACACGTCTAATCATATCTCAGATAATAAACAATATGTATCTTGAGCTCTTATATGATCCTACGTGCATGTCCATAAGCTCCTAATAGATACCTGAGAATACACGTAAATCAAGTGTCAACACAGGGTTGGTGAGTTCATAGGTAAGTAAAACATAATTGATAAAGCATTAGTTTTCATCAAAATAGGATTTTCTGTAAAAGTGTGACTACTCACTGGTGTCACTTGGTATATGAATAGCCTGTCGGAACCCTTTTATAAGGTGAACCCGCTATCCCATATACTTACTAAGTACAAGCCAACAAATCCTTCACATAAGATTTGCCCATGTATCATAGTTTATCATTACCACGTACAAGCTAACAATCCTTCACATAGGATTTGTCCATGGATCATAGTTTATCATTACTAAGTACAAGTCAACAAATCTTTCATATGGGATTTGCCCATGTATCATAGTTTTATTATCCTTTTTATGTGTATATTATATTAATCATAATAATTTCAAATCAGAGGGAGCAAATCCTCCTTTACATTTATCCTTATTGGGTTGTAAGTGGAACTATAATGGCAAACTCATAATGCGCTTCTACCTTCTCATCACATAAAACAGTCATCCCGAATAACTTATAAGATCTTTATGCATCTGATAAGGACCACATGTCCAAACCTTTGTGGGGGTAAGTCACACCCCGATAGTACTACCCAAAAGATCCCTGCCTTGATAATAGTCCAGTATACAGAGAAGGTTTTTTATTGTAACCATATGTAATCATAAATGTGATTTAATTATTATTTAACATAATACACAAAAATAATTTGTAAATTTAATTACAACATGTATTCCTCCCCAAAATATTTAAATGATTAAAAAGGGGACAGTTAAGTATGAACTCACCTCATTTCTTGTGTGGTGTTGACAAGCTAGTAAATTCCTCCTAAGGAATTATAATTCACGTAAGCAAATAGATACAAATCCATAACCTTAATAAGTTAAATCTTGAACCTGGTATTCAATTGACCTAGGGTTTTGGTTTTCGGGGATTTGTTATAAACATATAACTAATCATTTAATTATCTTTGTTAATTCTTTAATAATTAAAGATTTATATTTCATAAAATTTGATTAATTTAATAATGATTTTAACATATCATTATATTCTAAATAAATTGTAGACATTATTTAAACATGTAAGTTTATATTCAATTTTGTAAGATTTTATAAATATTTAAATTTATTAAAATCTAATTTGTATTTATATTATCAGGATTTAATCCATAATTAATAATATAATGTCCATTAATAATTTGATAATTTAAATTATTTTTAAAATCCATTTTATAAAAATAACCATTTATAACATTTTGTAATAATTATAAAATAAATAAATAAATAAATAAATAAATAAGGTTTTTAAAGAAATAAATTTCCAGAAAATAATTTAATAACTTTTAGAATAAACAAAGTTTATAAAAATTATTTTTATAATTTTTAGTAATTTTTCTGTATTTTTAAAAGGTTCAAAAAGGCTTTTAAAAAAAATATGTTGGGGGCCGGGTTCGAACCCGTGACCTCCTTTCCACACTACCACACACAAACCAGTGAACCAAAGGCTTACAGCCGCGGTATTCCTGGTTTCCAAATAGTTTTAACCCATTTAATCCATTTCCCCCAATTTTCCCAAGAACCCTAATTCGATTTCAACCCAATTAACCTCGAATTCGTATCTGTTAATGACTATAATCATGGGGCTTTTGTTCCCCATGATAAATCGAGTTTGATGGTAGGTTCAATTACCTGATTCGTAACTCAGAATGTCAAGAACAGTCGATGGATATGTCGCGACTTGTCTTGAATCCAAACAATGATCAAACACTGATGATAATCGAATTAATTACACATGAAGCTTCTATTGGTGTTAATTATGGATAGCCCTCTGTCAATTTCGAGGCTTGAAGCTTGAATTGGGATGTTCGATCAGTTGCAGGTCCGCGGTATAGGAGAGAATCGAATTGGGTTATTTGTGTGTTTTCAGATGCAATTCAAAGTGATAGTAGTTTAGGATTCTTATAATCGATCATTTGGATTAGTTTAATTGCATTATTGCGGATTGTAGTGCGATGTATGAATTGTAAAGTAGCCGAAAGTTAAAGTGGTTGAATAAGTGCGACCGTGAGCTGTTATTCGCTCAAATAAAGTGGGTGTCTAGATTCGAATCTGACCCATGAGCGAAATGGGACCGGTTTCGTGTAAAATAATCAAGGCGGCGTTCGGCCGGAGATAGCCGGAAAGGTGGCCGAAATCGAGGGGAAACAGTGGGCCGGGGGGTTGGTTTTCAAAAATTACACATTTGGTCCCTGTGGTTTCCAGTTTATTATTTTATGTAAAATAGTTCAATTTCAAGTTTCAAGAATTACAAAATCACCCCCTGAACTTATTAAATCCAAATTTTTAATTGTTTCAAAATAAATAAACTTTTATAAATTACTATTATTATTATTATTGTTATCATTATTTTTATTATTATTAATATTATTATTAAATAATAATAGAAATATAAAAACTAATTTGTATAATCACATAATTACTATGAATTTTTCCGGGTTGTCACATAAATATACTACACCAACTCTTTTGGTTTTGTTTGATATATAAAGACTTAATTATACGGGTGATCCTTGTGGTTAGGCTTAATTTTACTTTTGGTTTCTAACTCTTAGAAATTATAAGATTAGTCAAAAGCTTTACACAAACGTAACACTAATGGTCCTTGAGCTGAATGGACATTAATTTCTTTGTAAAATTTTTTTTAATAACAAAACTACCCTTTAATAAATGAAAAAAGATAATTAAATAAAAGAAACCCTTAAAGTGGGCCCCACTAACCTAACCAAACCCAGTCCATCTTTAAACCCAATCCACCAATAGCAGCATCACCGGCGCCGCTGGAACACCATCCACCACCACTTCATAACCCACCCCTCTCCCCGTTTCTCTCCCTTTCTTGACTCCCACCAACGTAGCACCATCCACCACCACTAGTATCCCTGCCTCCGTGTCATTTAATCGTCGCTACCACTTTTGTTCACCCGAACCACCGAACCCACCACCGTTCTTGTTTTACCATGAGCTTGAGTTCCACCGGACCATCGAACCACCGAAGCCACCCATGTAATTAAGTTTTGTATAAATGTGATTGGTGTAATTGTTGATATCTTTAATATTGAAAATGTTAGTATGAATAATAAGTGATTTAATTATAATACTTATAAAACTTTAGTTACTGTTAAAATAAATAAAAATATCAGTGTGGTGACTAAACACATTTTACTCATGGTTATCGGAAGAAATCCAAACAATCCACTCACTTCACTCCCACCGTTTCATGATCAAACACAACACATCTCTCTTTTCATCTTCCTCCCACCACCTACAACTAAACCTATAAAACCCAACCTCATGGATCTCATCGCCTTTCACCCCCACTCGCACCGCTACTCGCGTGCCATCCACGCGCCCCTAAACCACCCTCAACTCACCTGGTCAACACACCACGCGCCCTCGCGCGCGTGGAGATATTTTCCCCATTCACCTGCGATTCCTCCCTCTATATCGAAAACCATCATGCTTCATCGTTTCAAGCTCAGCCTCCGATCGTTGTTTTCCGATTTCAAAACGGTTGATTTGAGTGTGTTTCGTGGTTTGATGTTCGATTGATGCGAGTGTTTTGTCGTGTTGGTGAGTTTGATGGCCTAGTTTTGTTGTTTTATGCAATTTGTTTCGATTTGTTATCCTGCATCATGTTTTATTTATTATTTTTCTGTAGATCTGTTGATTTTGTGTGCTTTTGGCTTGATTTTTGTGCTGAAAGATGGAGTTTATTGATGTATTGGTAAATCTGTGAGTTTAATGGTTCTAGTTTTGTCGTTTATGAATTTGTTTGGATCTGTTATTTGCATCATGTTTTGATTGATTTGATTTTGGTGTGATTTGTGTAGATCTATTGATTATGTGTGTTTTTGGCTTGATTTCTGTGCTAAATGTACGATCTGTTGATGTTTATGGTACATCTGTAAATTTGATGCTTGAGAGATGAGATTTTGTTTAGTTTTGCTTTAGATCTGGTGATTATGAGCTTTAATGGTTGGTTTTGCAGGTTGAAAGATGGAGCCTATAGATATCGTTGGCAAAACGAAAGAAGATGCATCTCTCCCAAAAGGTTTGCTTGATTATTTTGTTTTTCATATGTAATTGCTGTTCTTGATTTTGCCCGTCGATTTTGATCTCCGTTTTCCTTCTAACATTTTCTATTCGAAGTGCTATTTTTTGTTTTTATTCCTTATCTGTGTTAATCTTGTTGATAAGTTTGTTGATATATTCTAAAATCATGTACAAAAACATCTATCCGGCATACATCTTGTCTACAAGTTTGTTTTTCTTGATGTAACTAAGAGCGTGAGCAATGCGTGTCTGTGAGTTTTGGCGGACGCTGATGTGAGGAGACAGGGTTGTTCAGTTCATGTTTGTTTTAAGAAACACGTTCTATGTCAATCATGATCACTTGTAAACTTCAAGATCTTGATGAGAAATGTTAACTGCACTTCTTATTACAGGTGAGATTGGCATATGCATGATCTTAGTCATAGTAGCCATTAAACACATGAAAGATGACTTTTGAAGGGCTATCTATTGTAGATAGGCATGTTTTTGAATCAATGGCATAAAGAACATAGATTTTTTTAGAATCTAACTTTTCTTGAAGCTTGATTTAATTTGTGAGCAGTAAAGTCGTTTTGTTGATTCAGATTGCTGTTTGACTTATGTATTGATGAAACATTCAAACTCTAATACAAAGTATGTGACTGCAGCTACTATGACTAAGATTATCAAGGAAATGTTGCCTCCAGACGTACGTGTTGCAAGAGATACTCAAGATCTACTGATCGAGTGTTGTGTAGGTAAGATAATTTATCATACTTTTAGCTATGTGACCAGATCCCATTTAATATTTTTGTTCATTTTTAAACTTTATTATTGTGTTGCAGAGTTTATTAATCTGGTTTCATCAGAGTCGAATGAAGTGTGTAGCAGAGAAGATAAAAGAACAATTGCACCCGAGCACGTACTTAAGGCTCTAGAGGTCGGTTATTTATTGCTTTAACTTTAATTTCCTTGCTTTATTGTCTGACAAAAGTACTTGGTTATAATTCTCTAATTTTACGTAAACATTTTCCAGGTCCTTGGTTTTGGGGATTACATAGAAGATGTTTATGCTGCATACGAACAGCACAAACTTGAAACATTGGTATGTGTTCATTTTGTTGATGATTTATCAATGGATATAACTGTCGTGTCATAAATTTTTTAAGTTATCGGATGATGTTATGCTCTAGAGTTGTGAGTTTGATCTGGGCTAGGGTTGTCCTATGAATGAGTTTGAGCTGCTAGTAATAATACTAGCCGAGGTAGCTAGAGTCAATATCCTACTGAGTTAGAAAATGAGCTTTATCCAGATTGCCTTCGACATGAGCTCACTTGTCGCTTGCTGAGTTAGCTCATTTATCTCAAATTTTGATGATTTTGTATGTTTTATTTAATAGAAGCCTCAAATAACAAGATTTATCATCATTAGTTATACTCATAGTTATCAAAAGCGATCGCCTTGGGTGCCATAGGCAACCAGTCCAGGCAATGCACTTTGAATATACAAGGAAATGAATAAATTATACGAGCCAGCTTGTTAGTGAACCAGCTGCAAGTCACTAGCTATATTTGCGTCGTGTTTCATCTCAAAACTATATGTTTTATTTGTAGATTTAGATTATCATTGTAATCACCACATTATTTATCTGTAATTAAAAAAAAATGATTGAGCAGGACACAGTAAGAAGTGGAAAGTTGGCGAATGGAGCGGAGATGACAGAAGAAGAAGCATTAGCCGAACAACAGAGGATGTTTGCAGAAGCACGTGCAAGAATGAACGGTGTAGCAACGGTCGTGAAAGCACCTCCACCGGAAGCGGATCCTAGTTTGGAAGCCAATTCTTAATTAGGCAGTTAAGGTCTCTTTTAGATTCTTAATCTTTGTACAAAGTTTAGCTGTGTAAATGTTTGGTGTGATTACTAATTAGTCATCTATGAATGATTAGGTTTTTGAGTTTCTAGAAATGTTGCTTTTGCTCTTAATTATTGAAATAATAAATGATGAAGGTGTCAACTAATTTGATGCTGAATGCTTTAAATAAATGTAAAGCTGGATGCCTGGGTTACTGGGGAACCATGAGGCCCAGATGTCTCACATAAGCACAATAAACTTTAATACAAAAAATAAAATTACAGGGAAATAATAAAATTGAAATGCGATTATTCTTCGTTACATCTTACATATTTGACTTTTGGAAATTCAAAGTTTGAACTGAACACATAAATGATTCAAAACGAGATATTGTTGTTTAAGGTAATAAATACATGCATGTTGACAGCGCAGTTATGGTAAAGTGTGGTGCGGTCAAAGTAATTGTTAAACCTCTATCCAAAGAAACACATAGTGATCTCACTTTAAAGCTTTGTCACGAGGCGCATTGAACCAGAGAATGATATATAGTAATGATGATAATCGTTGTTAACTAGGGTTACAAAAGGTCTCTTTATATGGAAAACAACATTACACTTAGATGCCCTCTACTATATTACAATAATTTAACTTGTGTAATATTCCTTTCGAAGCTAAGCGTGAGAAGTCAGTGTACTAAACCCTGATGAATGGAAATTATTTCTGCTTGAGTTACAGATTGTTGTCTTGAGCAACATGTGGTCATGAACCACGAACTTTCACGCGAAAGTTAAGGTTCCACATGAAAGTGTTAATTTTTGTGTGTATCTATCTATCTATCTATCTATCTATCTATCTATCTATCTATCTATCTATCTATCTATCTATCTATCTATCGCACGAATGTGTAATTACTTATGGACGTGACTGCTCGTAAGCAACAATTGTTATGCAACGACGACTAGGGTTGGAAGACAGGTTGTTTCTGCAAACCCTAATGGGTGTAGGTTAAGACAATAGTTGGAAGAGCGAGGGATGCTTAGGTGGCGGCGACATTGGAGTTTAGCGGTGGTTGTTGCGCGGCTGGCGTCTGCTACTCGAACCGATCATGAACAATAACATGGAAAGAGAAAGTTGTAACTAAAGCTTGAAAGAAAACAATTGAACCCAAGGAATATTGTATTGCATTGATAATTGTTGTCAACTAGAGTCATTAAGGGTCTCTTTATATAGAAAATAAAAATTTACTTGAATACTCTCTCATCTATTAAAATAACATAACTCCTCTGAGACATAACCTTGCTTGTAACGATGATAACATGTTACATCAATAGAGTTCCTGATTTTGTAGCAATAAAAATTAGTACTAAACGCAAATGCCGAATACATATTATGAAAAAAGGAAAACAAAAAAAACAGAAAAAACAAAGAAAGTATCCTATTGTTTAAAAATTCATTTAGGACAAGGTATGTTGTGGACTTTAGATACAAGAGGCTAGAGACAGTATTCTTTATCTGATGCCCACTGGGTTTTTGTCACAGTTTTAGGGCAGGGGCAGGGCAGGGGCAGGGGCAGTGATAATTCTCTTTGCTCACTTTATTTTTGTTTTCTTTTATTTTTGGTTTTTGTGGATCCAAATGCCTTATCTAGTCAAACAAACACACAAAAAAGTCAGTCAATTCACTAACCCAACTTAGAACATATTGACTCACTTTGTCTCCCTCGTCACTTTTTTCCCTCAATTATAGTGCAAAACAACCCAACTACAAAGGGATACATGTGTGTGCATATATATAAAGGTTTGCTTAGTATCTACTTAATTATGAGTAGAACGGTAAAAATTGTATGAATACTTGTAAATGTTGTTTTTAACTGTTTATGTAATAGTATAATATATCATCTTTGTTTTTCCTATTTTATCTAGTTAGTGTTATGTATATGTGTTAATGTTGTTGTGATTGTCTTGTGTTTAAATTAATTATTATGTGTTAACATTGGATATTAGTCTATCGTATTGTAGCCTAGTAGTATTAATGATTCACTCTTACAAATATAATGTAAGTTTTAAATCTTACAAATTAAAGATTTGATGATATTTAAGCTTAATCTAAAAAAATATAATATACATTTAAAACTAACTCAAGGGTGTTTTTCTTACATTGATAAGTTTGTTTTTTCTTACAAATAATGTAAGTTTTAAATCTTACAAATTAAAGATTTGATGATATTTAAGCTTAATCTAAAAAAAATATAATATACATTTAAAACTAACTCAAGGTCACCTAAGTAACAAAATCAGTATGCAAGACTGACATCACGTCTAAAGAAAACTCATTCGGATATCATGAACGCCATTCAAAAAATATATTTTAGACTAAATTACGAATTTTATCCTTTAAGCATGTTTAAAATTATGAATCTTATCCTTAAACTTTCATAATTACACTGAGCGCCCTTTATTTAAAAACTTATCACACTTTATGTCCTTTCAACTAACAAAAGTTAACTTTTTCTGTTAATTTTGTGTAAATGACCATTTTACCCTTATTACTTAAAGGACGAAATCTGTAATTTTTTTACTATTACGTTTTTTCTTTATGTTTTTATTTTGTTTACTTTATCTTTTTAATACACTTTTTATTTTATAATCTTAAATATTATTACGTAATTATTTTTAAATTTTTTTTATAAGTTATACTTTTAACAATAATTTTTTAATTTATTATATATAAATTTTTGTTGTTTAAAATTTATTTATCTACTTTTCTAATTGTACGAATACAAATTAGAGGGTTAAAAATATATTTCTTTCATGTTATATAATTTAAACTAGTAATTGGTTTTATTTTACTGTCGCTTTTTTATATTATTTTGGTTTAAAAAATTTTAAAAATAGTTTGGCGTATGGTATAAAGATTTAATATAATTTTGGTATAGAATTTTCAACCGTGCTAAATAGTTTGGCTTATGATATAAAGATTTTAATACCATTTTGGTATAAAATTTTAACTGTGTTAAATAGTTTGGGTTATGGTTTATATTAAAAACCTATTACAAATTGAAATAATTTTTAATAAATTTATTTTTTGATTTCTTGATTAGAATTATCACTTTTATCATTTTAAAATTATTTTAATTATTTTATTATATATACTTACTATTTTAATTATTACTTTTATCATTTGTCGTTTAGGGTTTTTAAAAAAACTAAAGATGAATGAGATGAAAATGAGGGCTCCAATTAGCATCTTTATGTGTCGAGTCATCTTAATGAATCAAAATGAGTACTACAAATTTGATTAAAAAATATTATCACATTGATATGCCATTTAGGGTTTTTAAAAAAATTAAAGATGAATGAGATGAATAATACATTATGATAGGAATTTTTAAATATAGCCGTTAAAAAGCTAGATATTAAAAAATAACTTTAAATTAATTAAAACTATTTAATTAGAGTTAAAATAGTTTAATAAAAATTAGTGGTATTTTATGTGTTACATATATATATATAATATATATATAATGAAAAACATATAATAAAAATAAATAAATTAAATAGTATATATTATATAAAATAAATAAGCAAAATAATCAAATAATAAAAATAATAAAATTAAAAAATAAATAGAATTGAAAAATAAAAAGAAACTTTAACCTTACAAAAGTAGTTCTTTGTAAATAAAATGACAATAATGCCCTTGACTTAACAGAATTATTTAACTTCAGTTAGTAAAAAGGATGTATTACGTAATAACTTTTTGTAAAAAAGGACATTGAGTGAAAGTTATTTTTCGAAAGAATACATTCCATAATTTTTATTAAACATAAGGGATGAAATTTATATTTTAGTCTATATTTTATTATTTAGATCGGCTAGAATCTTGTGAATGGGATTTTGCTTTGCATTCTTTTTGTTTTCTTGAAACCTGCACCCCCTCCACTGTCATATTCTTGTGGGTCTTCTTCTGTTTCTTATTTCCAATAATATCTTATTTATAATTCAAGAAATCATACCTAGTTAATTATACAATTTTTATAGTTAGTTAATTGAAATGTCACCAACTAATTACAGATTATGTGCACCTAATGGCCTTTAACTATTGATATCAAGGTGTGTTATAACGATACATCTCTTCAATAGGTACATATTATGGTTAAGTTTTCGGTTATTATGATTGTATGAACTTGCTAGCATATTCTAAACAAGTTTATTTAAACTTTAGATTTGATTCATATTTGGTCCTTTTTGATCAACATATTTTACACTTGTGACGTATATGAATGTATGTTATTTGTACATCCAGTATATATTATTATTACATATTATAATAATACATTATATTGAAATATGATTAATAATCCATTATTATTAGATATGTGTAATGTGTGATAGTAATACTAACAACAACAATAATTTTCATTGGATTAAAGAAGAGAAAAATAAACGGCAACAAAAGACAAAAAGAATATACATAATTTATTTTCGTGATACTTAGGATCAGTTTGGACTTTGGACAATTAGACGAAATATTTTGCTAAACTTGGTGATTAGAAAAATTTAGTTTCTTTTATCCTTTTTTTATCCTTTTTTATCCTTTCAAGCTGTAATAGATGTATCAGTAAATAAAGAAAACTAAGCGCGGTTGATATGACGATTAACACAACAGGCTTGTGATTTAAGGGTATGTATGTGATGGTTTAGATAAGTTTTTAACAAAATCATGGAGAACCCGAAACACTATTAAAAGTTTTATTCGTTTTTTAAAGCTCCTTAATATACAAACAATATACTTTTTGTTCTGAAATATTGTAATGTATTTTCTTATTTTTTAATGCGTATATTTTTGTTCAGATTTTAGTAATTACCTGTACTACTGAAAAATCATTTTACTCTAATAAAAAGGTTAACTTTAAAGAACACGTGGCAACATCACATTTATTCTCACAACAATTTTTTCGGTTCTCTCTGCTGTTAAATAATTACCTTAATTACAAATAATATATTATTTCTTTTTAGATTAAAAATGGTTTTTTAATATTTTAAAAAGATATCTTTTTATTAACGTTATTTCTAAAGAAAAAATTTGTATAAAATAAGATATTTCTAAAACATCAATCTTATTTAAAATATGAAATATTTTAAATTTGGTTTTTTTCAAAAAGTAATTTTTTATAAATCAAAATTAATTAAAATGAGAGTTATAATAAGGCAATTTATAACAATGACAATTTTTTTAAACCAAATGATTGATTTTTATTAAAAAAATACTTAAAAATTTAATATATTATTTTATTACTTATAGTTTTTACTCGTACGTAATTTAATCATATTTTATCTTAAAATATCGTTTTATAATTAAGTAAAATTTTATCATATTTAATATTTTATTTATTCAACCCGTGTAATATAGAGATTTACTAAATCTAGTGTTGTATATTAAAATAATGTCATTAAATAAAAAATTAAAATGTTATTGATATCAAATTTATAAATACTAAAAATACTCTCGTTAATTTATATAATACTAATTATCAACTTATTTATGCATTATCTTTTGTACCATAAATTTTATAGATTGTACTTGTGACATCCGTCACTTCAAGGTCCGTCATTTGACATGAAACTTCGTTAATTATTCTTAGAGCATTCATTTGTCACCTTCATAAACTATTTGAGAAAACATCATACTCGTTTGTTTTCCTTTACAGTCGGGATACCATTATTTGCAACTTCATCATCCAAACGCTCACGAATATCACAACCGACCCCGTTAATTATAATATGTTATATAATATAACAACATTAAACACATCCTTATAATTAGCATAACGCGCGTATTTACGTCGTTTTCAACCGAATCAAGTTTGGCGATTCGGGAACTAAGTGCAGGGACTAAACTTGACAAATGGCCAAACTAGGCTGGGTATAAATACCCATTTCCCAGCCATTCTTCACATCATCTTCATCTCCATCGCTTCTTCTTCATCTCCTTCACTCTCTCTCGAACTAGCACCGAAATCGGGCCCGTTTGACGCGTTTTCACCGTCAAATCTTAGTTATCATCGTGAATACTCACTCCTAGCAGGTAGATAACCTCGTTTGACCCGTTTCTTGCTCGATTTCACTTCTGCGTTTTCTAGGGTTTCGGGTGCTCGGGTTCATTCGAGCATAAGAGGTCGTGTGGGCTTGTGTGTTGCGTTTCCGAGTGTGGTTCTTGCTTAGACACGTTAGGCAAACGTTTCTGCAGGTTCTTGGTGCATAAAACTCGTGCTCGGAGCAGCTGGACGCTGCTCTGCACTTCAGTAGTCGCGACCTGCTGTACAGGGCGACTGGGTCTGTCATGCGACTGAGCCGTGCGACTGGGTGAGTCGTACGACTAAGTCCATGCGTCTGAGTCTATCGTACGACTGAGCTGTACGACTGGGTGAGTCGTACGACTGAGTCATGCGACTGAGTGTTCTATACGATTGAGTCTATACGATGGAATGCATGCGATTGAGTGTGTATCGTACGATTAAGGGTTTAGTCGCACGGATGGAGTTCAGTCGTACGAATGAATCTGATTCGTACGAATGGATGTTGATTCATGCGTATGGATGTTGAATCGTACGAATGAGTGTTGTGTGGTACGACTGAGTGCTTAGTCGCACGAATGAGGGTTCAATCGTGCGAATGAAGATGATTCGCACGGCTGAGAATTAATTCGCGCGAATAGAGTGTCCAGTCGTGCGTCTGGTCTTGTCGTGTGAATGGAATCATTGTGTGATTGATGATGTGTGTGTGTGTGTGAATTCCCCTTTCTGGAGGTCTTATGATGATAAGGTAACATCAATAAGAGCGTCATAGCTTGACCACAAGATTAAAGTCAACGCTATCAACAGGCACAAACTATTCCATACAAAAAACCTACCTTTTATACCGACAATCCATTTGGGACTATTTTTAGTACTTGGATATGTGTATGCCTGCTTGTGTGTGTGCTACCCACGACCGAACCGAAACTGCCCGAACCTATTGAACATCATCTTATACTTTATGCTTATTATTAATGCTTGTCAGTAACTGTCAATAGGTGTTTGACTGTTCATAGCATCCTACCGTTGGGAATTCATCACACGCGCTTATCATCTGTTCAGTGAGTTTCGTGGCCCCTTTTTACGCTTATATAACTTTTAAACATTTTCAAACTTGGGGGAAAAGAACGCTCACTTACTTAACATATTTTCAAGCATCTTCCTTAGTGGAAATTTGCTGTAACTCTATGGTTAACTCATCTTGCTTACTTGTTGGATGTTGACACATTGATGCTACGGTCAATCAGATGTCAAGTAGCTGGTTTAGGCATCGTTCTAGGTATATAGTGGATGTGCTGGGAACGCTGCGGGGAACCCTATATATAAGCATCACCGGTATACTAAGAATGCGCTTAAACTGGGTACGGGATGATCCGATTGACTAAGGCATAAAATGTTGAATGTGATTCTATGCTAAGTTGCTACTGCGTGCTATTACTTGATGCTAAGTGTTATGTGATGTCACCTGTAAATGCTACTTGTTTGGTGATACTATTTGGCTGTGTGGGACTTCTGTGTGGGACTTCTGTGTGGGACTTCTGTGTGGGGCTTCTGTGTGGATCTCTCAGTACAACCATTAATCCCGGTATTGGGACCTAAGGACTGGTTTGGTTGTAACCTATACGTATGCGCTATGTGTATCCTGCTACGTCATGTTTATACTTGTTGGATGCCTTTAACCTTGGATGCTCTCGGCTGTGTGGTTCTTCTGTGTGGTTCCTCTGTGTGTTTCCTCTAAGCCGATCATCCATTACAACCATTAATCCCGGTATTGGGACCTAAGGACTGGTTTGGTTGTAACCTAAACGTATGCGCTGTGTGGACCCTGCTACGTCACCTTGAACTTATTATGCTATGGAAAACCTATGTTTATGTAAACCCTTAATCCCGGCATTGGGACCTAAGGATTGGTTTGGTTATAAACTATACGTATGCGCTGTGTGGATCTTGCTACGTCTTAATAAATTATTTTCTTTTTCGAGGAAAACCTTTCTTACAGCCATCAATTCCCGCGTGGAACCGATGACTAGGGTGGCTGTAGCTATTTATAACTGGTAAAATCGCCTACGTATAGTGTAGTTGCGGTAGTTTTTTTAAACCTACTTACTGTTTCTTCTTAACATCTTTTATTACTTAAAACCTGCGAAGCTCACCACAATTATGTTGACCTTTTGAGCGTTTCTTTTCAGGTGATCAAGGTAATTGAAGTTCTAGGAGCACTGCCTTTTAGAGGAGTCCCTAGGACATATTTTGGAGAACTAAGCATTTGTAAACATTAATCTTTGGAACATTTTGGTTACTCAAACTTGTACATTGTACACTTGTTCCCGAGTTATGGGAATTTACAATGCAAGTTGTTATCAATGATTATGTGATCATTTTATGTTGTGTTTATGGCTATGCTGTAGTGAACATTGATTATACACGACACAAGTCTCCAATTGTGTTCGGGTATCGTCATGACACGCTTGTCGTCATATTATTATTGCTACTCTATCCATACCATGTGTTATGACGATCCGTCTAGCTCGCATTCCCGTGTTCCGCTATCTATCAGCGGGGGTGTGACAGTACTTAATTTGTTTTTTCTTTATTTTCTATTTTAACCCTATAGTTTTTCATCTTTTATATTTACCCCTAATATCTTTTTCATTTTCAATTGGTGTCAATACTTTTTACCTTATAATTTTTTTTTACGTCTCGTACTAACTTTTCGAGTTAACATACAGGCATATGCGTATGTGGTTTAACGTTTTTACATATATTTTTATTTCACGACCATATTGTGTAATATACTTCGTTCTAATTTATACATATTAACACGCCACAACACACATATATGGTTTAAAGTTTTTACGTTATCGTTCGTTTGGTTTTATTCTTTTGGTTTTACGAGCTTTTTGGTGTTAGTGCTTGCTAGCAAGGTGTGATATTTTATCATTTAACATGGTTTTACGCCTCCAAAGCAACGCCAGTGAATTAAATACTAGTTTAATATAATTAATTACCAACTTTCGTAAGCTATATGTTTGTATATTATGTTTTGTGAGTTGTACTTACTATTTGGTTTCTTTGCTCCTCTCTTTTTTTATAAATTTTTTTTTTACTTTGATCAATTTTTTATGCTTCTATAAATTTTACCATTTTACTTTCAACTTTGATCACTTATACTTTTCATCTTTACTAATTTCCTTTACGTTACGGACTAACTTTTGTGAGTTACACGCCATAACTATGTTGTGGTTCAACCTCTTCACATAGTTTTTTCCGTTTAACAGCCCGAAGTAACAAAGGGTCCTAGATCTACTTAGTTATTACTTAGGTTAACCCTTTAGAGGTTGCAGATATGCTTTCGTATAGGTTTCTGGTTGTATTAATGGTGGCATAATGGTTAACCTTTTGGACATTTTGATCGATGACGTTTTTTGGTGTTGTCTCCAGTTGAGTTTCTATTGAGTTTTTACGGTGTAGGCCGACATGACGATGTATGATATTGTGCTACTTGACACGATTTACGCCTCGAACGCAACGGCAGGGGCTTAATACTCATAGGTTATATATAAGCTTTAGTGTGTTGTATCTATTTTTGGGTTTTTTTTAATTTCTAACATTTTCAACTTCTAATCATAATAACTTTATATCTTACGATTTAACCCGATAATTTTTCACTTTCAACTTTGGTATACTATACTTTTCATCTTACAATTTTATGTTACGTTTCAGTCTAAATTTACGAGTTAACACGTAGCAAAGTGTCGCGTGGGTCAACATTTTTACGCCTACTTTTCCCGTTTAATGGCCCCGTCACAACGCGTGGGTGCTATATCGACTTAGTTATTGTTTTAATATTTTACGCTTCACATGCGTGGTTTGATATTTTTACGTATACTTTCTGTTCGTATTTTTCATTTTGTTTCTTTTTAATACGAGTTTTTCCGGGGTTGGGATCACTGACGGTGGTATGACATTGGTGCTACGTTACACAGTTTTATACCGCCACCCCAACGTAAGAGGCTTAATACTAGTATAATACTAATTATCAACTTAATTTATGTATTATAGTTGTATCTTGTGCTTCAAAGGCTGTAGTTAATTGTCTTTGGTCAACTAATTATTAAATGTTGGGTGAACCAAATGTATGGGATTTAAAGAAGCATGTTGGGAATGATGAACCATATTATTTCTAGAGGGGCAAAATAAATCTAAATATGTGATTTTAGGTTATAATGGATATTTTAAAAATAAAAATGAGTTATAATGGATTAAATAAAAAACATAGGGGGTCAGATGGGTAAAAGTCTTTTTGAAAAAAAAAGAAACATAGGTCAAAGAGGGGTTTTCAAAATTAAATCTACAAGTCTAAGTCAATGTTTCTTTCACTCAAATTGATCTCCTCCGTCGCACAAGACACCACCGCACCACCACCACCACACCACTGCATCACCAACGGTCCACCACACCACCACCGGTCCACAACACCACCACCGCATCACCACCGGTCCACCAAACCACCAACACACATACAACTCCCACCTCTGTCGAGTTTCATCGCGCATCACCACCGGTCAGCCGCGCCGCCGCGGGTCCGCCGCGCCGCCGAGAGTCCGCCGCGCCGCCGCGGGTCCGCCGCGCCGCCGCGTGTCCGTATATGCATCTATCTATAGGGTTATTGGATTGTAGATGCATCTATCTATATTGTTATTGGATTGTAGATGCATCTATCTATTATAAATAAAGTCTTATATGTATCTCTTTGAGCTCGTATATGCATCTATCTATATGTGTTGTGGATTGTAGAAAACTTGTAAAATAGTGTTGACTTTTTTAAAATGATCCATGCTGATCCGAACCCATCCTGATCCAAACACATATTGAACCAAAACCCATCCTGACCTTTTTTCTAAATGACCCATCTAACCCAAAACCCATCCTGACCCAAATCCGTCCTAACCTAACAACCAACCCAATCCAACCCGTCCATTTGCAACCTCTAAATATTTCTAAAGAATAAACTAACAACAATAATTGATAAAACTCATTTTCCTTGCATTTTTGTTTTTAACGATCAACGAATAAGTTTTAAGTCCGGTCACCCGGGTAAACCCACTGTGAAAGGGCACTCACGCACGCGAACACAGGACACGCTGATGACCAGACCCCGCTCTCCATTTCAGGGGAAACCCATCACCCAAAGATTTTTATATAGTAATACATCTGATCCACTTGAAGCATATTGCATCAAGTGATACTCGAACACATGACCTCACTTTAAAAAGTCATTAGAGTGACTATTATCAAAACCAATTGATTAGGGTTATTGGCTATCAACTTATAACTTCATTGCATATTGTACACGTAAAAAATGCACTATATTTTTTTTTTAACGGTCAAATATATTAAAACATTAATGGACTAATAAAAAAAGCGGACTACATGGTTTTTAAAGAATGAACTTTAGTGATTATTTCTTATATAATATTTTAAATATTTTAACTCCCATGTTGTAACACATTGGTTTACGAAGGTATTTGATTAACCGGGTCGTGTGTCCGCCGCAACGCACGGAGGCTTAATTGCTAGTTAGATGTCTAAAACTAAATAAAATATCTTCTTTATACATCTCAAATACATTATATAATTGTATAGATAATTATTGTAATAATAAATATAATAAAATATATTAAATCCAGAAAGAATACACTGATAAAAGTTAATATGCCACCTAAGAACATAAGACACAGAATGTAAAAATAAAAGGCCGATGATAAATACTGTAGTCAATTCATTTTAGTCTTCATTTACTATTTCTGGTCAGAGGCTTTTTAAAATTATTTATTTAAATAACTTAAATGACTAAATTTGTTCTTTTCATTATATTAAATAATATAAAACTAAATAGTGATTGTGATCTGATTACAAATCATAACTTTAGTAACATTTAATTTATTTCTAGAGATCATAAAAGAAAAGAAAGCATTTACTCCTTGTTCACATATAAAGAAATAGCATCCACAAATAAACATTAAAAGAAAATCAAATCTCTCTCTTTCTCTCTCTCTCTCTCTCTCTCTCTCTCATCTTTCTCTTTCTCACACTCATTGTTAAAAGGGCTCCCTCTTCCCTTGGTTTTATTATTTTCCCATTTTGAGTACATAAATGGCAAGAACCTCTATGCACTTTCATGGGTCAAATAAGGTAAGCAATGAAGATGAAGATATCACACCACCCTCTAAAACTACAATCATCCATCCTCAAAACACACCGCCACCGCCGCCACCACAACCAAAAAAGAAACTCCAAGCCGTAAACAGTTGCAAGATTCCGTTCGGTTTACCGCAATCAGTAAGAACCGAACAAATCTTCTCAACTCCCTAGGCTCTAGAGTCGTCGGGACCCTGTTTGGGTCCCGACGAGGCCATGTATACTTCACTCTCCAAAAGAACCCATCTCCCAACCAGCATTCCTAATCGAGCTTCAAACCCCGATTAGCGGTCTGGTTAAGGCGATGGCGTCCGGCTCGTTAGGATCGCGCTAGAGTGCGATAAAGACGAAGACAAGACGAAAAAGATGAGTGGCTCAAAAGGCTATTAGAAGAGCCAGTTTGGAGGACATATTGCAATGGGAAGAAGTGTGGTTTGCGGGAAGAGGGAGTGTGGGGAGAAAGAATGGAGGTGTGTGAAGGCGGTTGAGCCGATATCGATGGGGGCCGGAGTGTTACCACCGGAGAAACAGTTGATGGAGAAGATGAAGAAGGTGATGAGATCATGTACAGAGAGCTAATTGAGAGAGTTACAGGCTCAAAGGGATTCAGAAGCTTTCTACATGATGAATCCTGATTGTAATGGTGCTCATGAACTTAGCGTCTATTTGCTTAGAATTAAGTGCAATGCATAACATAATTAATGGAGTTGAGTTAGATCTAAGGTTATCTTGTAGTTGAGATTTTTTTTCTTTTTTTTTTTCTTTCTATTTTAAGATTGCTTATCTGTTATAGAGAAGATTAAGGATGAGTGAGTTTGTAGTAATTTGTAGTGTTATAAGGGTGGAATGGGAACATACATATTATTAGTTTCATCTTTTTGGTGTGTTAAAAAATATTTAACATTTCATCATTTTAATGTTATTAGTAGAAACGGGTAGTACTTAAAATAATGCATAAGACATCTTTATTTTTCCTTTAAAATATATTCTAAATACTTAATTAGTATTCAATATATTAACTAATATACCAAATGACAAATATACTTTATTTCATCTCATGAAAATCAATATAATTTATTTTTCAAGATGCCGGTAATAATTAGTTTTAGAGAAATATATAAACTTGTCTAATTCAAATACAGTATTTTGTACTTATTTGATTATTCTTTTTAAATGTTGTAATATCATTCTTGTGCCTTAGAATCATTTTGGTTAATTAATAATTCCAATCCAAGTCCATTGAAAGCTTATAATTAAACAATTATATTAAAAAAATGGTGTCACATTTGACTTTATATATATATATATATCAAAAAGTAGACTGTTATAAGTTTTATATTTTCAATACTAATTGTTTAAATGCAACGGCCGTTCAAAAAAAATGTAAATGCAACATGGTATAATGATTAAGTTCAATAATTAGTTAATCATCATTTGTATTCCCAAACTCATGTGGTCTAAAAATGAAAGAGTTCTTTTCCCTTCAGAGAAAACAAAACTCAAGACAAAGGAAAAAAATATATATATGCCCCTACCCATAGATGGAAGACAAACCTTTCTTTATGCATTTAGATTTCGGGAAGATTGTTTTTACATTTTTATCTTTAAAAGGGAATAATAAGATTACATATAAACTAAGTTATAGTTAAATAGCTGTAAAGGAAATAAGGAATTTCTTTCATAGATGATACATATTTTTATTGCAATTATGAAGCTAGGTGCTAACAAATATCAATTAACTATTTAATAACTGGCGATTTAAGGTTTATTATAGGTTGGGTGTGAATGACCGAGCTCGAGTTATGGTAAGCATAAGTTCGGTTCTTTTTGAGTTTTTTTATCTAAATCTTGAGCTTGGTCATGATTAATTTATGACTCGTTTATCTTTGTTAATCATTAATTATTTTAATTATATACAAATATGTTAGACATATTTTAATTTTGTTCTATATATTACATAATATATATTATTCATAATTATATTTATCATGCTATAAGTAAATATGTGGGTTCCGTTAAAATGCAAGATTATGGTTTGGCGCGCATCCGTAATCGCCTCCCAACCCGGATGGAACTGATGAAAAGAGGCGTCAGTCTGCAGCACTCCTCTTGTGTTTTCTGTCAAGCGGATGATGAAACGGCTCTCCATTTATTCTCCGGCTGCATTTTTTCTTTTGAACTGTGGAACAGACTCACAGCTTGGTGTCGTGTGAATCAGTTGATGGCGTTTGACATTCGGGATATTATAAATTTTGCTGATTCTCCAGGTCTGCAAAAGCCGAAAAAATCCATCCTTAGGGGTATCATTTTCACCGCCTTGTGGACGTTGTGGCTAGAAGAAACAAGCGGATTTTTAAAGGCACATCTCGTCGTCCTATTGAAGTGTTGGAAATAATTAAAATCGTCTCCTTTTTTGGTTTAGTCATAGAACTAAAATTAAAAGTGTCGATTGGGATACATGGTGTAAACATCCTTTGAATGCGTTGTAGTCGCTTGTCTGCCCGGGGGTCCTTGCTTTAAGGACCGTTTGTGGCGTTTTTGAATGAAGTTTGCTTTAAAAAAAACTAGAATGATGCTAGTTAATAATCATGGTTGTTGTTATTATTATTAGTATTTGTTGCTGTTGACCTGTTGTTGCACTTGTTTCAGCTGCTGCTGTATTTATTTAGTGTGAAAGTTAATTATCATTTATTATTGAAGTTAATCACACAACTTGTAAGTACCTAAACTTTTAATTCTTTTAATGAAATTACCTTTTTTTATCTTGATAGTATAGATTATAATTAGTTTTATAAATGTTAGCCACAATTGACCCCGTATACACCATCAATATAACCCAAAAGCACTAGTGCTTCTATTATACATGAGCAAGTGTCCTTCTTACACTGTATCTTAGAAGTTAGAATATCTATAATGAATGTTAAGCGATAGATATACTAGAAACCGAAATGTACATCAGTACTAGGGTATAACGCATCCATTGGACTGTTAGATTGATAAATGCACAAATCACAATCACAAATCACAATACGTTATAAGTTATAAGTTATATATATATTATATATAAAAGTTATAAGTGAATGAATAACTCAATGGTTATATAAAATTTAGAGTTGTAAGAATTATCCCACATTGGTGATGGGATAAAACATAAGTTCCATTGTCCCACATTGGTGGTGGGATGGAACATGAGATGCATTGTCTTACTTAAGTGAAGTAATAAATCATGAGTTGGATTGTCCCACATTGATGGAATGGTAAACTATGAGGTGCCTTATAAGCAAATATTTTCTACACTTGGGTATCCTCCTACTACATCTATCTAGGCTCGGATGGCCCTCGCCGCCCGAGCCCGTGGGCGAATGGGCGTTTGTGGCGTATTGATGGCGCACTTCGCACGCTCGCATCGCCGCGAGCCGCTTGAGAGCCGCCTTTATGTTTTGACATGAGCTAGCATGGCTTCACACTTCGGAAGAGACAGGGTCAAATGGCTGATCACACTTCGGAAAAGACAGGGTCAAATGGCTGATCACACTTCGGAAGAGACAGGGTCAAATAGCTAGTTGGGTGCTGGCTGACTCATGCATGGGCCTGCATGAATATACAACTCTAGGGTGGTGGCCAGAGTTATGCTATAAATAGCTGCACATTTGCAGCCTCATGAGAGACCAAGAAAAACTCACAGCAGCAGCACATTTGCTTCAAAACTTGCTCCTGCTCCTGCTTCGGTTTTGATCTTTGCATCTTGTTGATAAAATTCTACGCTTATATCTCTTGTTAAGATTGTATACAGGTATCATTTTCAGGTTGTGGTTAACTTCGGCAGTGCATCTGCTACGGCTATTGTACCCTGGGAGACAGACGGGTTTCCTGTGTGTGTGACCCGAAATCTGTTTTAAGGGAAGCGTATAAAATACGTGCCTTAGCCAAAAATTCTTATCAGTTTACTTGTATCACTTATGTAACTCGAATCACATGTAATAAATATTACTGTTCTTATATGTATAAAGGAAAACAAATTTTACAACAAAATGTACATCAGTACTAGGGTATAACGCATCCATTGGACTGTTAGATTGATAAATGCACAAATCACAAATTACAATACGTTAGTGACCTTTGGTGTATATCAAAGTGGTGATATTAGTTTTAGTTTTAGTTTTTGATTGTTTGTGAGATGTAAATGATTATTCATTCTATTATTGTTTAAAGCATGTTTTTAAGGACTTATTAACTAATTTCTAACATAAAATGACATGAACAAATTCGGATATACCCAATTTAAGAATTTTTCTTTTTTTTTTATCTAACTCAGAATAATCCCTTCATTTGCAATTTTGAGGCTTAACCATTTTCTTTCATACACCTATAGACACACCCTAGATCCTTCTAAGTCGTTTCCCATTTGTAACCCTTGTGTTAAACAGGTTTAGGTAATTCTAATTAGTAATATCTGTTTGGTATGAGTTAATGGAATGGATGACAAATGAAATGGATAATAGAATAAAATTAATAAATTAATAAAATAAATCATTACATTCTGTTATTCTATTTAGTTATCATGTAGAAATGCAATAATTATTAGTTATATATTTGTTTAGGTGATGGTGGTGGTGGCAAGTGGTGATGGTGGGTGGTGGTGGCAAGTGGTGATGGTGGGTAGTGGTAGTTGCCAGTGAAGGTGGTTGGCGGTGGTGGCAGTGGTGGCGGCCGGTGGTAGCGGTGGCGGTGGTGGGTGGCGACGGCGGAGGCGGTGGTGGGTGGCGACGGCGGAGGCGGTGGTGGGTGGCGACGGCGGTTGACGGAGACGGTGGTTGTTGGCGGTGGTGGTGGCCGGTGACGACCGATATTGGTGGCCAGCTGTGGTTGTTATGGTAGTTGGGTTCGTGATGTGGTGACTAAGTATGGAAGGAGGAATGGAATGAAAAAAAAGGGGTGTGCGTGTAATGAATTTGAGGAAATAGAATCAATTTTGTAATAATTAATTTTATTGCCTCCACCAACCCAACATGTATTTTTTCATTCACACTCAATGCATTTCATTAGAGGGCGGGCCTTGGCGCAGCGGTAAAAGCTGTTCCTAAGGGACCGAAGGTCTCAGGTTCGATCCGTGGAAACGGCCTCCCCACAAAATATGGGGGAAAGACCGCGTACATCTTCCCTTAAATGGGACGGACCCTCCCTGGACCCTGCGAAAACGCGGGAGCTCTTTGCAGCATCAGGTACGCCTCAATGCATTTCATTGTCGCATACCAAACGCTACCTAGTTGTATTGTGAGGCTAACATGCAAAGAAATGTGTTAATTTTAGTAAAGAGATAAATCTAAGAAAGTAAAAAAATATGATGTAACTGGAACTAAAAGACAGAAGAATGATCTTGTTATTGTTATAGTAGTCTTGAATAAAGTTTACATTATTTAAACTAAGTTATTTAATATGTTTTAGGATGTATGTTGACTAAAACATATTAATAATGATCCTTTTACAAACCTATAGTAACGAATTTTCATCCTCTGTGAGTTTACATATACACGCCGGTGTATTATTAGTTTATTACTGGTCTACATAGTCTGTCAAGTGGAATAAATATTATGAGGCTTATGAGTTCTTGATTATTTAAAATCTTGTAGACTAATCTATGAAGTATGAACAACCTTTGTTTTCTATAAAACTTGTATAGCTTGTTTGGTCTTTAAAAAATTGTTATATCTATGAAAATTGGTTATGCAATAGTACCTTTGATTTGCTAGGATTAGATAATTGAGTTGTTATATGTTGAGAGGTGGTATATGATAGAAGAGAATTTGCTTGAGGATAAACAAAGTGTGAGTATAATTGATGTACTTATAATTACTAGTGTGTGAACCCTGCATTTTGTTGCGGGCTATTAAAATTTAAAACACTTGATTTTGATTACTGGGACATTAGTATTCAATCTGTAGTTTTGGATAAAAATTATATTGACAACTCAGTTTCGAAAAAAAATGTCAAAACGTTGATATAATTTAACACGTCATAACAAAAATTTAGATTTCTATAAACCATCATATTTTCATGATTATAAGAGGAAAACAATGTAAGATTCAGAACCTTAAAGTAGTTTTGAGCGCTTGTACATTTCGTTTGATTACTTATACGTTAGATATACGTTTTAATATTCAAATAACATGTATTTATTCATCTCTTATTGAAGCTATGTGTTTAAATATACTAATTTATGTCATAAGTATATTTACTGGTTTAAATAAATTTGATGAATTTTTAGCTAAGAAAAAAACATCAAGAAGATAAAAGACAAAACTGTAATTAAAGAGAAATAAAAGAGACCAAGGGGGGATGGTCACAAATGTGCCACAGGGTACGTGCAATCCTATTCAAACGTACAAAGGGTATGGTAACCGATGGGTCGTACGTGTCCCGGTCAAAAACTATATATAAGGGGGCAGGGTAGATGAATAGACGTTCAATATTTATCCTAAAGCATTAAGAAAACCCGTGAGGAATTAAGTCAAAGATTAGAGAAGTGAAGCCGATACTTCAGTTTTATCATCTCTATTTTTCTAAGCTTTGTTTATTTGTTATTCTACCATGCTAGGCTAGATGATTAGTATTGTAAGTCCCACATCGGGGTAGAGGTGAACAAAAAACCAGGTCGGGATCTGGAACCGGTTTTTTAACCGTTTTTTTAGAAATGCAACCGGGTTGGCCCAAACCGGTTTGGGCTCGACCCCGCCCGTAGGTTGGGATAGGTTTGAGTTTTGGGTTAACGAAACCGGTTTAAAACCGGGTTAAAGAAAAACCGGTTCAAAACCGGGTTGTGCTAAAAAAAACCGGTTCAAAACCGGTTTGGGTTAAAAACCGTTTTTATACCGGTTTGAAACCGTTTCTCGAGGAGGCAAAAAAGCTAGCCGTTATATATCCGTTAAACTAACCGTTGGAGCCAAAAACTAGCTGTTTTTCACCCATTTGACCCCCCAACTCCACTATAAATAAATTATGGGTTTTTTGTAGATTCACAATAATCAAAAACTCTCTCTCCACTATAAAAACACAAAAACGCTCACTACTCGCTTCACATCCTCAAAAACGATAAATACTCTCTTCATATTCTCAAATACTCTTTCAAAAATGGCTCAATCATCTAGTGCTCAATCATCTGTTGGTTGTGATGCATCCTCTCAAACGTGGTCGTTCGTATTATACCAACTACGAGGAACCCGGAATTTGGAGCAATTACGATATGTGTGAATTGTCAACGGGTGTGATTAAGGCTCGTTGCAAATTTTGTTTCAAATTTTTTGCACAAAATGCGAGTACCACTTTAAAGAATCACACTCAAACATATTGCAAGCTTTGAAAGGAGAACTGTCTCGTGGTCAAACATCGATTACAAATGAAGCAAATTTGTGGGCTTACAATGTTGATGCGGTTCTAGAGCAAATGACGCATTTTGTCATCCAAGAGAGTTTACCACCCAAGCACTTTGACAACGAACGTTTGACTCGGCTCATTTAAAGAACATTCCAACCGCGTTATACACATGTAAGTCGTGCTACACTTAGAAGAGATTGTTTAAAATGTGAAAAAAGATAAAAACTAATTAATTTATTATTTTGAAAATTTACGAACCGGTGCTAATTTAACTAGTGATGTTTGGTCGACTCTCCACGGTTCACCAGACTCGTACATTTGTGTCACCGCCCATTGGGTTGAACCCGATTCGTGGCAAATGATGAAACGTACTATTGCGTTTGAATTGTTTGATTATCCGCACACCGGTCAAAATATTTTTTCTAATCGACAAAGTTATTAAAACATATAAATTGGAAAATAAAATTTTTTCAATATCTTTAGATAATGCGTCTAATAATACAGTTGCGATAGAACACCTTAATTAAAATATAAACCAATTTGTGAAGGTGTGTTTTTTCATAGTAGATGTGTTGCGCACATAATCAACTTAGCGGTTCAAGACGGTTTAAAAATGACTGAAAAAGTAAAAGATACTTTTAAACGAATGTTACGTGACATTTTTAGTAATAACCAAAGATATAGTGAGTATCGCAAGTTTTGTAAAGACGCAAATTCAAGGTGTTTAGGTCCGAATTGGGACGTACCTACAAGATAGAATTCTATTTGTAACATGTTTGAAAAGATATTGAGCAAAAAGAAAGTTTAATAGCCTTTCATAATACTTTGGTGAGTCGTGGGAAGGCGTCGGGTTACCATCCATCGGGTTGGGCTATTATTGAAGAAATAACAAAATGCTTCATGTTTTTAAAACTGCAACAACTTGTCGCTCCGGAGTTTACTATCCAACAAGTCCTTTAGTTCTTCTTTAAATATATTTAATGTCTTCAAAATTAAATGAGTTGTCATGTAGAGGTAGACCTTATTCGGAGATGATACATTCAACGAAAGATAAATTAAAAAATATTTTAAAGAAACACCTCTGGTTATTACTTGTGCCGCTGCCTTAAACCCTTACTTAAATATGTCGGGGGTTGAAACATTACTTTATAAAATTACTTTGGATTTGAATTTACATGAAGAAGACCCATTTTTTGGTCAAATTTTAAAAACTAATTTTAATCAACATTTATCAAACATATTTGATGTTTATTTAGTAAAATATGGTGAAACATCAAATATTCATCAATCAATGAGGCACGTTACACAAGCCAAAAGCTCAAGTGACCCAATTTTGCTTTGTATAACACTTTAAGGGATGAGTGTAGCAAACATCAACGTGGTAACACTCAAGTAGCGAACTCGAGAGATATGACGGGACAAACTTTTTATCCACCATGACTCCACAAGATTTTAAAAATTTTTGATTTGTTGGCTTGGTGGAAAGGTAAGGAAGATCAATTTCCTATCCTTTCCACTATGACCCGAGATTGACTAACCGTCCAAGCTTCCACGGTAGCTTCGAAATCCGCTTTTTCTATTAGTGGCAGGATCATTTCAATACGGAGAACTAGACTCACTCCGCAAGCGTTTGAAATGTGTATTTGTATAAAAGATTATTTGGATGCCGCGGAAAGGATTCAAGACAAATCCTCTTTAGAAGGAGAACTGGAATACGAAGCCGAATTATACGAAGACAAAGTAGATACTGGATTGACACCGGGAATGACCGATGATAAAGCAACATATGATGAATACCTTGGTACTAGTTTCGTGTTCGGGGGGCGAAGAATAAACATATGAAAATACAAAACATATGAAGACAACATTATTTTTTGTTATTAGTTGTTTTGTAATATTTTCTTGTTTGTTATTTTATGTATTTCATTTCAATATTTACAACTTAAAATAATGAATAAAAAATATTTTTTAGTTCACTTCGAGAAAAAAAATTAAAAATAAATAAATAAATAAATAAACCGGACCGGTTTGAACCCGAACCGGTTTCCAACCCGATCCAAACTGGTTCAACCGAGTTGGGTTTTCTAGCCACCAAACCAGTTTTAGACCCGAACCGGTTTGGCTAAAACCGGTTTGCCCACACCTCCGTAAAACCCGAACCGGTTTCGGTTTAAAAAAAACGATTTGTACATCTCTACATTAGGGGTGGAGACCTTCTGGTCGGGTGAAAACAAAACCGAGAGTCTCTGGATAGGCAACCCATCGGGGAAAAGCGGACAAATATTTTGGATGGTTTAAGTGGGTTGTTACAATGGTATTAAGCCAGGGACCGGATCGTGTGCCAGTGAGGACACTAGGCCCCGTAAAGGGGGTGGAGATGTAAGTCCCACATCGCTTGAGGTTTGTGGACACTTTGATTTGATTATTGGCTTTGCATGCTAGTAATATACAAACTTTAATATACTTATTTATATTGAATTGAGATTTATTCACTATTATGCAATATACTCAAACTTGTATGATCACCAACGTATTCATATGTTGATCAATATTTTATACATGTTACATGAAATGCTTGAAATTATATCAAGAAATTCAATTAGATGGACTTAAAACTCATCAAATCTATCATTTTGTTATGTTTGTTTTAACTTGTATTTTCCCAAAATTGTTATATGTTTACTTGAAACTTGTAACATTATGATGATAAATGGAAATGAAATTCTATCTTAATCTATTATTACTTTAGTGCTATGATGTCTCTAAACAATGTATCACTTCTCGCGCCCCATGTCTCCGCTATTGGTTGGGATGTGACATTCTTTACTTTGATAGTTGACTATGACTATTATTGTTAACTTTAACTAGACTTTGACCTTGACTAATAACTTGGATTTGTAACATCCTGTATTATACATAGGAATTTGTGATATGAGTATTAAAGACAAGAGTTAGAGAATTAAACGTATTGACCATTTGGTGGAATCACCAAATAGACTTGACATATTAGTTCGATGTTGTAAATGGGTCCAGTGCGTAATCCTAAAATAACAAAGATTTACGTCAAAAATGAAATGAAAAGAAAATAAACATTTTGCTTTCCCTAAAGTCCTAATTAAAGACCAAATTAACCCAATCTAAAGAAACTAAGCCTATGTTTTAGTCTTAAAAAGTCGATTAAAACACAAGTCGATAGGTTAGACATCTTTTATGAGAATCATGTGGATTTTGATGTTAGATAGTGTTTTAATTTAGTAACTTGTAAAAAGACTTATAATAATGTTTTGGAATGAGTTCTATGTCAAGCATGGTCAAATCCATTAGATTTGGGTGAACGAGAATCGTAGAGTGAATTGGACGGAAAGCTAACAGAAAACTTGGGTCAAGTTTTACACGCCATAACTTAGTCATAACAGGTCAGAATATACCACCTTGATATTTTTAATAAAAAATATAACTTCAGAAAGTTTAGGGTGAGAAATTAAAATTTAAAGACTTAGGGTTCTAATCATGGTCATGGATCATGACCAAGTAGCCTAACAACCGGCCAAGGAATGAATTAGGGTATCTGGGATTTTGGGTTGCATAGCGGACCGCCATACTCCCTTTGTAACAATTTGCTACATGTTCCCTATGTAAAGCCCTTACGTATTGATGCTTGACATGATAATAAGGACCGAGAAGGTGACACTGTAACACCCGTAATTCTTAAAGAAATAAAAGAATAAGGAGAGAGAAAAAGGAGGAAAAAGGAAAGTCACCCCAAGTTGGAGGACCAAAGGTGTAAAATGAATAAAAATCTTATAAGGTTGGTAAAAAGGTGGCATGGCCGCCCATTACCTTCTGCATAACATCTATCATTCAACTTTTAGAGAGAGAGAAAGAAGAAGAAGCTTCGGGTTGAGAAGGAGATTCAAGCAGGATTCGAATTCCAGGTAAGAAATCGTGAAATTGAGTTGTTCTTGGCAACCTTAGCCTCGGTTAAATGCTTATTTGTGTTTTTATGTGTTCCAAATGTGTGTTTAGAAGGTTTCCAGGTGTTAGAATCGATTAAAGGAGCTCGGGTGAAGAGTCTTAAGATTTGAGACAACTAAGGTGAGTTCTAGACCCCTTTTTACTTGTTTTAAACGTTTTGGGGCTGGAAATGCATGTAAATATGTTTTTATAAAATTTGGGTTGATGCCCGTATGAAATGAATGTATGTATGTTTATGTTTATGTTAGATTTATGCCTAGAATCAGGTGCATATGTTTAGAACTAGGCATTATAATGTTTGGGACTTGGATTATGAATTAGACACATGAACAGGTTACTAATATGTCTGAAATTCGGACTTAGAATGAACAAGTACAAGTTGATGAGTCCACTAGTGCTCATACGACCAACAGTGTGGTCGTATGACCAGGAGATATATTTTTCTAAGTGTTGAAAAGTCTAACAGGACTCATACGACCAACAGTGTGGTCGTATGACCAAGTGAATTTTTCTAAGTGTTGAGTCCAATAGACTCATACGACCAACAGTGTGGTCGTATGACCAAGTGATATTTTTCTAAGTATGATGATGAGTCCACTAGTGTTCATACGACCAACAGTGTGGTCGTATGATCAGAACATATTTCTAAGTCTAGGGATGGTACGACCAATAGTGCTCATACGACCAACAGTGTGGTCGTATGACCAGATAATTCTAAGTATAAAATGAAAAGTCCAGCAGTGCTCTTACGCCCAACAGGGCTCATACGCCCAGAGGGCTTATACGCCCAACAGGGCTCAAACGCCCAGAAAACTTAGAATTTTACAGAAATTTCCTGTAAATCCGAAGTTCGAGGTTTGACCAGGGTTGACTAGGTTAATAAATGATGAGGTTTCATGCATGTAATGATGATTATGATTAACCCTTATTATTACTGATATTATTATCAGTGTATTATTGTTAACAATATTATTAATAAAATATTGTTAAGTATGGTATGATGCTACGTATAATGATGAATGTATGATGATGAATGTATGATGATGAATGTATGATGAGTATGTATGATGAGTGTGTATGTTCCTTGTAATTGTGTATGCTTATCTTTCTGAAACTTTACGAATAACGAGAATGAACTAATGAAGTATTATGTAACGTAAAGTGAAAGATAATGGAAGAGGAACATGATGATGAATGCATGTATTAACGAATGAACGAAAAGAAGAATGATGATGAATACATGCATTAATGAACGAACGAATTGTCTTGCAAGCATTGAATAACGCGATTGGTCCTTCTATGTGATTGACCATGGTCATGGTACCTCTACCGCTTACCTCTAGTACCGTGGCATACGTTTTGCTGTTCATATGTTGACTTCGGCCCGGTAGCTAATAACGATCGGGGTGTAGCATATGGTATTGGTACAATTCACCTTTCAATGTGTGCAAGTAAGTATGAACGGGATTCTTGTCATTCGACCACAGTAATCATAGCCAAGTGCTATGAAGTGGGTAAAGCCTGACAGAATCCATACGAGAAGTTAAAGATAACGATGAATAACGAATGATGAAGATAATAACAAATATCTCTGTGTACGTATGATGTATGAACGCATGCACGAAAGGATACTTTTAAATAAGTAAAAGTATGTTTTATTACAAAACTAGAACTCACTCAGCAATGCTGACTTTTATGTGTTTTCCAGTTGGCAGGTAGTGTTGCTGAGGATGGCACGAGGCGGCTACTCAGCTCTTTTGGGATGGCATTCTTTTGTTAATGTTTTTGTATTGTAATGCAACAAATGATATTTTGTAATGGGTGTTGTATTACTTTGCAAAAGCATTTATAGTAAATTCAAAGTTTCCGCTGCATGGTTTTTATTAAGTTATATTAAATGTATGTTTTATGGGTAATGACGACCAACCGTAAGGTGCCCGGAAATGGGGCCTTACAAGTTGGTATCAGAGCCAAAGTTTAAGTGAAATGGGTAAATTTTTAAAATAAACCTAAACTTAAACTGAAAATGGGACATAAAAGAAGAGAATGCCATCTGAGTAGTTGCGTGCCATCAGGTATTTTCTTGAAAGTTAACCAGTGTTATGTGCGCATGTTATGTGTTTATGTGTACTGTTAGACTTAGATACTAATGTAGTCAGGACAGGTAATGCTCGGGGTGTGAAGAGTAGAGTAAGTGGCTAATCACAACTGGCCACTGTAATTAGGAACTTACTATACTTGACATAAACTGAGCTATTTCCTTGAATGACCGTGTTGGTGTTTAAATCTTTCAGTGTGATAGAAGATGGTCGGTGGTAGATCATCTAAAGCTTCCCGTGGCGGTGGACGTGGTGATGAACCGCGTAACCCGCGAGGAAGACCTAGGACAGAGAAAGTAGTTCGTGAGGAAAACGAGACTCCTCATCAGGAGGAGGCAGACGAAAGCGCGAATTTGAGAGCCTCGGTAAAAGAGGCAGTAGTTGAGGAAGTACATCAGGTCATGCAGACGATCTTACCGTCTGTAGTGACCGAGGTGATAAAGGCAGTACGTAATGATGAGAGACGAGGGAGGAATCAGTCTTCGAGTAGACAGCAACGGACAGAAGCAGAAACAGTATTATCCGGTGATGAAGAGGAAGAGGAAGAAGAACAGTTACGGGAGACAGCCCGGGGTTGTAACTACGGGGCATTCATGAGGTGCAAGCCCCCAACTTTTAATGGTTCTGGTACTGCTACTGATGCTCACCAGTGGTGATGGAAATGGAAGCTGTCCTCGATATTAGTGATTGCCAGGAGGACAAGAAGGTGAAGTTTGCTACCCACTCTTTCACAGGGTCGGCTTTATGCTGGTGGAAAAATATAGTCCAAGCCGAGGGTAGCAGGGCTATAGGAAAGATGAAGTGGGCTGAGTTGAAAAGGCTGGTGATCGAGGAATTCAGTCCTCGTCAGGAAATGGATAGAATTGAGAGAGAGTTCCTGCGGTTAGAGGCGGGGACGATGACCCACCAACAATATACCACTAAGTTTAACGAATTGGCGCTGTTGGTGCCGGAGCAGGTGACGCCGGTGTCTCGAAAGATCAACCGGTATATCCAGGGGTTGCCAGCTGAAATTCGTTGGCACTTGATTTCTGCCCGACCAAGCACTTTCAGGTCGGCAGTGGATTTGGCGGGAAGGTTGTTCGATGAACGGGCTGCGTTGGTAAAGGCTGAGGGTAGCAAGAAGGGAAGTGGAGAGAAGAACTGGCAGGGGAAGAGGTTTGGTCGGGGTGATACTTCGACGAATAACAAGAAGGCGAGAGTGGATGACCACCGTGTGGTTGTGTCTGGAACTGGGGTGAGGAAGTGTGGAAAGTATGGAAAGGAGCACTCAGGGGAGTGCAAATGGGGATCCAACCTCTGCTTTAAGTGCGGGAAGACAGGGCACATATCAAAAGATTGCCGGATGGGCAAGTGCTTTAACTGTGGAGAAAGTGGCCATATGAGCAGGGACTGTAAGAAGCCGAGGGCTGAGGCTTCAGGGGTAAAGAAGACGGGAAGTGAAGGTCCGAGAGCAAGCGCCAGGGCTTTTACTATGACGCAGGAAGAGGCTAGGACGGACCCCGATGTGGTGTCAGGTACGTTTCTAGTAAATCACACCCTTGCTTCTGTGTTATTTGATTCTGGTGCTAGTAGGAGTTTCATTTCTGCTACTTTCTGTGCTAAATTGCCTGTTAGTAGTAAATGCATTAGTGAGCCTTTTTATGTAGAAACTGCTATTGGTAAGTCCACTAGAGTTACTGATGTGATAGAGGACTGTACCATAGAGTTAGAAGGTCATAGGTTTGCTGCTAGATTACATGTGATGCCCCTAGGTGGATTTGATGTAGTACTAGGGATGGATTGGTTGGCAACCTATGAAGCGAATATCGTATGTCGAAAGAAGATGATTAAATTGACGGCATCTGACGGAAGTCTGGTGATAATATACGGTGATCGGGTAACGGTGATTCCGAAGATGATTTCGATGGCGGTGGCGGGGAAGTGCATGAGGCGTGGGTGCAACGCCTACCTATGTTATGTGAAGGATGTGGAAACACCAACACCATAACTATCCGACGTTCCGGTTGTGTGTGAGTTTCCAGATGTGTTCCCGGAAGACTTATCGGGATTGCCACCTGACCGTGAAATCGAATTTCAAATTGACTTGATACCCGGTGCTCAACCTGTCGCAAAAGCACCGTATCGCTTGGCTCCGACGGAGATGAAAGAGTTGATGGAGCAACTGCAGGAGTTGCTTGACAAGGGCTTTATTAGACCGAGTATCTCTCCATGGGGTGCTCCGGTCTTGTTTGTGAAGAAAAGGATGGTAGCATGAGAATGTGTATCGACTACCGTGAATTGAACAAACTGACAATAAAGAATCGGTGTCCGTTACCGAGAATCGATGACTTGTTCGACCAGATCCAGGGTGCCAGTTGGTTCTCGAGGATAGATCTTCGATCTGGCTATCATCAGTTGAAGGTGAAGGAGCAGGACATTCCTAAAACAGCTTTCCGTACGCGTTATGGACACTATGAGTTTCTCGTTATGTCATTTGGTCTAACTAACGCGCCAGCTGCTTTTATGGACTTGATGAACCGAGTGTGTCGGCCAATGTTAGATAAATCAGTGATTGTGTTCATCGATGATATTCTGATTTATTCGAGGAGCGAGGAAGAGCATGCCGGTCACATTCGGGAAGTGTTGGATACTTTGAGAAGGGAGAAACTGTATGCTAAGTTCTCCAAGTGTGCCTTCTGGTTACGCGAGGTACAATTTCTGGGTCACGTGGTAAATGCAGAAGGAATAATGGTGGACCCAGCAAAGGTTGAGGCTGTGATGCAATGGAAATCACCAAAGACGCCATCCGAGATTCGTAGCTTCTTGGGGTTGGCGGGATACTATAGGAGATTTATTCAAGACTTCTCCAAGATAGCCTCACCTTTGACAAAATTGACTCGCAAGGATGTGAAATTCGTGTGGGGTCGAGAGCAGGAGACTGCCTTTGCGGAGTTGAAAACGAGACTGACACAAGCTCCTGTTTTGACTTTACCCGAGGGGAATGAAGACTTAGTGGTCTATTCAGATGCATCTTATTCTGGGCTAGGTTGCGTGTTGATGCAACGTGGAAGGGTAATAGCCTATGCATCCCGACAACTGAAAACCCACGAAGTCAACTATCCCACACACGATCTAGAACTAGCTGCGGTGGTTTTTGCGTTGAAGATTTGGCGGCACTATCTATACGGGACGAAGTGCACCATCTTCACGGACCACAAAAGCTTGAAGTACTTCTTCGAGTAGAATGACCTAAACATGAGGCAGAGGCGGTGGTTGGAGCTGATAAAGGATTATGATTGTGAGATCCATTACCACCCGGGTAAAGCCAATGTGGTGGCGGATGCCCTTAGCCAAAAAGAAAGGCCTGAGCCGATCCGGGTGAATGCTTATCAGTTGATCATGACCTCCGACGTGATGACACAGGTTAAGGAGTTTCAAGATGAGGCTTTGAAAGAAGATCGTCTTAACTCCGAAAGGATGAGAGGTCTAGTTACAGAATTGGGTGAGAACACTCTTGGTGTTAAGACCCGATTTGGGCGAATGTGGATTCCTCGATACGGGGATCTACGTGAAAAGATCATGGATGAGGCCCATAAGACGCGATACTCCATTCACCCCGGTGCTACCAAAATGTACCACGATATGAAGAAGGATTACTGGTGGCCGGGTATGAAACGTGACGTAGTGGAGTACGTGAGTAAATGCCTAACTTGCTTACAAGTAAAGGCAGAACACCAGAAGCCTTACGGGAAGATCCAACCGTTGGATATACCCGAGTGGAAGTGGGAGCACATCACCATGGACTTCATCACGAAATTACCACGTACCCCTAAAGGGTATGATGCCATATGGGTGATAGTGGACCGTTTGACAAAGAGTGCCCACTTCCTACCGATCCGCGAGACGTACTCATCTGAAAGATTGGCGGATCTGTTCATCAAGGAAATTGTAGCTCGTCATGGTGTACCGGTGTCTATTGTGTCTGATCGTGACACCCGGTTTACCTCCAAGTTTTGGAAGAGATTTCACGATGCAATGGGGACGAGGCTACACATTAGTACAGCATATCACCCTCAGACGGACGGTCAGTCTGAGAGGACGATCCAAACACTCGAAGACATGCTTCGGGCGTGCGTGATCGATTTTGGAGGAAGTTGGGACGACCACCTGCCGTTAGCAGAATTCTCGTACAACAACAGTTATCATGCCAGCATTGGCATGCCACCCTACGAGATGCTATACGGTAGGAGATGTAGGACGCCCGTATGTTAGGGAGACATTGGACAGAAAGAGTTAGGAGGTGTTGAGGTGATCGAAGCTACGACTGAGAAGTTGGAAAAGATCAAAGCCTTCATGAAGGCGGCGAAAGATAGGCAAAAGTCGTATGCTGACAAGAGGCGAAGACCGATAGAGTTCAAGGTTGGTGACCGAGTCATGTTGAAGGTCTCGCCTTGGAAGGGAATCATTAGATTCAGGAAATGAGGTAAGCTAAGCCCGAGATATATAGGACCTTTCCGAATTGTCGCACGAGTAGGAGAGGTAGCCTATCGACTTGAGCTGCCAGATGAGTTAAGTGGAATTCATCCCACATTCCATGTATCTCATCTAAGAAAGTGCTTAGCTGATGAAGACATGGTTGTACCACTGGAGGATATTGAGGTGGATGAGAGGCTCAACTACGTGGAGCAACCAGTGGCAATCATTGATCGTAAAGAAAAGAGGTTGAGGAATAAAGTGGTTCCTCTTGTGCGTGTACAGTAGAAGCACAGGAAGGGATCCGAGTCTACGTAGGAGACTGAAGAAGAGATGAGACAACACTACCCACATCTGTTTGAGGAATAACAGGTTTCGGCGACGAAACTTATATAAGGAGGGTGGACTTGTAACACCCGTAATTCTTAAAGAAATAAAAGAATAAGGAGAGAGAAAAGGAGGAAAAAGGGAAGTCAACCCCAAGTTAGAGGACCAAAGGTGTAAATGAATAAAATCTTATAAGGTTGGTAAAAAGGTGGCATGGCCGCCCATTACCTTCTGCATAACATCTATCATTCAACTTTTAGAGAGAGAGAAAGAAGAAGAAGCTTCGGGTTGAGAAGGATATTCAAGCAGGATTCGAATTCCAGGTAAGAAATCGTGAAATTGAGTTGTTCTTGGCAACCTTAGCCTCGGTTAAATGCTTATTTGTGTTTTATGTGTTCCAAATATGTTTTAGAAGGTTTCCAGGTGTTAGAATCGATTAAAGGAGCTCGGGTGAAGAGTCTTAAGATTTGAGACAACTAAGGTGAGTTCTAGACCCCTTTTTACTTGTTTTAAACGTTTTAGGGCTGGAAAATTGTAACACCCGGAAGTCTGACTTTTTGGTAGGCTATGCGACTGAGCCTCAGTCGCCTGTGATTTATGCGACTGGAGGTCAACTGCATGGCTATTCGGCCGATTGAAGCTCAACCGCACGATTGGAGTTCAACCGCCCGAATGGAGTATGAGCCGCATGGAACATGTGCGATTGGGGTCCAATCGCATAGTGTTCATGCGACTGAAGGTCCAGTCGCCCCTGGACCAGATGCGACTGAGAAGTGGGTATAAAAGGGAGCAGCTCCATTCTCCTCCCCATTTTCAGTCGGGGAGAGAGCAGAAAGAAACCGAGAAGAGAAAGAAAGAGGGGAAAGTGTTGCCCGATTGTCGAGAAGCAAGCTAATTCGAATCTCATCAACTCCTACCTGACAATGTGAGTTCTAGGACCCCTCATTTACATGTTTTCTAATGATTTTGGGGCTGGAAACACATTAAAACCCTAGTTTTGAAATAGTGAAAGTTTGACCCATTTGGGTAAATCTTGAGTAATGTTTTATGGTATGAATTAGGACTAGTATATGCTTGTATGAGGTCCTAGTAGGAATCCCTAAGGCTTGGGAGGGTTGAATTGGGCTGAAAATGGGTTTATGGTGACTGTGGGGACGGGGGTTTCGCGACTGCTGTTCATGAAGAACTCCAGTCGCTGCCCAGTTAGGGTTATGCGACTGAAGGGCCATTCGGCCGAATGAGTAATAGTTGATGTCCAATCGCCCGACTGAGACTCAGACGCCCGATTGAGTCTCAATCGCACGATAGGTGATGCGATAGAGGGTTTCGGTCGCATAAGCTCAATCGCAGAGTAGTTCAGTCGCACGGTTAAGAGTTAGTCGCATATAACCCAGTCGCAGAGTGTCTAGTCGTACGGAAGGAAGTTCAATCGTACGTTTGAGTACCCATTCGCATGAGTAGCCCAATCGCATGACCCAGTCGCATGGAGGACATGCGACTGGTGGTAGTTCAGTCGCCCGGACAGGGCTGATGTGAGTGAATGTAGAAGTGTATGTATGATGTATGTATGTTAGTATGATGTTGCCATGATAGATGGTGAATACTGATGATATGTAAGTATGTATGTTCCTTATGTATATGTGTCTTATCTTTAATAACTTTACGTGAATGAATGAACGAAAGAAACGAATGTATTAAAAACGTAAAGTGAAAGATAATGAAAGAAGGAACATGATGAATGAATGCATGCATTAATGAAAGAAAGTAAGAAAGGCTTGCAAGCAAATGAAGGAGGTGCACACCCCTGGCAGGTGTTAGCTCAACGGTGTACGGGTTAGCTACCCGAAGGATGTACATCGGGTCAATCATTGAGATTGATAATGAGGTGAGCAACTTCGTGTTGCAAGAGACTCGGTTAGCAGGCAATCATAAGATTGTCACTGAGGTGAGCAGTCGCGCACTACAACAGACTCGGCTAACGTATGTTAGAAGTAAAGTGAAAAGATGAGTGGTGCATGTATCTACCCCAGGTGACTGGATCAGCTTTGTGCACAACGTTCGTGGCTAACCACCACAGGTCCAGCACCAATAGTATGTATGATGAAAGTGGGGTATTGTACATGTCACCGAATGTAATGAACGTTCGAACGAAAGTAAAGAAAGTATGAATGAATGTAATGAATGTTCGAACGTAAGTAATGAATGTAAGAATGAAAGTAAAGTACGTACGAAAGTACGTGAAGTATGTATGTATGAAAGTAAATGAGAATGATGAAGAGTACACGAATGAAAGTAAGTAATGAATGAAGAGATAATAATAATATTATCTACGTGTACGTATGATGTGTGAACACATGTATGAAAGAGCAGTTAATGAGAATGAAAGTATGTTTTATTATAAAACTAGAACTCACTCAGCAACGCTGACTTTTATGTGTTTTCCAGTTGCAGGTAGTGTTGCTGAGGATGGCACGAGGCGACTACTCAGCTCTTTTGGGATGGCATTCTCCAGTTGATAATGCTGCTACGTCATGGGTTGCGGGTCCATAATATTCGCAACACATCACGTTGCATGTCATTATGAGATTTCTTGAGGATCTGAATAAACGAGATCACTCAAGAAATCTCCTTTAGATTTTGATAAGTTCGCCACGCATTGGAAGCGTGCGCGTAGCACATGCAACGAAATATGTTGCATGAGAGTGTCAAGAGTATTCCGTCAGGGTTCCGATGTACGGAATTACCTAAGGAATATTCTTTAGTATAAAATATAATTTTTATGTTTTTGAACTTAATATCTCCTCTAGAGGTCGCTGTATGATCCTATGAGGAGAGACAAAGTAGAGAAGCTACATTTTGTAATCGAGTCAATGATGTAATGACTTTTATGAATGAATGAGAATGTATATTTTATCAATTCCGCTGCGTATTTTATGATCATGTAATAAATGTATGTCATACGTGCGATGAAGAACCAACAGTAAGGTGCCCGGTGAGCGGGGCCTTACAAAAATGCATGTAAATATGTTTTTATAAAATTTGGGTTGATACCCGTATGAAATGAATGTATGTATGTTTATGTTTATGTTAGATTTATGCCTAGAATCAGGTGCATATGTTTAGAACTAGGCATTATAATGTTTGGGACTTGGATTATGAATTAGACACATGAACAGGTTACTAATATGTCTGAAATTCGGACTTAGAATGAACAAGTACAAGTTGATGAGTCCACTAGTGCTCATACGACCAACAGTGTGGTCGTATGACCAGGAGATATATTATTCTAAGTGTTGAAAAGTCTAACAGGACTCATACGACCAACAGTGTGGTCGTATGACCAAGTGAATTTTCTAAGTGTTGAGTCCAATAGGACTCATACGACCAACAGCGTGGTCGTATGACCAAGTGATATTTTTCTAAGTATGATGATGAGTCCACTAGTGTTCATACGACCAACAGTGTGGTCGTATGATCAGAACATATTTCTAAGTCTAGGGATGGTACGACCAATAGTGCTCATATGACCAACAGTGTGGTCGTATGACCAGATAATTCTAAGTATAAAATGAAAAGTCCAGCAGTGCTCTTACGCCCAACAGGGCTCATACGCCCAGAGGGCTTATACGCCCAACAGGGCTCAAACGCCCAGAAAACTTAGAATTTTACAGAAATTTCCTGTAAATCCGAAGTTCGAGGTTTGACCAGGGTTGACTAGGGTTAATAAATGATGAGGTTTCATGCATGTAATGATGATTATGATTAACCCTTATTATTACTGATATTATTATCAGTGTATTATTGTTAACAATATTATTAATAAAATATTGTTAAGTATGGTATGATGCTACGTATGATGATGAATGTATGATGATGAATGTATGATGATGAATGTATGATGAGTATGTATGATGAGTGTGTATGTTCCTTGTAATTGTGTATGCTTATCTTTCTGAAACTTTACGAATAACGAGAATGAACTAATGAAGTATTATGTAACGTAAAGTGAAAGATAATGGAAGAGGAACATGATGATGAATGCATGTATTAACGAATGAACGAAAGAAGAATGATGATGAATACATGCATTAATGAACGAACGAATTGTCTTGCAAGCATTGAATAACGCGATTGGTCCTTCTATGTGATTGACCATGGTCATGGTACCTCTACCGCTTACCTCTAGTACCGTGGCATACGTTTTGTTGTTCATATGTTGACTTCGGCCCGGTAGCTAATAACGATCGGGGTGTAGCAAATGGTATTGGTACAATTCACCTTTCAATGTGTGCAAGTAAGTATGAACGGGATTCTTGTCATTCGACCACAGTAATCATAGCCAAGTGCTATGAAGTGGGTAAAGCCTGACAGAATCCATACGAGAAGTTAAAGATAACGATGAATAACGAATGATGAAGATAATAACGAATATTATCTCTGTGTACGTATGATGTATGAACGCATGCACGAAAGGATACTTTAAATAAGTAAAAGTATGTTTTATTACAAAACTAGAACTCACTCAGCAACGCTGACTTTTATGTGTTTTCCAGTTGGCAGGTAGTGTTGCTGAGGATGGCACGAGGCGGCTACTCAGCTCTTTTGGGATGGCATTCTTTTGTTAATGTTTTTGTATTGGAATGCAACAAACGATATTTTGTAATGGGTGTTGTATTACTTTGCAAAAGCATTTATAGTAAATTCAAAGTTTCCGCTGCATGGTTTTTATTAAGTTATATTAAATGTATGTTTTATGGGTAATGACGACCAACCGTAAGGTGCCCGGAAATGGGGCCTTACAGACACGTGTCATCCTAGAACGGCACATGTCTGATGATAAGGCTCTGAAAGCGAAACTTATCGACATATCCCAACTTTTGATTGGCTAAGAAGTTTCCTAGCCACCTAGGTTGCATCGTAGATTGTGACTAACCTAGGCGATGGTTTGCGATGGTGGGCTGGAACTCGTTTCTTAGCCACATTCAAATCATGTTTCTTTTGCCACTTGTATTTCCAGTACCCTATTATGCCCTGTTAAGCTTAAGGTGGATCTGTGGAAGTGTAGTAAAGGTTGTAGAAAACTTTAAGCATTGATTCTAGCAGACTCTAAAGGTGAACGTGTTTCCGAAACTTCATTTGCATGCCATGTCTATGTGCACAAATGTTTATAAAATGATTTCAATTATATTTATGAATTATGTGTTTATAGATGCTTACGTTATTATAAAACTAGCATGTAACTATATTAAATTTATTAAGGATGTGAGCGACCATGACACAGGATACGTATATCAATTGATGATACACGTATTATTGGATAACTGTGTGTTATGCCATAATACGGCTGAAAGCATTTCTGCATATATAAACTAGATGAATTAAGTGTATACCACCTACAAGGTAACACATGGGACAATTATAAAACAAGTTGTCTTAATGATTGTTAACATTGATCATGATGTTTTGATATTATAAAATGTCTAGTAACATGATTCACCAATTTTATACTGACGTGTTTTTCCAAATTCATTTAGGTAATGATTTGCATGTGTTGTTTTAAATAAGGGTTATGTGATAAGTAACTTAGTATCGTGGGAACCCTACAGAAAAATGAGAAGACCTATTAGTTAGACTTTGTAGCTTTAATATGTTATGGTTTTAGTTAAAAGTCTAATGTTTTATTTTAAACTGTTAAGGATTTTACATATCCTTATTTTGAAATATATGGATATTTGAGTTCAACCCCAAGTGTTAAAATACCTCCCAAAGAGAGTGGATTTCATTATTTGCTCAATTATTGGAATTGATTATCTTAATTCTAAAAGACTTCTGCTGCTTTCCATGAACTCTTAAAAATCTTCAAATAATATAAAGGAACTCAAGGACATGTTTTGTCCTAAGATGGGAGAATGTAAAACCTTAAAAGTTTTACATATAAAATAATAACTTTAGAAAATTTAGGGTTATAAACGAAAACTTTCATGTATTAGGGTTTTGACCCTGGGCGCATCCGCAACCAGGTAGCCTGACGCACCGCCAGAAATGAATTAGGGTGTTTAGGATTTCAGGTTGCATAGTAGACCACTATGTTTAACGGTCTGCAACGATCCACTACATGTTTCCCATGCAAAACCCTCGTGTATTGACACAGAGAGTGAAGATAAGGAACGAGAAGGTGACATGTCATCATGAAGTAACATGTGTCTGATGACGAGGCTCTAAAAGTGGCATGTATCAACACGTGTCAAATTTTGATCGACTAAAAAGATTCTCAGGCTCCTAGGTTACGTCAAGGACTGTTGGCGTCCTAGGTTACGGTCAGGGATGGTGGGCACAAACATGTGATAAAGGGCTACACTTTTCAAATTCAAATAACATTTCTTTTGTTATTTATAATTCCAATACCTTATTATCCCCCGTTTAAGCTAGTGTAATACCTTAATAAGCGCGAGGTGGATCTATGGAAGTGCTGTAAGGTTTAGGAAGATTGTAAACCGTGATTCTAATGACTCTTAAGGTGAACATATTTCCTAAACTTCATTTGCATGCTATGTCTTGTTCAGAAATATTTATAAAGTGATTTCAAACATGTTTATAAAATATCTATTTATAAATGCATACATTATTATTAAACCAATATGTGACTATATTAAATTTATTAAGCAAGGTTTTAAGCGACTATAACACAATATACGCATATTGATTGAGATTGGAGAACTGTGTGTTATGCCATGATGTGAATGAAATCATTTCCATATATATGAACATGATAAATTTACTATATACCAGTTACCTGATATAGACCTTGTTAACAAGTGACACAACTATAAAGCAAAATTATTTTCAGGGAAATGATTTGCAGGTGTTGTTTTAAATAAGGATTATGTGATCAGTAAACCTAGCATCATAGGAACGCCTATAAAAAATGAGAAGATCTATTAGTTAGACTTTTTGGCTTTTAACCGTTAAAATACCTCCCAAAGAAAGAGTTTGATTATTTGATCAATCCGTAGAATTGATTGCCTTAATTTTAAGGAACAGTACTTTTGACATATGAAGTAAAAATCAACCGATAGTGTTGGTTGAATATTCACAAAGCATTCTAGAAGGATTCCGTTGATTTTCATGAACTCTTATAAATCTTTGGATAAATACAATTGCATCCCAATGTAAGATACCAATACCAACACCAATAGTGATAGCGGCAGCGACAACCACAACAACAGCAACACTAGTAGTACACGTAGGTGAGATGATAAAATATAGATTGGAGCCTTAATGGTGGTGGTACATCGGTGGGATGACGAAAATTTATAGGAGCCTACTAAGGAATTCATTTCATTTTAAGGTAAAGTTTAGTGGAGAACGATGGGGCCTTTTTAGGGAAAAACACCCTGACTTGTACTCGGACTCTAGTAGTAGTGGTAGCGGTAGTTCTATGATAGCAGTAGTAGTGATAGTGGTAGTCGTAGAAGTAGTCAAATCAAATGGAAATGAAATGAAAATAAATTATTTAAGACAATATATTACTGTTTTGTGATTGACATTTGCAAAATAGGTGAGCAATATGAACATTATTCTTGGTTTGTAAATTGTCATATCTAATCATATATAAATTCAAAGCTGAATTACTTGTATCATAAATCAAAACAATAAAAACTCAAATCTTTTATGTAGAATAAAATAATACCTTAAACATAACGTGCTGCTAGGGTTGAAAAAAACCAAACATACACGAACAAAATCTTATTTATATTCGTTCATTAAAAAATAAACTTGTTAATAAACTATTTACAAACACTCAACGAGCAAGATTCCTTATTCATGTTCGTTATTAAGGAAATAAACATGTCCATGAACTATTCATGAACGCTTATCGAACACAAACGATTATTAAAAAAGCAAATGAACAACTAAAGAAATGTTTATGAACATGATGAAAATAAAGTTCATGAACACAATGATCATATATTTATTTTAGAATAAAATTTGCATTTTCATCATAAACATTACATAAAATCCACCAAAAATAAAAAAACAATTAATATAGATATTCAAAAATACTTGACATAATTGTCCTAAAAATAAATGACACAAAAATTAAGAACATAAACGAACATATTAACAAACATAAATGAACACATTATCGATCGTTCACAAATGGACATTTATTAAAATAAACGAACGCTCACGAACATAATTGAACGAATGCGTCTCGTGTTCATGTTGTTCGTTTAAATGTTCGTTCATTTAAATAAAAACAAAATTTTCTTGTTCGTGTTCATTTATTTACTAAACGAACGAACATAAATGAACTTACTACTGAACGGTTCTGGAATATTTCGTTGAACGTTCGGTTTTTAGCAGCCCTATGTACCACAAATTTAAGTATTCTGTTACAAATTTTCCGTCTTTCTCTTCTATTAAATGATGTTGTTGAATGTTAATTATGTTACTTATACCATTTTGAAATTAAAGAAACATGTTTTTTAAGAAATCTAAAATCTGATAATTTTTTCCATTGAAAAATACACTTTACAAAATACAATTTTTATGAAATATGAAGTTTTCTTAAGACAACAAACTTTTAAAAAATAATACTTAAAAACATTTTCTTAAACCAAATGTGAAAAAGAAACAATTATTATTTTTTAAAAACAAAAGCTTGAAAAATATCATTATTTTATTAGTTCAAGTATTTTTTGATAGATAATTTCACTTATATACTATTTAATGTATCGTTTTATAATTCATAAATATTTGTTACAATTTATTTAATATTATTTAATTCATTCCCTGTATTAAATGATAACATAGTTTGATAATAAACTAATAATTAATTATGGGAAACATATTTACACGCATCACACCCAATGTTTTTAAAACCGGACCGGATAGTAAACCGGACGCCTTACCGGTTCACTGGTCGGACCGGTTCAACAGTCGGACCGTATATAAGAACCAGATAAAATTATAATTATTTTTTATAAATATATGTAAAAATTACAAAAAAATAAAAAAAACTTTATAAAAAAAGGTTCAACCGGTCCGGTTCCCGGTCCAACCGCCGGTTCGACCGGTTCAACCGGTCTGGCCACTGGTTCACTGTTAAACCAGTTTTAAGCACCGAACCGGACCGGGTTGGAGTCCGGTTCCCGGTCCAACCGGTCGGACGGCCGGTTGTAACAAGCAGAAAACCGCATCGGATATTGTCCGCTACTTGGGGAGAATAGCCCCATCACGGTTTTTAAACGCGTCCAATGAGGAAGGTATCCAGCCCCTTATAAAGAGACTTTCGTTCTCCTTCCCAACCGATGTGGGATGTTACATCCTCCCCCACTTGGGAGACCAGCGTCCTCGCTGGCACAACGGCCCGGCCCTGGCTCTGATACCAACTGTAACAATCTGTCACACCCCAACCGACGGCGGAATCATCGGGGCGGACTAATGGGAATCGATTGTTCATAGCACATGGAACTAAATAAACCGAAATAACATTAAACGTCACTTTCGTTAAAGATTGCCAATACAATTTAAACAATAAATCCAAATAGCATAATAATAATTGTCTTTTATTTTGACTAAGTCCGGGCCCTAGATGAGCATGTAGAAGTCCACTAACTTGCTTAACCTGAAATCATGTGAAAAGTAACGAGTCAGCTATGAATTAGCCGGTGAGTAATCACAGTTTTGATATACATATATATAGGTTGATCAAATGATTGAATAATTCAATTCTCATGGCAATGTCAAGACTTATAGTATAATAATGTAGCATAAACGACAAATCAACACAATTAATCCAATTGACTAAACTGACCTTGATCCGTAGACGAAGTCGTGATAGAATATGTGAATCCGTTTCAATCACCACTCGAATATTCAAATGGGGTGGGTTGTCAAACCAATAATCTATCATCGTTACCGTTGTTGTATGAGTTACTAATTGTGTTATCATTCAATTTATCTAATTATGAATACATTATTACAAGCAAAGACATAGCACGTAACGTATTGAATTTATAAATGAAATAAATGTGATAACAATGTTCGATTATAGTGTCACATGATTTCCCCAAAATATAAACACATAAAAATGGGCAATGAATACTCACTTGGTCAATGGATACAAAGTTGACGATTATTAAGAATATAGCAAGCAATGTTCCAATGTAATGCTTCACAATGCACCTAAAAATATAAATATATTTACAAGGTTTAAATTTGATAATAAGTTAATGTTTTAATGTGAACTATGGTTTTAGGTGGAATTTGAGGATTTTTATAAGTAATTTAAATATTTTAAGAAAGAGTTTACCACTTATGTGTTTTAATAGAAGGCAAATAATATATACTAATTGTACATCGTTTTGTATATAGAAATACAAAGGATAAACTATTTGTAATGAAATTTAGTTACAAATTGGAATAAGCCTTCGTATATATATTTTTTTAAAAAAATCATCATTTATAAATATATGTGGATATTGTTGAACAAATATTTTAGTGATTTAAACCACCATTTAAAGTCTATTTTATAAGAAAATAAACTAAATATATTATTTATCTAAACTATTAATAAAATATTAAAATATTTTATTAAATAAATTTACAGAAAATAATATGGTGTCAAAAAAAAATATTTAAAGTTTACAAAAATCATTTTATATTTTTCTAGAATTTTCTATAATTATTTTAAGGCTGAAAAAGCCTTAAAAAAATGTATGGGGGTGCCCGGGTTCGAACCCGGGACCTCCAAGACAGAATGCAAGTGGAGAACCAGTGAACCAGGCATACAGCCGCGATGTGGATCTGTTTTTAATTCTTTTAAACAGATTTAAAGAAACTCCCCCAAATCCATATGAACCCTAGTTCGAAATCGGTTCAATTGAAGCTCGATTCGATATCGTTGATCGAATTAACCATGGGGCTTTTGTTCCCATGTAGAACCGAGTGTGTGTGTGTGTGTTTAATTACCTGAAATGGTGACGAGATTGGTAGGATTGAGTCGGGGTGTTAGCGGCTTGAGGATGATCTTGAATCGATGGATTGAGTGTGTTTCGATCGAATTGAAGTGACAGAGAGTTTTAAGGGTGCGATTTGGGGGTTTGCCCTCTATTATCTGAGGGTAATTTGATGTTAAAGGATGCGTACGAGTTCACCCTCTTTATCGAACTTTCGGGTTGATTATGCGTGTGATTACGCACGATTTAAGTTAAATTGATGCTTTGATTATGATTAGCATTATGTTTACGCGTTCCAGGTTAGCTAATTGCATCAATTAATCGGTTTCCATTTGAGTTTGATTCGGTCTAAATGGGGTAATCGGGATTGATTGAAACCGCGTAATTGGGGTCGATTTTCGAATGGTAAGGATGTCATAGACTCGAATCAGTCACGCGAGATTGGTGGGGGGTTTGATTGGATTGAAAACGCGTTATCTGGGGTGTGAGTGTTCGCCGGAGAACGGCGGAAAAGTGGCCGGAGGTGGGGGTGGGGGTCGACGGGTTGGGTGATGGGTTTTAAAGTGTTTTTACACTTTGCCCCCCTGAGGTTTATGTGGTTATCATTTTATATCAAAGTTTTAAAATAAGTTTTTAAATATTGCATTTTCAACCCAAAACTTAATGGGATTAAATACTAGATTTATTATTATTATTATTTATTATTTATTATATTTTTTATTAAATCTTTGAAAACCTCATAAATATTAAAAAATATTTTATTTATTTCCAAATTTGATAACTAAGCTTCATAATACTAATATAACTTTATAAATTTATAAGTATATATTTATAACTATATGATTATTATTTGAATTAAATGACAACATTAATGTGTTTTCAACATATAAAATAAATTTCATTTACTAACATAAACGAGTTCGGGTTACAAGTTGGAATGGATCGAATGTTACAGTCTTCCCTACTTTAGAAAATTTCGTCCCGAAATTTGTTCACAAGGAGGCCGAAACAAAAAGATGAGGATACTTGGATTTCATTTGGTCTTCACGTTCCCAAGTGAACTCTGGCCCACGTTTAGACTCCCAACGAACCTTGACAATCGGTATTCGGCTGCGTTTGAGTTGCTTGACTTCACGATCCATAATTTCCACAGGTTTCTCAATAAAGTGCATAGATTCATCAATCCGAACTTCATCGAGTGGAATGTGGAGATTTTTATCGGCGAGGCATCTCTTGAGGTTTGAAACATGAAACGTCGGATGCACGTTACTGAGTTCTTGGGGTAGTTCAAGCTTGTAGGCCACTTTCCCAATTCGCTCGAGCACTTTAAATGGACCCACGTAACGAGGTGCTAGCTTCCCTTTCTTTCCAAAGCGAATCACTCCCTTCCAAGGTGATACCTTAAGAAGTACGAGATCACCGACATTGTATTCCATGGGTCTTCGTCCTTTGTCAGCATAATGCTTTTGACGATTTCTAGCAGCAAGCAAGTTATCGCGAATCTTAAGAATTTTATCGGTGGATTCTTGGATCAGTTCTGGGCCGGTGATTTGTGCTTCGCCAACCTCAAACCAGCGGATAGGGGATCGGCATTTGCGTCCATACAAGGCTTCAAACGGCGCCATCTTGATGCTGGTGTGGTAACTGTTGTTATACGAGAATTCGATCAACGGAAGGTGAGAATCCTAAGAGCCGTTGAAATCGATGACACAAGCTCGGAGCATATCCTCTAGAGTTTGTATCGTCCTTTCAGTTTGACCATCGGTCTAGGGATGATAAGCTGTGCTGAGGTTGAGTTGGGTCCCTAAGGACGATTGGAGGCTTTGCCAGAAACGAGAGGTGAATCGACCATCGCGATCGGAAATGATGTTCAATGGCACACCATGCCGGCTGATTATCTCATTGATATAGATTCGAGCCAGTTTCTCAACTCGATAATCTTCCCAAATTGGAATGAAATGTGCCGACTTAGTCAAACGGTCAACGATGACCCAGATGCTATCATGACCACTCGAAGTGCGAGGTAACTTAGTGATGAAGTCCATAGATATGTTTTCCCACTTCCACACAGGCACTTCAGGTTGAACAAGTAATCCAGAAGGACGTTGATGTTCGGCTTTGACCTTTGAACAGGTGAGGCATTTGGACACGTACAAAGCTATGTCCTTCTTCATGCCAGGCCACCAATATTGGTTACGGAGGTTCATGAACATTTTATCCGCACCGGGATGAATGGAATAACGAGTTTTGTGAGCCTCACTCATGATGAGGGTCCGGAGGTTATCGCGGTTGGGAATCCAAAGACGACTTAGAAAGTACAATAAACCATCGGGTTTTGTTTCCAATTGTAGTTCAGCGCCGCATGACATCTCATCATACATATTGCCTTCAGTGACTGACTCATGTTGGGCTTGGAGAACGCGAGTCTTAAGGTCGGTTTGATTAGTAACACTTTGAAGCATAACATAATCCTTGCAACTCAATGCGTCGGCTACGACATTCGCCTTTCCGGGATGGTAACATATCTCACAGTCGTAATCGTTAAGTAATTCAACCCAACGTCGTTGCCTCATGTTTAATTGCTTTTGATTGAAAATGTGCTGGAGACTCTTATGATCAGTGAATACAACACACTTGGTGCCATAAAGATAGTGTCTCCAGATTTTGAGTGCGAAAACAACAGCACCCAATTCGAGATCATGATTGTGTAATTCTTCTCGTGGATCTTGAGCTGCCTTGAGGCATATGCTATGACCTTGCCTCGTTGCATAAGAACACAACCGAGACCTTGCTTCGAAGCATCACAATAGACAACAAAGTCGTCATTCCCATCGGGGAGAGTCAAGATTGGAGCATTACACAACTTTTGCTTGAGGGTTTGAAAAGCTTTCTCTTGCTCTAGTCCCCACAAGAAATTCTTGTCCTTATGAGTCAAGGCGGTGAGAGGCACAACGATCTTTGAGAAATTTAGAATGAAGCGACGGTAGTAACCGGCTAGGCCAAGGAACGAACGGATCTCGGTAGGAGTTTTAGGTTTTACCCAATTCTTCACTGCTTCAATCTTTGTAGGATCCACGTGAATTCCTTTATCGTTTACGATATGACCAAGGAATTGAACTTCCTTAAGCCAAAATTCGCACTTCGAGAATTTTGCATAAAGCTTCTCCTCTTTCAGAAGTTCAAGGATCAAACGAAGATGATGTTCGTGATCGGATTTGTATTTGAATAAATCAAAATATCGTCAATGAAGACAATTACGAATTTGTCTAAATATGGCTTGCACACGCGGTTCATCAAATCCATGAACACAGAAGGTGCATTGGTTAGCCCAAATGGCATTACTGTAAACTCGTAATGGCCATATCTCGTGCGAAAGGCTGTCTTAGGAATATCATCATCGTGCACTCATAACTGATGATAGCCTGAACGAAGGTCGATCTTGGAGAAATGAGAGGCTCCTTGAATCTGATCAAACAAATCGTCGATCCTTGGTAGGGGATACCGGTTTTTGACAGTAAGCTTATTAAGCTCCCGGTAGTCGATGCACATACGGAATGAGCCATCCTTCTTCTTCACAAACAAAACTGGGGCTCCCCAAGGTGAGGAACTTGGTCGAATGAAGCCTTTATCGGAGAGCTCTTGAAGTTGGCTAGCAAGCTCTTGCATCTCAGACGGTGCAAGTCGAGAGGGAGATTTTGCTACGGGAGTTGCGCCAGGCACAAGGTCGATCCTGAATTCAACTTGACGAACGGGAGGAAGACCGGTTAAGTCTTCGGGAAAGACTTCAGGGAATTCTCGAATGATCAGAATATCTTCAATCTTCCTAGATTTCTCACACGCTTTCACGATATGGGCTAAGAAAGCCAAGTAATGCTTGCGGAGGTACTTTTGGGCTTTGGTACAAGACATGAGTTTAAGCCCTTTGGAAGGCTTTTCCCCGTAAATATTTAGGACGCTTCCGGATGCGCGAGGATCCGGATGATTTTCTCAAAACAGACAACCTCAGCATGGTTCCTCGATAACCAATCCATGCCTATAATGACGTCAAAGCTCCCAAGTTGCATCGGTATAAGATCGATAGGGAATTCGTGCTCGCTAAGTGTAAGGGTACAATTCAGAATGATAGAATCAATCGTGAAGGGTTTTCCATCAGCTATCTCTACTGTAAACGGTTTCCCTAACTTAGTTCGGGTGTTAACAAGCAAGGGCTCAATTCTAAGGATACAAAACTTTTATCGGCCCCGGTATCAAATAAGATTAAAGTATATTGGTGATCGATTAGGAACGTACCATTCACCACATCATTGGTGGCTTGAGCTTGTTGGGCATTGATGTTAAAAGCATGCCCTTGTGCTGCAGGCAAGGTATTGATGAGCTGAGGACATCGGTTACGGAAATTGGCTGGATCACCGCATTGATAGCATGCACGACCTTGAGCAATTGCAGGAGGGTGTTGGTGGACTGGTGCATTAATCGGAGCCTTAGCAGCACTCTTGCACAAGTTGAATATATGGCCGAAACAACCATAGTTGGTGCACTGACGGCACTTAGCACTAGTAGGATGGTGATACTTACAGACGTTGCATTGAGGGAAATGCCCAGTGTAAGGTTTCTTTGTCGGGGCTTGGTTATTCAGGGTCGTTTGATAGGTCGGTGTGACTTGGTTGACTGGAACAGCAGGGGTGACCACAGCATAATTTTGAGATTTAGCCTTCCTCTTCCTGTCCTTAGAAGTTTCAGGCTTGTCTTCTTTTGGTTGTTTCAAGGGAGGGCTTCTCAGTTTTTTTCTTTTCACCCTTCCTGGTTAGAGAACCAGCCTTAACATGGTTATCGGTTAGCTGTGCTGCTAGACGGATAGCATCCTCCAAGTTGGTAGGGTTCCTACCCCACACGGTGTCCTGAATCTGCATAGGAGACCACCTATGTACTTCTCGATAGCTCGAGATGATGGAGTAACCAAATGAGGGACCAAGAGACTCAACTCGTGGAAACGGGTGATGTAAACCAGATTCTCGCCACTTTCCTGAGCCAAATCCCAGAATTCTGCTTCTAGCTTTTGATTTCGTTCCTCGGGCAGAATTCTCGAGTCATCAGTTCCTTGACTTCAGTCCAAGTCAAAGCCAGAGCAGCATCAATCCCACGGGTTCGTTTCTCCCGTTCCACCAAGTTAGTGCTCTTTTTTGAAGAACACTGGTAGCATAGCGAACTTTAAGATTCTCAGGACACTCGCTGTTAAGAAACGTGTTCTCAATGCTCTCGAACCACTGTAGAAGACCGGTAGCACCTTCGGTCTCGTTGAACTTAGTGGGGTTGCAAGAACTGAAATGCTTGTAGGTACAAGCACGTGGAGGGTTAGGACCAACAGGAATTGGAGCAGGGTTCGCACCTTGATTCAGATGAGTTAGGAGAGTTGGTATGACCACAACAACCTCTCGGGCTACAAGGGCAGTAATCTTGCGGCCGGAGTTTCTAGACCATGAACGGATTTGACGAGAAGACATTCTGAAAGATCATTAAGAAATTTTATGAGAATTGGGTAATATGAGCTATACAATATGAAAATGACAATTGGGAATTTGACATAATAACAATGAGATATTCCGAGTGTAATCGTTTGATTCGTAAATCAAAGCGAGTACGTTGACTAACCAAAGTATTAGGTCAACTACAACTTTGTTGAAGACATGCGTACCTATAAGTGGACACTCACCCCAAGGGTTCCCAGGTAAGGTAAACGGATCCATCGGTTGATTTGGATTTATATGAGTACCTTGCCTAGACAGAACACCCTGAGATACAGGCATCCCACTCTTCCAACATTGCATGTGTTCAGTGGTGGGACTCAGACTTTGATGAGATTTTGGAAACCATAAGTATCAATTTAAGATTTGAAATTTGAAATTTTTGGAATCATGAGATTTAGGCACACAATGCCTTAGTATATGCTTTGGGGATTTGGATGCGTATTAGTCATAATCAAAAGTAGAAGGATATCCATGTAAGGCACCTAACCTAGGAGAGTGTAAGGCACTAGAATCTCATCTAAGTAGGAGCGGACTCGTAAGTAAGGTCTTAGTTATAGTCTAGGTCATTCCGTTTCTAATAACCTAATTCCCTATAACCATGGCTCTGATACCAATCTGTCACACCCCAACCGACGGTGGAATCATCGGGGCGGACTAATGGGAATCGATTGTTCATAGCACATGGAACTAAATAAACTGAAATAACATTAAACGTCACTTTCGTTAAAGATTGCCAATACAATTTAAACAATAAATCCAAATAGCATAATAATAATTGTCTTTTATTTTGACTAAGTCCGGGTCCTAGATGAGCATGTAGAAGTCCACTAACTTGCTTAACCTGAAATCATGTGAAAAGTAACGAGTCAACTATGAATTAGCCGGTGAGTAATCACAGTTTTGATATACATATATGTAGGTTGATCAAATGATTGAATAATCAATTCTCATGGCAATGTCAAGACTTATAGTACAATAATGTAGCATAAACGACAAATCAACACAATTAATCCAATTGACTAAACTGACTTGATCCGCAGACGAAGTCGTGATAGAATATGTGAATCCGGTTTCAATCACCACTCGAATATTCAAATGGGGTGAGTTGTCAAACCAATAGATCTATCATCCTTACCGTTGTTGTATGAGTTACTAATTGTGTTATCATTCAATTTATCTAATTATGAATACATTATTACAAGCAAAGACATAGCACGTAACGAATTGAATTTATAAATGAAATAAATGTGATAAAATGTTCGATTATAGTGTCACATGATTTCCCCAAAATATAAACACATAAAAATGGGCAATGAATACTCACTTGGTCAATGGATACAAAGTTGACGATTATTAAGAATATAGCAAGCAATGTTCCAATGTAATGCTTCACAATGCACCTAAGAATATAAATATATTTACAAGGTTTAAATTTGATAATAAGTTTAATGTTTTAATGTGAACTATGGTTTTAGGTGGAATTTGAGGATTTTTATAAGTAATTTAAATATTTTAAGAAAGAGTTTACCACTTATGTATTTTAATAGAAGGCAAATAATATATACTAATTGTACATCCTTTTGTATATAGAAATACAAAGGATAAACTATTTGTAATGAAATTTAGTTACAATTGGAATAAGCCTTCGTATATATATTTTTTTTTTAAAAAATCATCATTTATAAATATATGTGGATATTGTTGAACAAATATTTTAGTGATTTAAACCACCATTTAAAGTCTATTTTATAAGAAAATAAACTAAATATATTATTTATCTAAACTATTTAATAAATATTAAAATATTTTATTAAATAAATTTACAGAAAATAATATGGTGTCAAAAAAAAATATTTAAAGTTTACAAAAATCATTTTATATTTTTCTAGAATTTTCTATAATTATTTTAAGGCTGAAAAAGCCTTAAAAAAATGTATGGGGGTGCCCGGGTTCGAACCGGGACCTCCAAGACAGAATGCAAGTGGAGAACCAGTGAACCAGGCATACAGCCGCGATGTGGATCTGTTTTTAATTCTTTTAAACAGATTTAAAGAAACTCCCCCAAATCCATATGAACCCTAGTTCGAAATCGGTTCAATTGAAGCTCGATTCGATATCGTTGATCGAATTAACCATGGGGCTTTTGTTCCCCATGTAGAACCGAGTGTGTTGTGTTTAATTACCTGAAATGGTGACGAGATCGGTAGGATTGAGTCGGGTGTTCGCGGCTTGAGGATGATCTTGAATCGATGGATTTGAGTGTGTTTCGATCGAATTGAAGTGACAGAGAGTTTTGAGGGTGCGATTTGGGGGTTTGCCCTCTATTATCTGGGGGTAATTTGATGTTAAAGGATGCGTACGAGTTCACCCTCTTTATCGAACTTTCGGGTTGATTATGCGTTGATTACGCACGATTAAGTTAAATTGATGCTTTGATTATGATTAGCATTATGTTTACGCGTTCCAGGTTAGCTAATTGCATTTATTAATCGGGTTTCCATTTGAGTTTGATTTGGTTCTAAATGGGGTAATCGGGATTGATTGAAACCGCGTAATTGGGGTCGATTTTCGAATGGTAAGGATGTCATAGACTCGAATCAGTCACGCGAGATTGGTGGGGGGGTTTGATTGGATTGAAAAGGCGTTATTTGGGGTGTGAGTGTTCGCCGAAGACGCCGAAAAGTGGCCGGAGGTGGGGGTGGGGGTCGACGGGTTGGGTGATGGGTTTTAAAGTGTTTATACACTTTGGCCCCCTGAGGTTTATGTGGTTATCATTTTAATCAAGTTTTAAAATAAGTTTTTAAATATTGCATTTTCAACCCAAACTTAATGGGATTAAATACTAGATTTATTATTATTATTATTTATTATTTATTATATTTTTTTTATTAGATCTTTGAAAACCTCATAATATTAAAAATATTTTATTTATTTCCAAATATGATAACTAAGCTTCATAATTACTAATATAACTTTATAAATTTATAAGGATATATTATAACTATATGATTATTATTTGAATTAAATGACAACATTAATGTGTTTTCAACAAATAAAATAAATTTTATTTACTAACATAAACGAGTTCGGGTTACAAGTTGGAATGGATCGAATGTTACACCGGTGGTCCGGTTTTCAAACCATGAATTCACACCTCCTATCTAACTTAATTAGCATAAATGTCGATTTTCAAACAATACATTGACAACAAATATATCTCTTTATAATTTCATAATTTTTCTTTAACAATGAATATTATCTATGCAGGATCGATTATGGGTAGTTTTTCTCTCAACTCACTGTGAACAACACTCAGCAAGTAGTCTATGAAGAGTTGATCACAATATAACAAGTAACAAGCAGTAAGAAAATTAACATAGGAAGTAAATTTTCAAGGTACTTTTATATATTGCTTCTCAACTCAAAGGATTACAAGACTCTTGGACTCTCAAAATCACTTCTAATGAGTTACAAGGAGAAGATATTATAATACTACCTATAGCCGGATATACTTTGATACCAGCTGGACACCTCTAACCTTACATCTATACTACAAGATTCTAGGTGAGGTCTTTCAGACATTTTGCCTGAGAGTTGGTAGTCAGGACATGTCCCTGACTTACCTTTTGTCACCAACTAAAGTTGGTAACATGTACTATCATAAAAAGGTGAACAGTAAAATAAAGCATGGTCAACAAGATGGCTCTTTAGGAAGATGCCATGCTGTATCAGAGGTCTGCAGCGGACTGTCAGGGACCATACTTTTATCTGCTGGTCATCACAATGTCTTCCGAAGAATAAAGTACTTCGAAAGAAGTTTCTTTGTTCGGAGCTCTTTGTCTTCAGCTCTTTCATCAGACTTGTCTTTGGAAGCTCAGACTTTGTCTTCAGCTCTTTCATCAGACTTTGTCTTCGGAAGCTCAGACTTTGTCTTCAGCTCTTTCATCAGACTTTATCTTCGGAAGATAGTCTTTAGCTGTTGGCTTCAAATGTTGTTCAGTGTTGACTTCAGCCGTTGTCTTCAGCTGTTGACTTCAGTGTTGTCTTCAGTTGTTGACTTCAGCTGTTGTCTTCAGTTGTTGACTTCACTGTTGTCTTCAGTTATTGACTTCAGCTATTGTCTTCAGTTGTTGACTTCAGCTGTTGTCTTCAAATGTTGACTTCAGTTGTTGTCTTCAGTGTTGACTCAGCTGTTGTCTTCAGACTTTCGAAAGATCTCTTGCTTGCTTCGGAAGCCCTTAAATGTAGCACCAAAAATGATTATGAAGTGGTTTTGGTTGCATCAGCCTCGTCATGATCCAACAAACTCCCCCTAGGCTGATGCTACCAAAACTTCCCTCTTCTTCTCAAAGTTTCAGCACCAGGAAAGTAAGTGTTATCAGTATCTTTATTCTTCCTGACGTGGTGCTAAAAATCTTGTACAGATCCTTGGTAGACAAAACCTCCACTCTGTCTCCTTGGATTATATGTACCCTTTGTTGTGGCCCTCTGAAGAGAGTTAGTTGATGGGAACTATAGTCATATTCCCATCTAACTATGGTTCCAATTCAGGACCTTCCACCATCTGTAGAAAGGCTGTGCCTTTGGTGGTTGGTCTTCCTTGTCTTCCGCTCTTTTCAGCTTCAACTCTTCTTCAATCTTGGCTCTTTACTTTGTTCAGCCAAGTGGAGACCGCTGATATGATTTCTGATGTGTGCAGCAGTCTCAGAGTTGGAGGGATTAGAGAATGGCTTCTCAGCAAGCTCAGCAAGATCAAATCTGCTGAGATGCAGGAGAGAAGTGGCATTGAGCCTGTTGGTTCACCATTCTCCTTTCCACAACAAAGTTGTGAGAAGGTTCATCGAACCTCCACTGGATTATAGCATTCCTAGGTCCAGGAGATTGACTAGAAATCCTGTCCTCTTTCCTTGTATCCAGTAGAGTCACCAGTCTCCTCTTAGTCTCTTCTCCTCAGCATTGAGGGTATCGGAGTTGAGACAAGAAGTCTTGCAGCCTGGCCCAAAGTGTCTTTAGGCAACTCAAGAATTGGCCTAGGGTGAGGGAGCTTGAAGAGTATCAACATAGGTGATGTTGAAGGTCTCCCTCACAGGAGTGCTGCTCAAAGTGGTGCAGTTGATGAGCCTTGTCTTGAACTTTATTTCCTCAAAGGAGAGATGTTGAGGAGGCTGAGGGGATGGTCTTGGTTTTGTTGGGTAGGCTTAGGTTAGTGGTTTTGGGTGTGTTTTGGGTTTTAGGATGGGTAGTTTGGGTGGTTGAGGTGATGTGGTAGGTTTGGGTAGTGTTGTGGGTTCAGGAGTGAAGGTGTTCATCAGTGGGTTCTGTTTTGATGGGGAATGGGGTTGTTCTTCTGGTGTGGGTGTGGTTTAGTGGTTGACTGTGGTTGAGTGGCTGGGATGAAGACCATTCTCTTTACCCTCCTGTACATCTCCTTCCTTTTCCCAAACGAATGTCAGCTTTAATTTCACTGACTATCCGCTGGAGTGTCCTTTCGGACATAGGTCCCACCTGCCTACCAGAGAAGCCATGAGCCCGGGATAGTCTTTCATCCAATCTTTGTCATTGACTTCTTGGCGGCAGTGACCCCCTTCTCTTCTTTCTTCCTTCCTCTCTTCTCCCTCAACTTCTCCTAGCAGCTCTCTTCCTTTCCTTCTCCATTTGATCCTGCTCTTTGTTGTGGGAGCAGCAGGATCATGTCATCATCATGAGGAGACAGTTCAGGATGACTGAAGCCTCTTGAGAGTAGGAATTTAATCCCGTCCTCTCTCAGCTTCAGGGCTGCTTCTCTTCTTTCTTCTTTTCCCTCTCCAAGGTCAACCTGGCTTGTTCTTCTTGCTTTAGCATGGTTGACCTCTCCAAAGACACCAACTCCTCTAATGGTAGCAGGAGTACTTCCTCATTGACAGCTCCTAGGCTGATGAACTGGTCAATGAGTGTTGTCCTTCTCTTTTGGTTGATCTCTTCTGATTGGTTACAGCTGCCTTAGAACTAGCAGCTAGCAGCTTTTCAGTAGGAAACCTACCTTTCTTTTTGAGTTTCTCAATCCTCTCCTCCTCCTGAAGCTCTTCCGCAGTCAGCTTTCTTTTTCCTTTGTCTTTGGCAGTGCTTGACTGTGGTGGTTCTTGGATGGAGGGTTGTGATTGAGAAGAGGGTTTAGCTGGTGTTTGGGTTGGAGGAATGTCAGAATGTCCTCTCTTCTCACCTCAGTTGCTATTTCAGCAATAACATCAGTGATGGTCGGTTCCTCGGACATCTGGAATAAGACTTCCGCAGCTTCTATTTCGGCCTCGGAAGACTTTTCTTGTTCTTCCGAGGCTTCCATGTCAGCTTCGGAAGCTTCAGCTTGAGCTTCGGAAGATAAGACAGCTGCAAGTTCTGTCCCAACTGTTTCAGTTGCTGGGCCATCAGTCCCCATTTCCCCTTCGAAGCTAATCTCAGGTTCCATGTGGACTTTAGGTTGACCAACTTCTTCCACAGTGGTAGAAGGTGCAGCCAGTCTTTGAAGCTCCTCAGCCCCAAAATATATGAGTGTGGTGTCGGGGCTGGGCTGTTCTAGGGAGGATCTCAATACAAATTTTGTGAAAAGTCTGTAGAGATCTTGAAGCATTTTGAGTCAATCTCTAGAAAAGATTGAGATGACTCAGGTAGTGTGATGAGTTGGGAAGTAAGAAATTGGGTCTGTGGTTCCTCAATTGTTTGTCTCTGAACTTTCTCCCCTTTTTGGTAGCATCATCTTAGAGCTAGATGAGCTAGAGGAAGAATTCAGTGAGACCTGAATTGGTACATGCCCAACAGAACTCTCCGTCTGTTTCTCAGCTAGTTTGGCCTTGAGAGTGTTAATCTCAAGTTGCTGAGTGGCAGTCCTTGATTCTAAGATCCTCACCTGTGATTCCAGGTTGGAGACTTAGAAAGCAAGTACTGAAGTGTTAGTTGCATACTTCCCTCATCTTCATGAGAAGAATCACGGGGAGATGAGATAACATACCTAGTATGCTCAGTCTCACCACCAGATGTGGCTTCTTGGCACCCTGGTTTCCTTTTCTCAGAGTCATCTCTTTCAGAGATGTCAATGGGCAAGTTGTCGTAGACTCAGTCCAAATTATGTTACCACTGTCCTGAGGATCAATGAGAGACTCTGAGTAGTGGTAGCTGAGTCTACATGAGTCCCCCCACATCAGTGGGACTCACCTCAGTAATTGGCTGCTGATGGAGGCTAGAGACAAGGGATCCCTCTTGGCTCTGTTGATCTTTCAGAGGGTGTTGTAGATCAACTTCATGGCCATGGAGAGATGTATTCTTCATCAGTGCGGAGTAAAAGGTCAGTGAAAGATAGGAAGATAAACCTACTGACCCGGGACCTAGATCAATGTCTACAGGCATTGAGCCTATGGTGGGGCTGTCCCTAGAAGGCTGCACAGGGAGTGTAGAGACTCACCCTGTGGGCTTAAGGCTTGAGGTTCGGGCTCTAGGGTTTGAGACTGAGGAGGCTCAAAACCCACATTGAGGTCAAATGTGAAGGATGGTGTGATCTCGGACTGAGTGAGGAGCCCATGATTCCACTCTAGCCTTTTGGTTTGAACTGAAGGAGCTTGTTCAATCAGAGTAGATTGAACAAGGGTTCGTTTGGGTCATCTCTGGTATGTATCTTTGATGGGTAAAGAAGATTTTGGTATTGTGATGAAGGTTGCTGGTGTGGGTTCATCACCTGTGGGGATAACAGGGATGTCACCAGGAGCTATGCGCTCAGTCATCTCTGGAGGTAATTGAGTGTACCTTCCAGTGAAGTTGATGGAAACCTTCTTCAGTATTTTGAAGATGGTAGGCCTCATTTCTGGAACGGTAAAGCAGCTGCGCAGACAAGCTTGCTTGGTTCCAGCTCACAGTTGATTATGTGTTGAATAAATCTGGGATACATGAAGAATGTATCCCAGCTCAGATTGCTGATAAGGTTGGTCAACACAAATCGTGAGTAGTTGAATCGGAGACCTCTCACCAACCCATGAACTAGGCATCCTAGTTCATATGGGATTTGATCCCAACCCCCTGATTTGTTGGAGAGGCAGTGCAGGATAATGTGCAGCAGGAACTTCCAATGGTAAGAGAAGTTAAACTTGTAGACGGTAGACCTGCTTACATCCCCTCCATATCCCATGAGGATATAGATGCCTTCCAAGTCTTCTTTGGGGAACTCAGTAGGAGCCCCATCATCATGGAGCTCGAGATGCTACCTGATGAGCTGTTCAGTGATGACCAACTCTTGGCCACAAATGTGGGTTCTCAGGACTCGAACCCCATTCAAAACTGCAGTTTGACCGTTGCTCCAGAATTCGGACATATGGTTGGAGTATACGGTGGGGTTAACTGTAAGTGCAGTGAGGTATGTGGATTCGGTAAGAAAGGTGATGATTTGGGTGAAGTCGGCATCCCTTGACGAATCAAGTAATGCGACTTGGTTGTGCTGAGGATTTAGCGCGATTGAAGAAAAGGTAAGCTTGAATTTGGGTGAAATTGCAGGTTTGACAGTGAAGGAAATAGTTAGGTCAGTAAATTGGTAAAAGAAGATGAAATTGATCAGTCAAGATTATTTAAAAGGGATGAATTGTGGTAGTAGCGGTAATAGGGTAACTGTTTGGGGTTACTGTGGGTGGTATGGTGGTTTACGGCGGAGAAATGATAGTGGCGGCAAAGGATAATTTTAAATAATCTGACCATCATGGACAAAATCTTTACTTTTTACAGAGTGGGCCCCAAAATATATCCGTTACATATAAAAACCTTTATTTCCGAATGTAAAACATTTCCGAAGGTAATTGTCTTCCGAAGTCAATTTCTCTTCCGAAGCAAGGCATTGCTTCCGAAGGTAAAATGGTCCTTTAAAGATACTTCTCTTCCGAAGCAAAACATTGCTTCCGAAGGTAACGTTATCTTTCCGAATGGAGAGTTTTATAAGTTTCGGAAGTAGATCTGATGTAAAATCAATCGCTTCTTCCGAGACTAAAAACTCTTCCGAGAAGACAATTTCTATTTAGGAATTTTGGCTTAGATGATATTCAAGAATATTTCCGAGAGTTAATTCCTCTTCGGAAGGAATTTACACTTAGAATAATTTAAAGATCCTTTGTAACAGGGCTTAGATTGTATTGACCCAAGACATTACACATTTAAAAAGTTTTTCAAAAGAGGCAGTTAATCAAATTTATCATCCCAATAGCTGATATAGATACTTAAATCTTTGTTCATCAAATGCCTTTGTGAACAAATCAGCATATTGTTCATTTGAGTCAACTTTGATCAACTTGATCAGATGTTTCTCATGAATATCTCTAATGAAATGATACCTGATATCAATGTGCTTTGTCTTGGAGTGCTTCACCGGATTCTCAGTAATGGAGATAGCACTATTGTTGTCAATATGGATAGGAGTAGTCATGAAGTTGAATCCATAGTCTAACATCTGATTTTGAATCCATATCAGTTGAGCACAGCAGCTAGCAGCAGCAATGTATTCAGCTTCAGCAGTTGATGTAGAGACACAGGATTGTTTCTTGCATTGCCATGAGATAATCCTTCCACCAAGAAATTGACATCCTCCTGATGTTGATTTCTTGTTAATATTGCAGCCACCATAGTCACTGTCAGAGTATCCATAGAGATTGAAATTACTATTTCTTGGATACCAGAGACCTAGTTTAGGTGCTCCTTTGAGGTATCTGAGGATCCTCTTTGCAGCAGCTAGGTGAGACACCTTTGGAGCAGCCTGATATCTTGCACAAATGCATGTGGCAAACATGATATCTGGTCTACTAGCAGTGAGATACATCAGAGAACCAATGATTGCTCTATACTGATGTGATCAGTATCCTCCCTCTCAGGTCAGGGCAAAGATTATGGTTTCTGGGTATGGGTGTCTTGGCTGGTTTACAATTCTTCATTTCAAATCTTTCTAAGATGTCTGAGACATACTTAGATTGACTTATGAAGAACCCTTCCTTCATCTGTTTCACCTGAATTCCAAGGAAAAAGTCCATTTTTCCCATGGAACTCATCTCAAACTTCTGCTTCATAATGTTTTCAAAGTCCTTGCACATTTGATCGTTTGAAGAACCAAATATGATGTCATCAACATAGACTTGTACTAGCAAAATGTCTTCTCCACTCTTTCTGATGAAAAGAGTCTTGTCAATGGTACCTCTAGTGTATCCATTCTTCAGGAGAAACTGAGACAAGGTCTCATACCACAGCCTAGGTGCTTGGTGCAGCCCATATAGAGCTTATCAGTTTGCACACGTAGTTGGGGTGCTGTGGGTCTTCAAATCCTGGAGGTTGACATACATAGATTTCCCTATCTATATCCCCATATAGAAAAGCACACTTGACGTCAAGTTGGTAGACTGTGAAGTTCTTGGATGCAGCATAAGCAAGGAAGATCCTAACTGCCTCAAGTCTTGCAACAGGTGCAAAGACATCAGTATAATCAATTCCTTCCTCCTGGGTGTACCCTTGAACTACTAGTCTTGCCTTATTCTTGATAATCAAGCCTCTATCATCTTTCTTGTTCCTGAATACCCATTTAGTGCCTATGGGTACTTGACCAGATGGTAGTGGGCATAGATTCCAGACCTTTTGTCTTCTGAATTGAAGCAGCTCCTCCTGCATCGATTCAACCAACTACTATCCTTTAAGGCATCTTCTACCTTCTTTGGTTCCATCTGAGACAAGAAGCATGAATACAAGCAGACATTCCCATGATGAGTTTGTCCTTTGTTCTCACACCCTCAGAGACATTCCCTATGATGTTCTCATTGGATAAGTGTTGTGAATCCTAAGACGAGGAATCACTTCCAGTTGCAGAGATAAGTCTAGGTTAGACATATTCTGATCAGGAACTGGATCACTCTGTCCAACTGCTATTTCAAAGTCATTCAATGAGGACTGATTAAATGATTGAGAAACATCATCAATGGTTGGTTGTGGAGTAGGATTAACAGTTGCCTGTTCCTTCAGAATACTACTTCCCTCAACCTGGTGTTGTAATGGATCACCTGAAGAACTTTGAGGTTGATCAAGTGATTCACTTGTTGAAGCTTCATTATTCCTGGAGATAGTTACACTATCAGATCTGTGAATGGTTGAAGCTTGTTGCCTTTCAGCTCTTGGAGAATTTGGAAGAGGTCTGGGAAGCTCAACAGTTGACTTGCATCAACATCAGCATCAGCATTCTCTTGAGCACCTGTTCCAGCTGAAACATTCTCATAAGATGGTTTAGAATAGTTTGGAAACAATTCTAAATCAAAGATATACTCAGGTCCATTCCCCTAACACAAGGAGTGTGCTCATTAACAACTATATTGGATGATTCCTCAAATTGTTGATTCTTGATAATGTATACTCTATAGCTTTAGAGCTAGAAGAGTATCCAATAAAGATAGCATCATCCGACTTTTCAGCAAACTTTGCTAAGTTGTCCTTTGTGTTAAATATATCCTCTGGCCTCACCTCCAAATTTGAAAGGCCCTCCATCAAAGTTCTGGAATTGTTGAAGGAGAGATCTGTTCCCTGTCATGTGCCTGGAGCATCCACTATCTACATCCGACATTGTTGTTCTTATCAAATAGACGTCCCTGCACATAAGATGAGATGGTTAGTTTGTTTGGAAGCCCAAGCCTTGCTGGTCTTGGGCTCTTCCAACGATAGTGACATAATTGAACCAAAAGATATGCATTGGGGTTCAATAGTGGTCGTTGTTGAAGAAGAGGTTTGGGCTGCAGCATCTTCCTTGATCTTCCAATCCATCCCTTGGTTGTTCTTTGAAGATGAGCTTGTTGAAGCTTGTGCAGCATGGTCTTCTTCCGAAGCTTCTTTCTTTTCAGAAAAAACCTTCACCACCTTTTCTTACGAAGTAGTCTTCTTCTGAGATGGTTTCAAGGGAGCCTTCTTGTTCTTCCGAACCTTAGAAGGTTTGGCTTCCGAAGCCATCTTCCCTTCGGAAGAAGTAGTTTCTTCTGAAAGCAACTTGGCTTCCGAGACCAACCTTCCCTTTTTAATCATTTGGACCTTTTGAAGTGGTCCAACTGAGAAACCTTCTCTGACTCCTTCTTTTCTAACATATTTGCATAATGTGTGCTTGCTGGATTGTAGTAACAATCTTTAGCCATGTGGTTGTGCAGACCACACATTATGCATGCAATGTTAGTTTTCTGGGAACTTGCAGGTTGCTGTTTCTGAGGTTTCTTCTCTTCATCAGCAACTTTCCCTTTCAACTTCTGATCCTTCAGTAGGATAGGAGTGCTGGTAGTACACTCCTTTCCTGAATCAGAAGTACCTACCACTTGAAATCCGGCAGAAATGAAGACACCCTTTTGCTTTGGGTCGATCTTAAGCTTGGACTCTGCAACCTTCTTGGCAGTCCTTCTAGCAGCTTTAGCTCTGCTTCTTCTTGCCTTGGTGGTTAGGATTTGGTCTTCACAGGTGGAGATGAGTATATCCTCCTGTTTCTCCCCCTGGTGGCCACTATTTTTGCCTCATCCTTTAGTTCCAATGGAGAAGGGTCAGCAGTTGGAACCTCTTGCTCTTCAGTACCACATCTAGGTAGTCTAATAGACTCATAAGAGTGTGGTGGATCTATTTCATTGGTTCCCAACCCTTCTTTGTTTGATAAAACATTTTGGAATGAGAGGTTGATGTAAGAATAGTTTGGAAGCTTTGCTCAGCAATAGCTTGCTTCCTGGCCTAAGCCTCAGTGTGACCAACTGGGCTTGAACCTCAGATAGTTTGGATATCAGATCTTTAATTTGAGTCTTATAATTAGTCTTTTCATGTTTTAAAAGAGACACAGTTTTCTCTAACTCCTCAATTTTCTTTTAATAGTCAGATTCAGCTATCTTAAAATCAGATTTAGCACATTTAAAGACTCAACCTCAGATCTGATTTCGAAATGTAATCCTTATAGAGTTTAACCTAACAATACAGGCAACAGTACAAAGATGTTCATATACCTGATCATCATCTGTTCCGGCCATGAGTGCTTGAGCAGGAGTCACATCCTGTACCATGAAGCTCCAGTCAACTTCTTGAGCCACAGCAGCTGTTTCAGTTGACTTCTCTTCATGCTTTGAAGCAGTGGGATGTGTGGAGGCATGTGGGGTTCCCGGGTTGTTCTTAGGAGCCTTGCATTCCCTAGCAAAGTGACCAAGTTGGTTGCAGTTGTAACACTTTGCTTTGCTTTTGTCAAACCAAAACCTGCTGTTGACTGGGTTTTGAGGGAATTGCCTTCCATTTCTCTTGAAGAACTTCTTTGCTCTGTAAGTTAAAAGAGCCATCTGCTGGACAATATCCACATACTCTACATCATCTGGACTGAAGCACTCAAGATCATCAAAGCAGTATTGAAAATCACCAGAGTGTCCACTTCCAGAGACAAAGGCACAACTATCCTGAGAGGAGTTGTGTTGAACCTTTTGAGACTTTGGAGTCTCAGGTAGAGTAATGTAAGGTCCGTTGTGTGAGTTGTCAGGGTAACACAACAACTGATGTTGTGGTTCCGTGATTTCCCTTTCAACCACATGAAGGGCTGAACTCAGTTGGTTATTGGAGTGACCAGAGGAGTTCTGCATGTTCATCTCCATCTGGAATGCACTTAGGATACCATACAAATCTGTTAGAGTAAGAGTCTTAAGGTCCGAAGTTCTCTTCATTACAACACAGTAATGTATCCATAGTTTAGGAAGGGAAGACATGAACTTCCTAACTATGTCTCTATTCTCAAGAGCTACTCCAATATCCTCCAGAGTATCTACTAGCTCAACATACTTGAAGTATTGTTGAGTCAAGGTCTCACCAGCCTTGAAAGTAAAGTTCTCAAACTGCTGCTTCAAGAGATCCTTCTTGTTCTCTTGGGTTTTCTTGGATCCTTCATACATCAGCTTCAGTGCTTCCCATAAATCTTTAGCAGTTTTGCACTTCTTGAAGCGTCTGTAGACGGAGTTGGGGAGAGCAGTTTGGAGAGAAGTCATAGCCCTTTGATCCAGCTCTATTCTCTTCCTGTCTTCTTCTGAGTAATCATCAACATCTTTTGGAATGATGCGATTACCAGTGGTAGAAGTGGTGCTTGGTATGAAAGGACCATTGACAATGGAGTCCCACATCCTTGAATCTTGACACTTGATGAAGCCTTCCATTCTGATACACCATGTGTCAAAGTCTTCAGGGGTGATCAGTGGGGACTTGGTCATGGTACCGGTTTCCATATCAGCCTTGGAGAGAGCAGCCATTTGAGTGAGTGGTTTGTAGTAAGGAGTGAAAAACAGGTTGATTTGGATGGTAAGATCTCACAATCAAGAGCCTAAAGCTCTGATACCAATTGCAGGATCGATTATGGGTGGTTTTTCTCTCAACTCACTATGAACAACACTCAGCAAGTAGTCTATGAAGAGTTGATCACAATATAACAAGTAACAAGCAGTAAGAAAATTAACACAGGAAGTAAATTTTCAAGGTACTTTTATATATTGCTTCTCAACTCAAAGGATTACAAGACTCTTGGACTCTCAAAATCACTTCTAATGAGTTAAAAGGAGAAGACATATATAATACTACCTACAGCCGGATATACTTTGATACCAGCTGGACACCTCTAACCTTACATCTATACTACAAGATTCTAGGTGAGGTCTTTCAGACATTTTGCTGAGAGTTGGTGGTCAGGACATGTCCCTGACTTACCTTTTGTCACCAACTAAATTTGGTAACATGTACTATCATAAAAAGGTGAACAGTAGAATAAAGCATGGTCAACAACATGGCTCTTTAGGAAGATGCCATGCTATATCAGAGGTCTGCAGCGGACTGTCAGGGACCATACTTTTATCTGCTGGTCATCGCAATGTCTTCCGAAGAATAAAGTACTTCGGAAGAATAACTTCTTCCGAAGCCACTTTTACTTCGGAAGACTGCTTCTTCCGAGGCTTGGAGTCTTCTTTGTCTTCGGAAGCTCAGACTTTGTCTTCAGCTCTTTCATCAGACTTTGTCTTTGGAAGCTCAGACTTTGTCTTCAGCTCTTTCATCAGACTTTGTCTTCGGAAGCTCAGACTTTGTCTTCAGCTCTTTCATCAGACTTTGTCTTCGGAAGATAGTCTTCAGCTGTTGGCTTCAACTGTTGTCTTCAGTTGTTGACTTCAGCCGTTGTCTTAGCTGTTGACTTCAGCTGTTGTCTTCAGTTGTTGACTTCAGCTGTTGTCTTCAGTTGTTGACTTCAGCTGTTGTCTTCAGTTGTTGACTTCAGCTGTTGTCTTCAGTTGTTGAGTTCAGCTGTTGTCTTCAGATGTGACTTCAGCTATTGTCTTCAGTTGTTGACTTCAGCTGTTGTCTTCAGACTCTCGGAAGATCTCTTGCTTTGCTTCGGAAGCCCTTCAATGTAGCACCAAAATGACTATGAAGTGGTTTTGGTTGCATCAGCCTCATCATGATCCAACAATCTATAATTAGAAATTAAGATTGCGTGTTGTCGCGGATCTCTTTCTGTCTTTCGCATTTGGCTTTTTTTACGGACTTTAGATCTACGCGTACGTTATTGAGTAAAAAAACTTTGGTAAATAACGAAAGAGTCTACGTCTAAGACGAAAACTTTTAAGACGATTCATATCTAAAAATCGAGTAATACAGAATACTATTTCGACAAACATTTAAACGATGATAATGCGATAAAATCCCGTATTTCAAATTATTTGAAAACTTGAAAGCAATTTTAAGGAGTCTAGAACGTATATATTTGTCTTAACTAGGATGATATATCCTCGCGCGTTGCGCGAGTGCTATAAATCAAATACAAAACGTGGTAGTTTCAACTTTTGGCTCAGATTCGCGTTCTCGTTGTGACTGCAAACCAAACATGTTTGGCGCGCCAATACATGGCTATGATGATCTCACAAAAAATATGTTGTTGTTCTGGCGTGGCGACCACGTGTAAATGGTTTGCAGCCTGTGACGATGACCGGGTCTGAGCCAAACCAATGTAGAAACAACATTTGAGAGCAACAGAGAGACGGAAAGAGGGTTAAATCAACAGCAACCTGTTGTATTGTTAGGATCAGAGTTCGCAAAGCAATGAGTCAACCATGGCTGCAGGGCGGGTTGCAAGAATAAGCAGTCGACCTCAATCTGCGACACCCAAAAGGCAATCACCACATTTGAACCAAAATCTAATAACCCATCACAATTTGAAAGAGAAGTAGAGAACATACGAGAGCAGATTGACTTCAATAATATGATCATAATTTGATTATTATAATATATCATAATTTAATTATTATAAGTAAAAATTAATATGAGTGGGGACAATAGACGTTACCAAATGCATTGAAGGCCACACGTTCAGAGGCAAAAATATTATTTCCATAGTTTTAACAGATTCAAGCATCTTCTTTGATTCTTTGATAACTAATGCAATTCCATTAATAATAGACACATACCATTGATGAGTCAAATTAATATTCCAGGCCTAACCTCCTACCAATAGCAACTATGAAATCCTAACAATACATCAAAACCAAATTTGATGTTGTTGACAGGAGGATCGATAAGCAAGTTATGCTATATTAATCATTAGCAACATAAGGCTTGCAAAATCTATGATTGTACTTGGCAACTAATCAAACAAAAGCAAAGCTTTTATATATTTTTTAGTTATGTACCATTAATTCATGCTTGTCTTTCTGTAGCAGGTTGGAAGGTTTTCCATTGTTGTTGTGGTGGCTCTTATCATTCAAGCGATGTCTACAATTCTGCACTTATGGGGTTAAGATAAACATTGGCCACGTTGGTTGATTGAAGCTGGCGTTTTCCTGTTGTTAAAAGAACAGAAATTACATTCGAGATTAAAAGATAAAGATTTGTTAAACAACCTGGTTATAGTCAAAGACAATATTAAACAGATGCTAAAATCGGTGAGCAAACGATAAGCAAAATTAGGAAAAAATCAAAGCAGAAATGTATCTGCACAGCACCGTTGCATTAAACCCACTAACAACAACAAAATCAAATGAAAGCGAAACAAAGAACTAAATGATAACCTTACACCAAGATTTTTCACAACGCATTATTACAAAACCTAATACCATAGCATCTTGTCTTAAATAAACACTGTCGACACCTGGATAAAGATATTAAAAAAACCCTCACACATAATATAGAGATGTTAAAAACCCCAAATCAATAACATATAAGAACATGCAGTCCCCTAACGTATTATTAACAAACCCAAATGAAAACAACACAGCAAGAATAAGCAGTCGACTTCAATCTGCGACACCCAAAAGGCAATCACCACATTTGAACCAAAATTTAATAACCCATCACAATTTGAAAGAGCCAGATTGATCTCACCAAATCTCATGACACAAACAACTCACCAAGTGTCAAGAAATGGCTCGTTTTTATTTCTTTCTTGAGGAACAGTTCATACACACAGATTTGTCTCTAAATTTGAAGAATTTAAACATGGCATTATATTAATGTGCATGTTAGCATCCTCTCTTCTTATAATTACTTTCCAGTCATTGCAATTCAGAGCTGCTTATGTCCTATTTAATACACTTATCAGCCATCACTCTATAATATAGCTTCTACCAATTATAACAACTAACATGCTGCTGCCGCTGCTGCTGCTAGAAGTTGTAAAACTAAAAAAAATACTATCTTTCCATTTGCATACATTCTAAAACTCAGCCAAACCTTAATAAGTTCTATCAGATCTAATAAAATAATTATAACCGAACAATGGCTTGCTAATATGTTATCTCAAGTTTTCAACTACTGATTACAATTTACAAACTCGTATTTGTAAGAACTAAGAACAATATAGCCTATAGAACAAATCAATTCATCTCTTTCAAAGATATACGGCATTAATCAACAAACATATAAATAGCCACGAACCTGGAACAGCTTTAGGAGGCTCTTCTTTTGCATCTGTAGTGTACGCATACTTTTGCCCCTTGTAGGTACCAACTGCGGTGCCTTCGGAGCGTACAAATTCCCATTAGGCAAGTTAATATAGAACCCAATAACATCACCTTCAACATAGCCTTCCTCCCCATACCTTCCCTTAAAGCTTTATGCACTTTACTCCATCTATATGTAGGATTCTATGTGCCCAAGACACTTAGAATATTGATGTGGTTAGTACGTTATGATCCAAGTCGGGTTATACCCAATAACAAGCTTAGCAAACACCAATTAATATTTAATTGATGATATGATCATGCAATTAAATATTTACACCAATTTAGAAAATGGATTTTCTAAATAAGTTGCATATGAGATGGAACAATTTATTAGGATATTTTGTTCAATAATATTATTTGTAGTGTTATTTAAATTAGTTGTATAACACCAAATAATAATGAGAGTATACTACTTATACAATTAAATGGTTAATTGTAACAAGACTAGACATATGTGTGTGTGTTTAATTAAAAGAGAAATCTCTTTTTTTTAACAATCAAAACCGTCCCTTTTGTCTTCCCTTTGAGTGGGAGACAAACATGCAAGAATCCACCAACTTATTCTCTTGGAGAAACCAACACATGCATGTTGTTGTCTACCACTACCAACTAGTCAAAGATGCTCTTATTCTCAATGATAAAATACATGCAACACAAGACCAATGCTCCCTCACTCTCCCAAAACATTTTTTTCAGCAGCTTCAGCAGGAAGTTTTGAGCAGGTTTTTGGAGCTTGTTTGGTGTCTTCTTCCTAATAAGAAGGTGTTCTTGCAAAGGGCTTGGGGTATACAAGCTTGAGGACTTCTACTCTTGAAGTCTTGGCCATTTTCAGCATCATTTTTCCTCTCATTTGGTCGACTTTTGCTGCTGCAGTAAGGTAGAATCACAGCTCTATATAGCTGTGATTTTATGTGCATTTATATATGTTCATAGCTTGCATATTCACATAAATGATCCTTTGTTCTTTGGGTTTGTTTTATACATTAATATGGTCATCTAATGAACATATTTTTCAGCTTATAAAAGGGTTTATAAAGTTGTAATTCCGCTGTGTTTTCAGAAGTTTAAGAGGTTAAACTATGATTTATGTTCTAACAAACCCAACAATGGCATCAAGAGCCGGTTATATGAATAGCTTGCTTCCTTATCCTTTAAAAATCATTTTAAAGGATGTTAATCAACTAATTAGGGGCAGATTTTGGTTGATTTAATAAACCCCAAGTCTTTCAAAGTTATATCTTCATGCTTATGATTAAACTTTGAAAGATAGGAATGTCAATTGGTTGATATGTTTGGTTGTTGTTTGTTTGGACAAACAAGCCCAAATTTTCAGTTAATGTTGGCTGAAAATTTAGGGGTTGATGGGGTTTATTTTGTTTATTGAATAATGTTTATGATTCTTCATATGATAGTGCATAACCTAGCCTTTGGCCCTATGTTATTTGGATGATTGGAATGGTTGTTTTAATTCATTCAATTGGATTGTAATATTTATGTTTATTATTTGGGTTGTAATTATTTATTCATTTGGTTATGTAATAATAGATTAGGTGCATTTCTTTTATTAGAAAAATGTATTAGGATATAATTTTTGTAAAAGGAAGATGCACAAGATCAAGACCCAAAGATGGACATCAAAGACATGGACCTTAAAGTATTTGGATATGGATTCAAGTGGGAGTCCATGGACACATATAATGTGTCATTACAAACCCTTTAGAAAGACCTTATGAGAACACTTGTGATGGCAAACAAGTGTTGTCAACTTAGTAGCTATGGTTATGCACTCATGTTTATATGTTTATGCTTGTTTGAATGTTTGTTGTTTGATTGTTTGGTTGATATTTAGACATATATTACAAACTCATAAACAAACTTAACAAGCTGAAAATTAATGGTTCTTAATCATTAAAAGTTAATAAAAGGTTATTAAAAAGGATTAATGATTTTAAAATAAAATAGGTTTTATTAAAAGAACCATAGGGTATCTTGTATTTGAAAGCATGCAAATACAAGTACATAGAGTTTTCTAAACTAGAATTATGAAACCTCTAAATGTTCAAATCCTTTTAAAATAAGTCAAACACCATCCTCTTATACAACACTCGAATCATTGAGAACTTGATGTGGGATAAAGGTCACCTAACCACATTAGAGGGAACTTATGAGTTTGAGGTGGGTTTGCCATATTTATGGATAAAGGTCACCTAACCACTAATATTAGCAAATCCACACGTGTGTCTAAGTAGGATGACTTAATTTGGAAATCATGCATTAGGATCACCGAAGCATGACGTACAAAGGGTGTTGATGGGATAAACATGCCAAACAAACATAAGATGTTTAACCGATCCCATACACTAGAAATTGTAATAGGTTACAATTGTCAAATGTTGACTACCTTGTTAATTTAAATAAAGGGATAAAGGTCACCTAACCGATATTTAAATGTAACGTTGGATTCTAGATTTTAATTATTAATTGTCTATGAGACGTAAAGGGTATTAATGATTAAAATGTAATTTTCAGAAATACTAATAAGAACTTTGTTAATTTTGTAGAATGGCCGCAAACAACAACAACACAAACCCGACCGTCCATAACCTATCACTAAGAACAATCTTGAAAAGGAACGTCTAAACCATGGGAACTTCATGGATTGGTACCGAAACTTGAGAATCGTTCTCAAGTAAGAAAAGAAGTCCTATGTGTTAGACGATCCCATTCCCGATCAACCCGTTGAAAATGAAGATGAGGCCTTTGCTGAGTGGGTCAAGTACACCGAGGACTCTTTGCAAGTCGCATGTCTCATGCTAGCAAGTATGATTCCTGATTTGCAAAAAGGACTTTGAGAACCACAATGCCTATGACATGATCACCCAGTTGAAGGAAATGTTCCAACAACAATCAAGGGCGGAGCGCTTCGAAACGGTTTGAGCACTCCGTGCATGTCGAATGGACGAGACCCAATCGGTGTCATCTTACGTTCTTAAGATGAAGAGCCACATTGATCGCCTCGAAAGGCTTAACTGTCATGTGTCCAATGAGTTGGCAACGGATTTGATCCTCAACTAACTATCCAAGAAGTTTGGTAGCTTTGTTATGAACTATAACATGAATGGATGGGACAAGAGCATTGGTGAGCTTCACTCAATGCTCAAAACGGCCGAGGCGGGCATGGGTAGAAAGGTTCTACCGGTCCTTACGATCAATGAAGGAGGTAGTAGGAAGAGGCACCACCCCGACCCTAGGGCAAGTGTTGCAAGAGGGAAGGGGCACGTCAAGGGGAAGGGAAAAGGAAAAGCAAAAGTGGAACCGCCCAAACCAAAAGAAAAGAAGCAAAACGTTGCTCAAAATGACCCGTGTTTTGAGTGTGGTGAGGTAGGCCATTGGAAACGCAATTGCCCGGTCTATCTCAAAGCATTGAGAGAAAAGAGGGATGCGGGGCAAACCTCAGGTACAATCTTTATGATACATGTTGAGCTAAATGTTATTTCTTCTAACACATGGGCACTAGATACCGGATGTGGAACTCATATTTGCAATTTATTGCAGGGGTTCAAAAGAAGTGAGCATTATACAAAAGGGGAAATTAGTCTCTTCATGAGGAATGGTGCAAAGGTTCACGTGGAAGCCCAAGGAGACTACATTTTGAAGCTTCCAAGTGGTTTGGAAGTTATTTTAAAGAATGTTTTGTATGCTCCTAGTTTAACTAGGAACATTATTTCTGTTTCCTATTTAAGACAATGTGATTATGATTTCAAGTTTGTTGACAATGATATTCATGTTTCTTTCAATCATATGTTTTATTTTAAGGCTATACCTTGTAATGGTATTTATGAATTGGTTCATGAAAACACAACATATGATAGCTCAATGTACCAAGCAACCACCAAAAATCTCAAATTAGATTTGAGTGATTCCTATCTTTGGCATTGTCGCCTTGGTCACATAAACAAGAATCGTATGCAAAAACTCCAAAAGAATGGTCTTTTGAAAACTAATGAAAATGATTCATTTGATGTATGCGAGTCTTGTTTACAAGGTAAAATGACAAAGACCCTATTTAGTGGGACTAATGAAAGGGCAAAGGATTTATTAGGAATCATACATTCGGATGTATATGGACCTTTTAAACCAATAACTAGGAATGGTGAAAGATACTTCATTACCTTTACCGATGACTATAGTCGTTATGGGTATGTGTACTTGTTAAGACACAAACATGAATCTTTTGAAATGTTCAAAATCTTCAAGAATGAAGTAGAAAATCAACTCAACAAAACGGTCAAGATTCTTCGTACAGATAGAGGAGGTGAATACCTAAGTAGTGAATTTTAAGAGTATCTTAGAAGTTGTGGGATAATCTCACAACTTACTCCACCTGGAACACCACAACATAATGGTGTGTCTGAAAGGAGAAATCGGACACTATTGGATATGGTTCGATCTATGATGGCTAGAAGTACACTACCTCTATCATTTTGGGGTTTCGCGTTGCTCTCAGCGGCCCGTATTTTAAATATGGCCCCAACCAAGAAATTGGAAAGGACACCTTTCGAAGTATGGCATGGAAGGGTTCCATCATTATCATATTTAAAAGTTTGGGAGTGTGATGCTTATCCTAAGCAATACACTCAAAACAAACTGGAAGCCCGATCCACAAAGTGTATCTTCATTGGATATCCTAGAGATTGTATTGGATATTATTTCTATGATCTGACAGAACAGAAAGTGTTTATTGCTCGAAAGGCAGAGTTCTTGAAACTAAGTTTCTTTCGGAAGAAACTAGTGGAAGAGCAGTGGAACTTGAAGAGGTTCAAGATTCACAAGACGATACATAATTGGTTGATACTAGCAATCAACATGAGGATGTTGAGAATGATCATGTGGATGATCAAGATACACAAAACGTTCGCAAATATGGTAGAATTAGTGTTCCTCCTGAGAGATATGGATTTTTCATAGATGGGTGCTATGTGGTAGATTCGGATGAACCAACCACATACCAAGAGGCAATGTCAAAACCTGATTTTGACAAATGGCAAGAAGCCATGAACGTTGAGATGCAATCCATGTATGATAACCAAGTTTGGGAATTGGTTACACCACCTCTTAAGTCCAAGATAGTTGGAAGTAAGTGGGTTTTCAAGAAGAAAACCGATATGCATGGAAACTTGGATACCTATAAAGCTAGACTTGTAGCAAAGGTTTCATTCAAACTCAAGGGGTTGATTATGATGAAACTTTTTCGCCTGTGGCAATGCTAAAGTCAATCAGGATATTGTTTGCCATAGCAGCATATTATGACTATAGATTTGGCAAATGGATGTCAAAACCGCTTTTCTTAATGGATATCTTGAGGAAGATGTCCATATGAAACAGCCTGAAGGTTTTGTCGATCCAAAACATCCTAACAAGGTATGCAAGTTAAGGAAATCAATCTATGGATTGAAACAAGCATCAAGAAGTTGGAATCACCATTTTGATGATGAAGTAAAGAAATTTGGCTTCATCAAAAACGCTGATGAAGCTTGTGTATATAAGAAAGCTAGTGGGAGCATTATTACTTTCCTTGTATTATATGTCGATGACATTCTACTAATTGGAAACGATATTCCAACCTTGGAAGGTGTAAAAACCTGGCTTGGAAGCTGTTTTTCCATCAAGGATCTTGGTGAAGCCACCTATATTTTGGGAATAAAGATCTATAGGGATAGATCAAGGCGGTTAATAGGTTTAAACCAAAGTACATACATTGAAAAGATCTTGAAAAGGTTCAAGATGGAGAATTCTAAGAAAGGTTTGGTACCTATTCAAAAGGGGACTATATTGAGCTCATCTCAATGCCCTAGTTCAAAGGTTGAACAAGAAAGAATGAATGGAGTCCCATATGCATCTGCTATAGGATCCATCATGTATGCAATGATATGTACTAGGTTGGACGTGTCATGTGCTCTAAGCATGACAAGTAGATATCAACAGAATCCTGGTAATAGTCATTAGATGGCTGTTAAGAGTATTTTAAAATACCTTAGAAACACTAAGGATATGTTCTTAATATATGGATCTGGTGAGGAGGAGCTCGTTGTAAAGGCTTACACGGATGTGAGTTTCCAAACTGATCGAGATGATTCTCGATCACAATCGAGATATGTCTTCATTATGAATGGAGGAGCAGTCTCTTAGAAGAGCTCAAAGCAAGATGTAGTGGCACTATCTACAACAGAATCAGAATACATCGTCGCTTCATTGGTAGCTCAAGAAGCTGCGTGGCTTAGGAAGTTCATTGCTGATCTAGGGGTTGTTGCTACCATTCAAGACCCCCTAGAGATCTTTTGTGACAACGAAGGTGCTATTGCTCAAATCAAGGAACCTCGTGCTCATCAAAAGACTCGGCACATTGAACGGAGATTCAACTACATTAGGGATGAAGTTGAAAAGGGGAAGATATATATTCGCAAAGTTCATACCGATCAAAACATTGCGGATCCATTCACGAAGCTCCTAGATAGGTCAAAGCATGAAAGTCACACTTGTGCCTTAGGACTTCGATATTCTAGTGATTAGACTTGATCAAATTTAGTATTTGAATATGTGGAACTCTTTATTATTTGAGTAAAATTATTTGGTTATAATGTTTCAATTAATGTTCCAATTTAGCATGTTTAATCCATGAGTAAATTATTTACTCTAAATGTCCGTAGTCGTCCATACTTGTAGGAACAAGTGTGAGGGTAAGATTATTATGAACTTGGATTGGTTGATATTCATAAGGATGAATATAGAGCAATGGGTTGCTACCAAGGTTCATAGATATTTGTGGGATACAAATATTGGACTAACCCGCATCTCAAATTTTACTACATGGAATCTTATCGATTGATCATAAGTAAATTTGAGTAAAGGCGAATATCATTTGGTATCCTCCGACCTGAGATACATATTGGGTTTTGATATTCACCAAGTATTATACCTTGAGCTAATTCTTCACTGTCCTGAAATAGTGGACAGTACATAAGGGTATGTTCAGGTATAGCACGAGGTGCTTGTGAGAAACGTATGTAGTCAAGATGGAATTTGTTCCTCTTATTCGTTGAGAGTTAGATGTCTAAGGCCTGATTAAGTTAAATCAACAAGGAATGATCATTCTGTGTCCTTGGATTTAACATAACATCTGTAACAAAGGATAGATGATTGATTCACCTACATCATTTCAAGTAAGGTACTTGAATGGGATGATGTTATTGAATGGCCATAAGTCATGCGTATTAAGGGTAGTAAACCGTTGTTAGACGTTATTTACTGCTTGCATCAATCTTCTATGAATCTTGGGCAAGTGGGAGATTGTAGGATTCTATGTGCCTAAGACACTTAGAATATTGATGTGGTTAGTCCGTTATGATCCAAGTCGGGTTATACCCAATAACAAGCTTACCAAACACCAATTAATATTTAATTGATGATATGATCATGCAATTAAATATTTACACCAATTTAGAAAGTGGGTTTTCTAAATAAGTTGCATATGAGATGGAACAATTTATTAGGATATTTTGTTCAATAATATTATTTGTAGTGTTATTTAAATTAGTTGTATAACACCAAATAATAATGAGAGTATACTACTTATACAATTAAATGGTTAATTGTAACAAGACTAGACATATGTGTGTGTGTTTAATTAAAAGAGAAATCTCTTTTTTTAACAATCAAAACCGTCCCTTTTGTCTTCCCTTTGAGTGGGAGACAAACATGCAAGAATCCACCAACTTATTCTCTTGGAGAAACCAACACATGCATGTTGTTGTCTACCACTACCAACTAGTCAAAGATGCTCTTATTCTCAATGATAAATACATGCAACACAAGACCAAATGCTCCCTCTCTCTCCTAAAACATTTTTTTCAGCAGCTTCAGCAGGAAGTTTTGAGCAGGATTTTGGAGCTTGTTTTGGTGTCTTCTTCCTAACAAGAAGGTGTTCTTGCAAAGGGCTTGGGGTATACAAGCTTGAGGACTTCTACTCTTGAAGTCTTGGCCATTTTCAGCATCATTTTTCCTCTCACTTGGTTGACTTTTGCTGCTGCAGTAAGGTAGAATCACAGCTCTATATAGCTGTGATTTTATGTGCATTTACATATGTTCATAGCTTGTATATTCACATAAATGATCCTTTGTTCTTTGGGTTTGTTTTAAACATTAATATGGTCATCTAATGAACATATTTTTCAGCTTATAAAAGGGTTTATAAAGTTGTAATTCCGCTGCGTTTTCAGAAAGTTTAAGAGGTTAAACTATGATTTTATGTTCTAACAAACCCAACACTATATCCCTGTACCCATAACTATTCCTATCATAACCGACAGGCGCCTGCAAGTCCCCCTTTTCGTCCTCTTTTTCCCCTTTCGAGACGTGGGTTTCGTCCACACATTGTTCCCTTTGCTCTTCTTCTTCTTTGCGCTGTTGGTCGACTTCTTACCACTGGCTTTTTCAGCAGGTGGGGGCATGGGCGTGATGGGTGTTGCCTCAGCGAGATCTTGAGATGATTCTTGGGGTTGTGGTGCGATTGAGGAGATGTTCTTCTGCTTCTTCGCTGGGGGGTGTTCATGATTCTCCAATTCGTCTTCTGAAGATAGGATTTTGGTGAAATTGGGGGAGTCTTTAGGGTTTGGTTCCGTGTCGGAGAGTTCTTCGGAGGGGATTGAGTCGTCTTTGGTGCCGGAGTCGGTGTCGGGAGTGGCGGAGGTCGTCGATGTGGTGGTGACGGGGGTGGTGGTGGTAGTGGGGATGGTTAGCGTTTCGTCGATGGTGGTAGGGATGGTTAGGGTTTCGTCGACGGTGGTGGTGGGAACGGTTAGGGCTTCGTCGACGGTGGTGGTGGTGGTTTTGGTTTGTGGTGGTGGATCCGACATTAGTGGATTAATGTCAGTTGTGTGGTTGTTTGTGGTGTGGTGATTGTCTTCTTCGTGATCTTCTTTGTAGGTTGCTTGAAGGTCGTCCATGGCGGATTTGGCGGGTGAAGGGGCAAAGGGTTGTGAAAACCGTCATGATGCAAGCGGTGGTGGTGTAGGCGGTGTAGGCGGTGGTATTTGGTCGACGGAGGAGGCGGTGAGTGGGGGTGTGGTGGTCGCTTCCGGCGTGAAGGATGAGCTCGTGAGGAGCAGACGTCGATGGTGATCGGTGGCCTAAAAACCCTTTGAGGACTTATCCTCAACGCCTGTGTAGAAATACCAAAATTACCCCTAACTATTCATCATGTCAAATCATAGTTGGTAAATTAATATTAGGTAATAGTTGAACTAGCTAATCCAATTGTCGTATCCGATAGCCTTTGTTGCCAAAGGCATGGTGGTGGTGTGCTCCCTCTATTACCGGAACCGATATAGTCCTGAAACTCTTATCCATTGGCGTCGTGATCCACCCCGATACACCTTGTCGCTATTCGCAATGGTATTTTTCACCAGTAAGCGAGTGGTCTTGCGAGAACGTCCCCGCCTCTCAAAGATCAAACCATCCACCCTTGGACTACCCACCCTCTGATTAGGGTGTTGGAGTTGCTCACTCCCCGGAATGCAGCGTCACCGTCGTAGGAGCATGACCGACACTCATCTTTTTCTCTCTCTGACTTGTACGTGTGGGAGTAAAATGAAGAGTATAAGAGAAGCAAATAGCACGACAAAATTTAAGCAAAAGGTACAACTTGGTATGCATAATAAAGTTAATGATATTCTTATCTTTTCTTTCTACTCTAATTAAAGAGCAAGTAGAGGGGACATTTAACAACATCACATTTATTATCACTAAAATTTACTACTTCCTTTTTCTATTAAATAACTACACTAATTACTAATAAACATATTTAATTCTTTTATATATTACAAATAATTTTTTAATAAATTAAGAATGATAGGAAACAAAGTTTTTATTAAATAAGATTTTTTTAAAACAACAAACTTTTTAAATACGTAATATTTTATAAAGTAAAATTTTTATAAAGCAAATATATATATAGTTGAGAGTTGTGATAAGAAATTTTAAGAAATTAAATGGTTTATTTTGAAACAAAAGGTTTATCTTTATTTTTGGAAATAACAAAAATAAAAGTTAAAATAAAGTTTAGAAGTTGATATCTTATAACAAAGAGTTAATTACATGATTGGTCCCTATGTTTTGCCCATATTACAATATTGGTCTCAACTTTTAAGAAATTACAGGTTTGGTCCTTACTGTTTGTCAACTCGTAACACGATCAGTCTCTGACACTAACTTTTTTTTAAGTTTTTTAGTTAAGTGGATGTAAAAATTCAAAAATACACCTGTAATAAAAGAAATACTAGAAGTGGGTCCCACTCCTTCTTCTCCACTCCTTCTTTCACAATCCGACCCATTCACCACCACCGGCTGCCACCATTGCCACCACCGCCAACTGCCACCATCGCCACCACCGCCAGCTACCGCCATCGCCACCACCACAGGCTGCCACCATCACCACCACCGGTTGCCACTATCACCACCACCGGCTGCCACCATCACCACCACCGCCGGCTGCCACCATCACCACCATATATATATATATATATATATATATATATATATATATATATATATATATATATATATATATATATATATGTGTGTGTGTGTGTGTGTGTGTGTATGTATGTACGTGTATGTGTATGTGTGTGTGTGTATGTGTGTGTGTATGTGTGTGTGTATTATTAATTTATATATAATTGTTTAATTAAGAAAAAGTGGAAACCGTATAAATTAATTGATATTTATATATTATGTCTTTTAGTTAGGGGGTATTTTATATTTTTCACCCACACTTAACTGAAAAACTTAACAAAGGTTAGTGTCAGTGACCAATCGTGTTATAAGTTAGTAATCAGTTGGGATCAAACCTGTAATTTCTTAAAAATTGGGACCAATACTGCAATATGAACATATCACAGGGATCAATTGTGTAATTGACTCTATAATAAAATATCATATTATAATTAATAGATTTCCATTCTATTTAATATCTTATTTATTCAATCATACACGGTTACTACATCTAGTTATTTTAATAAACGAGGAACTAAGGGAGATACATGAAAACACCATATTTCTTATAAGAGTTAATTACACGACTGGTCTCTGTGGTTTGCCCATATTGCAATATTGGTTTCAACTTTTGAGAAATTACAGGTTTGATCCAACTATTTACCAAACCGTAACACGATTGGTTCCTGACGCTAACTTCTCTTAAGTTTCTAAGTTAAGTGAATGTGAAAAGACAAATATACCCTTTAATACAATAATAATAATATTTAAAAACCCAACTCACCCCATCCCTTTCCCCGCCGGATTAGACCAGGCATGCCGCCGATCGCCACCACCACGTCCGACGATTTTGCCACACCACTACTCCACCATCGTCACAGCCGCATCAACACACCACCACCACAAGCAACCCACCGACAACCAATCCACCATCTCCATCACCAACATCCATCATACCACCACCATCGACGACTGTGACCACCACCACCATCTCCCTACCTGCTCGCCACCACCACACCTGATCATCATCGCTTACGGTTGAAGCTCGCATATCCATCAGAAGCCACCCCATCGGTCACCCCATCATCTTCTCTACTTAGCCTTCCCCTCCAATCATCTGACCAAATCTGATTTGAAATGGTGGTGATGGTGGCAGCGTCGGACCAGATCCGATTTGAATAGGAGGGACGGCGGATGTCGCACGCGGTGGTAGTATGCCGGCGTGGTAGTATGCCGGCAGCGTCGGACCAGATACGATTTGAATAGGAGTGACGATTGTTTTGATACGGGTGTTTGGGACGTTGCTTGTCTCCAGTGGAGGAAGAGGGTGGTCGCTCGCAGTGGTAGTATGCCGGCGTGGTGGTGCGCTGGCGGTGGGTGGGACACTAGTGGTGTGCTTGGTCTCATCGAAGGGGAAGGGGATGGGGGTGGGTTGGTTATTATATTAAAGGATATATTTGTCTTATCAAATCCACTTAACTGAAAAACTTAACAAAAGTTAGTGTTAGGGACCAATCGTGTTACGGTTTGGTAAACAGTTAGGACCAAAACCTGTGATTTCTCAAAGTTGGGACTAATATTACAATATTGACGAACCACAGGGACCAATCATGTAATTAACTCTTCTTATAGATTTTTTTTTGTTTCTCTCTCCTAGTACATAATGATATTAAATACTAATAATATTATTTAATTTTTTTTAAGTTATAAATAATTTTTAATTAAATAAGAAAAGAGATCTATTTGAAAAGTATTTTTAAAAGAAACAAATATTAATATAATAAGAAATTTTCTAAAATCAAACTTTTTTAAAAATACGAAATATTTTAAAATTGGTGTTCTTTAAAAAGTAAGATTTTTCTAAACTAAACGTATTTAAAACTAGGAGTTCTAATAAAGAAATGTTAAAAATGACATTTTTTCAATTAAACGGTTTGTTTTAAAGCTAGATGTTTATTTTTTCTTAAATAAAAAAAATTAAAAAAATTGATATTATTATTTTATTATTTATAGTTTTTACGCATACGTAATTTTAATCATACATTATTTTAAAATATTATTTTATAATATATAAATTTTTATTATATTTAATAATTTATTTATTTAAAATCATACATTATTTTAAAATATTATTTTATAATATATAAATTTTTATTATATTTAATAATTTATTTATTTAACACGTGTTATGCGAAAATTATTAAAGGTAGTTAGAATGTATACAACTAGCCAATATAATCGTACTTGACTATATAATAAAAATATGAGATAATGTTTTTCTATATTCTGACAAAATATTTAATTTAATTAATTTTTTTTGGAAGGCAACAAAATATTTTATTGTAAGGCTAAAATTATATGTGTGTCTTATGAAATATGATGTCACATATCGTCATCGTACTCTTTTGCTTTGGTGTTTTTACTTTGGCATTTTCTTTTATCTTTTGCTTTTGTTGTTTGTCTGTGTCCTATGTATCTTTTTCAGAATCGATCGATCAACGGTCTAGTGGAGTCTCCTTGGTAAATGAAGTTTGTGCTCATCTTCAGAAGCCTCGGGTGTACTAATTAAGACGCTAGCTTGAATCAAAATCTTTTTAAATTATTATAGTAACAACATATTTTATTACCTTACATTTAGTTAATCTATTAACAAAATTTACTTGATGGGTGGGTCAACAGAACCTTCGAATGCTCTCTAGTTTTGTTTATAGTATAGTATAGATAATATTTGGGTATCATTAATCCATGAGTATATGTAAATACAAAAGCAAAATTAAAACCGAAACTCTATGTCTTAATCCTAATTTATAAAAACTGAAAACGACAACACGAAATTTTATGCCCCCTTCTATTAATAAAATATCAAAGTGAATTATTATATGATGATCATAAGCTGGACAAACTTATAATCCAATTTAACTGAGTATGTAAAAGTTAATTGTTTGTAGGCTAATTTGACAAATTTCGTTAAGTAAAGCTTCAAGTCAATCACAATGTTGTAAGATCAAACTATTAATTGGTATTGTAATTTATCACAAAATATGTTACAGACCAAACAGAAGAACTCAACCCAAAAGACTAGTCTGATGGGTGAGGGAACCCATTTGGCCTATAAATCCCACATCAATTGCCGATACAACCGATGTGGGACAAGTCCCATACCTTGCAATGGTTTCGGTCATTAACAAAATAACTAGTACTGCTTGTCACAATTGACCTTATATATGTATGAATCGCTAAGAAATACTTATGAAGAGCCAACAAGACAAGACAAAAATCTCTAATAATTAACCTTTCACTTATCTTTTATGGTCGAGAAAGAACTTTGTGCGAACATTATAGAAAGCTAAAAGGAAATCATCTAAAGTGGCAGTGGTAAGTTCCACTGGCCTTATAATGAGATTATCAACTTTCGGTAAACCTTGTGACCATAGTGACTCTTTAAAAAGAATATCAAATGAATGTTGCACTAACTGTATGTGAGCATGCAAGTTGAAAGCTAATAATTACCTACTCCAAGTTCAAGCACTTCAATAAATTCAAAATCAAGCACTTTAATAAATTAAGATCGAAGATTGAAAATAGTCTACATGATTGAAAATGGGGTAATGCGGTTGACTATTACAAACTGATGTGGCACTTGAAGTCAAAATTACTTTCAGAAGTTGTTATTTTGTTAAAAGGTTAGTTAGGTTGTTATTATATACATTGGCAGGTACTTGTACAAACAATCAAGTTTTCTTTCTATGAATTTTTCCCAATTTCTCTCCCAGTTGCAACATGATGGTATTAGAGGAAAAGCTCTAGTTCCTCTTCAATTTCATTTAAATCATTTGATTTTTAATCATTTTATTTCAATCCATACTCACATCGATTGATTCAAATTAATTCAAAAACATCAATGTTAATCAATAATCATGGCAACTCAAACCAGTACAAATAACAATACGAGTGATGCCTAAAATCTATTATACCTACATGCTTCCGATTATCTTGGAGTGGTGCTTGTTTTGAAGATTTCTAATGCTTTGTCTGTAAAGATAAAGTTGCATCTTGACAAAGGAGAATTCACCGTTGCTTCAAATACCTCTTCATCTCGATCTATGGCAACAATTCAACGATGTGATCATATCGTGGATTCTACATTCAAGTTAAGAAGAATCTTTGTGAACTTATGCAAGGTAATAATGTTGTCGTTACTTACTTCGCAAAGATGAAAAATTAATTCGGGATAAATTAAGTGCCTTAGATGTTCTTCCTACATGTACTTGTGGTGCATCTTATAAATTGACAAAGCGAGAAGAAAATCAACTTTTGGTATAATTCTTAATGGGTCTTAATTTGGTATATGATAGTGTAATTAAGGGTAATATTTCAATGAAACAATCTCTCCCTTCACTAAATTAAGCATATTCTTTAGTAACACAATATGGAAAACAAAAGGGAGTTCATTCAAGTAGTCAGATCTTTCAAGAATCCTTTAGCAATGTTTTCTGATGATCCTTCTATTATTTGTTTTCTATTGGTTCATATTTAACTTCGCACTAAGAAGGAATATGTTTCGATAATCTAATGCTTTATAGGCTCTTAAATGGTGGCAAGATCCTCGCTTGCCTCATTGGCATGCAAGCATGCAGGTTTGCTACTCTTCGTTAGGTTAAAGGTTCTTCTACATAACGACTATCAGGTAGTGGGTAATTTGTCACTTTAGGTGGTTTCCCGTCAAAAATCACATAAATATACTAAAAACATGCACAATGGTGTAAGTGGCACCGGAGTAGACGTAAGTCACTTAGTGTACGCAGCTAAAATTGGCTATCTTTTGATCCGTGTTGCCACATGTGCCAGTCGGAGTAAGTTGTGTTAGCACCAGACTAGGTTGCACCGATATTAGCTACTTTTGTTTTTTCTCCATTTTATGGTCCAACTTCATATTTGAATTCCATAACATTCATAGCACTATAATTATGATTAAAACTCATGATTAAATGCAATTAACATATGAACAAGCACCTGTCACATGGCCTGAACCTACGATCTTAAGATCAAAAAGTAACAACTTTGTATTAAAGACTAGCAAAAATAATGCAACATATATGATATTTGTCCTGAAAACTTAAACTAAGAAAAATATTTAAATTCAAAGGTTTGATTCCCGGTTTATAGTATAAATTTGAACTCTTTTTACGCAGTAGATTTTAAAACATACCTCAATAACATGTTTTTATCAAAACCTTACTTCAATCGAACACCAAAACAACTAAAAGAAAATAAATTTGTCCAAATCTTGAGTATGAATTTGGTTCGGTTTTATAAAATAAAAGAAAATGAGGATTTGTGTTACTTTTAAAACTAAACACATGTTAGTCTTTAAGTTACTTTTGCTTTATAGGCTAAGATGCTAGGGCATGTTTGATTGTTCAAACTTTGAGTGTGGATTTGATTGAACAAATCAAGTGGGATGGAATCCCCATAAAATGTCTCACATGAGAATTCTTAAAAAGCAAAAAAGCTTATTGTGTCTTCCATGTTTTATTTCTTCTTTTTCTTTCTCATCATGTGTTTTTATTACTGGGATCATATCATGTGAAATAACAACCCCTAAAATATACATCCGCATAAAGAAACTGAAATAACAACCCATAATCGATTAAACTTGTAAAAAAACGATGAAGTCTTAAAAAATGCTTGCAAAATTATTATCTTTTATTAAACAAGTGCCATAAACTTGTATTTAAATCTCTAAATTATGTCTATTTTAGCCACTACGTCTAATTTTAATCACACACATAGTTCTATATGGGTGGGGAGTTAGGTCCGGTGGTAAGAGTTGAGATCTATAATCAAAAGGTTGTGCGTCCTAATATTTTTCAATGTAAAATTTATACTAGAAAATCTAAGTGTTACTGTTAAAAAGTAGGATAGCCTTACAAAAAAAATTTGATTATACATATACATGTATTATTTTATGAGATAGTTATCATTTTTTTCTTTTAAAGTTAGCATTTTAAACTTTAGCCATATATAGGCACTATGATTATTAAAATCCTAAATTTATAATAAAATAATAGATACCATTGCAATAAAACAAATTAATTTGTATTATGTCATGATTTATGTTGATATATAATATGGTAACAACTAGGGTACACATTGGTTAACGAAAACCTTTGATTTGGAAAAGAATGAAATGATGAGACGTGTTTTGGTTTGTATCTTTTTTCCTTGTTTCAAGGCTTTGGGGTGTCATTCTACAAAGTATAGATGGGGCCAATGTTAAGAAGCCTATTGGTCTCAAATAAAGTAGTCACAATAACACATTTTAGTGAGAACTCGTCATCTACATATTATTTCTTCAAAGATTCCCTACTAATAACACTACCATCATTTCAATTAATTCTTTTTTGAACAAATATAAATATTTCTTTAATCGCCACATTTATTTTGAATAAGAATATAAATAAGCACGCATGTAAGTATTTTATGAATTATACGTTTAGATATGTATGTATGCTTATATACGATTATTATATAGAATTTATACAATAGATGTGTTAATAGTAGAATGTTCGTTGAAATCTATAAACAAAAATTCTAAATAACATAAAAGAATCCATTTGAAGTCATATTATCTGGCACTTTATGACTCGGAGTTCAAGCTAAAAATGTATTAACTAAAGCTCAAGTCAGTGATAACATGAGAGTAGTTGATTTGAGTGGATATCTCCAATCTATCTACAAACTAAGCTCGTATTTGTCTCGCCTGAAGATAGTTCGATGAGTTTGCTCATTAGTCTCAAGTTTAAGGATTTCGTATGCTTCTTTTTGTAAAGTTTTGAATAATTACAAGGAAAAAAATAGCATCAATATGAGCCAACGAATGAGTTAATTGATTGAACCAAATCTGCGTCAAACTAGCTAGAACAAAAAAGACTCAAATTTTTAACAAGCTAATTTATACAAACTAAAATTAAAGTGCAAGCCACACACCACATACTATTTGAATATTTTTTGATTATGTATTTAAAAAGGTGGCGCCTGCATTAGTTTTGGCAATTACATGGACGTTTATGTAAAGAGAATCGTATGAACCCTTTTAAACATCAAAATATAGATAAAAAAAGATAGGTCTGGATGTTGATAATAATAAGCACTTTGCAATTGCAAATCAGAAGTTTTATTGAAAATCATATATTATAAGTTGTTGTGGAGGGTCTGTTTTAAACATCAAAACATAGAAAAAAAGGCACATCTAAATAATAAACACTTTGCAAAGGCAAATCAAGATTTTTATATCATATCATATATTACATGGTCGTGCGGGTTAAAAAAACCCATAAAAGACGAATCTCCGAAGCTATATGGCGACTTGTACATTTCTTATTAAAAAACTTGTATATTATTACGCATAACTACGTTTTAAATAAAATTTATACTGAAAAGTATATTTGCAGGGATATCACAACAAATAAACATTATATTTTAAAAATTATAAGAGAAAAAAAAACTATGGGTTGGACATGTATTAAATTCTGGTTGGGCAAAAAAATAGAAAAAAAAAACAAACATGGAAAACTATACGGTTTAAATGATAAGTTCATCTAAAATTGATGGTCTTTTGTAACTTTATAAGGGAGCGTACCCAAAATAAGCTATAATGGCTTGTATAATACATTCTTGTAAATAAAATACCAGTAGAGCTATGCATTCTCGTATTCAATAACTCTTTTCTTTGATTATTTTCCAAGGAATCATTTGTTTGTGGAATGTTTTCTAAAGGAATTGAAAATCAACATGCACTACAAGAAACAGGCGTATTAGCGGCGACAATATTAGCGGCGACATTGCCTTTAGCGGCGACGCATATTAGCGGTGACGGTTTTAGCGGCGACAAGTCGCCGCTAAAGATTGCGATCCACCGTTCATTTTTTGAGCCACATCTAGCCGTCCATAATCAATTACATCGAACGACTCCTGTTTAATCGTACTGTGACCTATTAGCGGCGACGCCTTTAGCGGCGACGCGTCGCCGCTAATGGTAATTAGATATACGTGAGGTCTTATCCTCACTTCTTCACTTTCCCTCCAACCTACCACCACAATTCCCGCCGCACCACTGCTGCTCACCACCCGCGCGCGACCACCACCATCCGACCAGCCACCACCACCCGCGGCCACCTCTCACCTCCCTTCTTCAGTCGCCACAGCCACCCACCATCCGCCTTCTCTTCAATTCTAGATCTCCCCCGCGCCCGCAACCGAGCAGCCACCACCCACCACCCGCGGCCACCACCATCCGACCAACCACCAGCAACCGCCCGCACCACGTCACCCATCACCGTCGCCGCTGCTGCATTTTCCGTCACCGCTACTACAAAGATTTCTAAATTCGGTATTTTTTTATTTTTTTTAAATTTTTTGTTTTATAGATGTAAATGTTTTAGATTGTTCTTTAAGCATAGATGTAAATGTTTGAACTAATCTAATTAAAGTTTGAACTAATTAGATGTAAATACTTGATTTGTGTATATGGTTAACTAAATGGATTTTAGAGTAAATGTTTAGTTGAGAAGTCATTTGAACTAATTAAATGTAAATGTTGAGAAACTTTTTGAACTAATTAGATGTAAATAAGGAATTTCATTGCAAATGTTTTATGGTGAACTAATTAGATTAGGTATTTTATTAAAGATGGATTTTAGTTAACTTTTGAACTAATTAGATTAGTTACTTTATTAAAGATATAAATGGTTAACCATTTATTAGTATTTCTAATTAGACGTACATACTAATTATTTACAACTTTAATTGTTCATCACTAAACGAGGTCCAAGTTTTTGAGTCGGTGTTGGGAGAACGCCGTGGTCATATTAGAGGGATTGGACGTAAACCGTCTTCATCTGCAGGGTCGACTTCGTTTGTCCATGAGCAGGAACAAACACCTCAAACACTTTCAGAGGTATTAAAGTTGTATAAGTTTTATCTGCTTAAACTTGAAGGTGTTAAGTGTATCATTGTTGGTTTATCTTAAATGGGTCAAAATGGATAAATTTAAGTTGAATCATGTACATTTTGGTTAAAATGGGTCAAAATGATTCAAACACACTTGATATACTTAAAAACACACTATTTTGAGTTAAAACGGGTCAAAATGGGTAAATTTAAGTTGAATTATATACATTTTGGTTAAAATGGGTCAAAATGATACAAACACACTTGATATAGTAAAAACCACGCTATTTTGAGTTAAAACGGGTCAAAATGGGTAAATTTAAGTTGAATTATATACATTTGGTTGAAATGGATCAAAATGATACAAACACACTTGATATAGTAAAAACCATGCTAATTTGAGTTAAAACGGGTCAAAATGGGTAAATTTAAGTTGAATTATGTACATTTAGTTGAAATGGATCAAAATGATACAAACACACTTGATATAGTAAAAACCACGCTAATTTGAGTTAAAACGGGTCAAAATGGGTAAATTTAAGTTGAATTATGTACATTTAGTTGAAATGGATCAAAATGATACAAACACACTTGATATAGTAAAAACCACGCTAATTTGAGTTAAAACGGGTTAAAATGGGTAAATTTAAGTTGAATTATGTACATTTGGTTGAAATGGATCAAAATGATAGAAGAACACATTATATACTTAAAGTTGTATGTCTGATCTTATAATTTATACTTTGTCAAAATACAACAACTTATAATATATGTTTTGTTTTGTATGCTCAAATCGTAAGTTTGTTTCAAAATGCAAGCTTTATGTCGTAAATGACGCAACTTATTGCCTCTCAAAAAGGTACACAACAAGCTGATGAAGATGATGATTCGGACGAGTACGATGAATAGGATAGCGGTTATTTGTGTTGTTGGGAAACCTCGTATTGTAAAACCTCATATTGTACTTCGTATTGTTAAACCTCGTATTGTACTTCTTAATACTATTTGTTGGATATGTTATTTGTGTTGTTGGGAAAATATGAAAATCTGGGTTTATTTGTACACAGGTTTATTTGTACACAGGTTTATTTGGTTTATAAAAATTGAAAATTAAAAAAAACAATAAAAAAATTTAAAATTAAAATTAACTATTAGCGGCGACATCTGTCGCCACTAAAAGGTCATTAAAGCGGCGACTCTTCAGCGGCGACCAGGTCTCCATTAGCGACGAACCATTAGCGGCGACTCTTTAGCGACGACATGTCGCCGCTAATACTAATAGCGGCGAAAATTCCTACTAATAGCCGCTATTTGTAGGAATTTTCGTAACAAAAGGACTCCGAAGTCTTATACCCTATGTTTCTTCGGATTTGTACTCAAAGGTAATTTCTGGTTAGTTTTAGTATAACTATATATGTCATAATATGAATTAGAAAGTTTGATGATAATATTAACTATGGGCATTTTTGGAATTTCGTTGGTATTCAGAAGAGGCTTCATGGGAGTGTAGGCTTGAAAAGAAGGGGGAGAGGGAGGAAGAGAGGGTGAAGGATTTGCCGAGAAAAAAAGGGAGAGCAAGAACTAATCCTTTTCTAACATGGATTAGTACAATTTAAATTAAATACAACTAGTTAGGTGCCTCCCACGTTTGCAGCGGGTTGTTTAAGTTGCTTATCTCTACAAATCGATTAATATTATTCATTTCTAACATGTAAAAGAAAACTTGATAAATTTAGAAACTCGGCTGGTACTCTCATCTAACTACCCACTATATACTATACTAGGTTAGTACTCGTGTAATACACAGATTAAATACATAATGGTTAAAGGTAACAAGAACTCGTACTTGATGGTGCATTGCAAAGAACACAATACCACGATATGTGAAGTACATAATGATGGGCAAAAAAGAACATTGTACCATTATATGCTCGTTTAACTGATGATTAAGTTATTACTGATCATAGTTTCAACCAATGTGATTAGCATCTTGTAAGTTCTTTTTGATAATCAAATTCAAGCAATTATTGATGAATCATATGAATATATGAAAAGCGTACAACTAACTTGTTAAAAACTTGAAATATAGACGTTTCCCCTTAGACCCTTCTAGATATTCCCGCCTCTGGTACCCACACCAAGGGCATATCCCTCGGACCACGCGAGGGCTATGGTGCTCCATTGAAACTCCCCATGGTCTAGGGACTTTGCCCCCTTAAACAATCGGATTCAAGATACTAGAAATGAGCATAGACTCGTATAAGTGTGCACTTTATACCTCCTATTTTGCAATAATGTTTACACTTATTTCGCTTTGATTTTAGGTAAATCCGATTAAACTAAGATGCACTAATGACACTAAAATCACCAACACCATGTTCTCATATGTTCTTTGGTATGCTATCAGGTTTGAACTAAACCGATCCGCTCCAAATAAGGTCATTTCTCGTGATCGAGGACCAAACATACACAACTTTGTCAAGTTAACTGGGTTGGTCCATGTCGGTTTCGTTGTTTTTTTAGGCTGAACCCGGATCTTGCTCACCCTACTTCCTATATATATCATGTGAAGTAACATATAAGTTTTTAACATATACAATAGCAACAATAGTTATGTATTAGCAGTTTAAGGCTTGTTATAAAGGTTTAACAATGTACTAAAAGTTTGAGACTATTTACATTTATCATCTCACTTGTTTTAAGCTATTATAAGACATCATTAGCAGTTGTAAAAGAAATTGTTGACATTCGAAGTTTTATTTGACATTTACTTGTTTTACTTTTTAAGTTTAAACAACAAATATTCTATTATCAATATTTTAACTGTTATTTAGTTCAGCTACTTTAACATTAAGTTACTGTTTTTTTTTAAACTTAACATATTTATACAAGTTCAAAATTTATAAAAAAAATTAATAAGAAGATCAAATTTCACTAGTGCCCTTATATTATATCATAATAATAATAAAGTTTAAAGCCAACATAGAAAAGGGCAAAAAAAAACAATGAATGGAAGTGAGTGAAGCAATCTTCCCGATATATCTGCTTTTTAACCACGACATACAAGATCTTTTAAGTAGCTTTGGCTTGGTCTACCAACCCTTTGCCATTTCAAAATATTTATCTAATCCTACTTGTGTCATGAATATTACAATATTATAATCTTTAATTATATTATATTCTAAATTATCATATGAGCTTTACATTATTCTAACAATAATTATATGAAAGGATTTATACATACGGAGTTCAAATAATAATCACTAGAAAATTAGAAGCCAAATGAAAATTTTTAGCTATTAGAGCATAACTAAATAGATGATGGAGTATTTGTGTTTAGACTAGTTATTAGAACTCATGTTGCACCGTGACGCTAAAATGTAAAAAAAAAGTTGTTGTAGACAATTTAGTGCCAATTTGTTATTAAATTGATAACTAATTTTAAAATCCAATATAATATTAAAAAATTAGAAAAATAATAATATTTGTTTCAAGGACTTTGAAAATGGATACATTAGCGACCCGGTCGATTTCATAATCTTAACACCCAAAAGAAAAAGAAAATAAAAAAATAAAAAAGGAAGTGGGCTTGACCTGTGAAAATTGGCTAATTATATTGGACGTGGTACATACCAATATACGATGGTGAAAACCTAAAACCCAACATCTAATTGCGTACTTCACATCCACAATATATAAAGCATAAATCATCGTTAGAACGTGAAGCGTCCTGATTATTCGTCAAACACTGTGTAAGACGAGAGCTAAGTCAAGTATCAGCTGTGTTGCTTTTACGAAATGAAGTTGTTTGGTAAATCTTGAAATTTGGTGGGTGCGCTTATTAATATAATTCCCTAGAAATTAAATTTAAAAGATTTTGCATGATATTCTATGCCAATTGCGTGTGGTTATCATTGTAAAACACTTGTTCATGCCTTGGAGCTTGGGAGGATCACATCCTTGGTTTAGCAAGGATTGTATGCTCTAGTTGTAATGGGAATTTCAAATATTGTTGTTATAGGAAACCCCCATGTGGTACTTGGAAAATTAATGAATCAAGTTCCATGTGGCAAACAATATAAAAGCTACCATGGTACAAGTATTTACGTTGCGTTCTCGAGTCTGTTTTAAAAAAGAAAACCAGAATGAAGCGAAAGAAAACTAGAAAAATTTGTGTTCTTAAGTTATTTAGTGTAGGTAGTGGAAAGAAGAGAAACAAAGATTTCTAATAATATTTCTCATATCTTTCCTTCCAAATATAAGGATTCGAAGATAAAGTAATTTCCTTCTAAAATAAACCCTTAAAATCTTTATTGCTTACAAAATTTAGAACTCATGATTAAATTTTATTTTACTTTTTCTTTCTCTTTCTTTCTTTTTTGTTTTTAGTTAGATATCTTCTTGATTAGTCTTCGGAAGTCTTAAAAAATCAATGAACATGAAGCGCTAAAATTAAACTTAGTTACTCATCAAATGACACTCAGTTCATATCTTTAACTTAAATTCGATCATACGACATGTTGTCATCATGATATTCTATATGTCACTTAGTCATCTCTACCTCGTTTCGAAAGAATATTTTTCTTTCATTTATTTGATCGGTTAGTGTGAAATGGAGGTTTGATCAACATTAATACTAGTCTCAATTTGATGATATGCGATTCGTTATTTTTTAAATGGCGGCATTTTGTTAGGAAATATCAACGTATAAGAAGAAAAACATGAACATAGGGAACATTACAATAGCATACTTGCATCAAGATTCCCATACCAACAAATGTTTTCTCACATTACTTTTGGTCGATATTGAATTCTTCATTTTATTTTTTCCATCACACTTGTTTCTCACATGGTTGTTTAAAATCAGATATTTAAAAATCTTGGATAGTGGATTTCAATATTTGTATCCAAATCCAAACTTTGGACTTGGATTCTGATTTGAATTTTCGAATTCTAAAGTATTTATTATCTAATAATTTTTAAAAATCTGATAATTTTTAATAATATTTATTCGGACATCCGAATTTTTAGAAAAAAATATTCAAAATTTCCAACTAATATTTATTACTTAATAGTTTTAAAAAATATTTCGGATAATTCGGATATCCAAAATTTTCAAAAACACTATCGAAATTTGAATCCGAAAATTTCGGATATATAAATTTTGGCCGGATTTCGGATATTTCGGGTTCGGATTTAAGAAACTTCGGGTTTGGATTTTCTAATATTCCTAGTTTGGATTTGGGGATACTTTGGATTCGGTTTTAAATGTGGATATCTTTCACATCCCTAGTTCTCGATGTAAAAATCTTTAATTTAAAATTTTGTGCTTTTTGGCACCTCATAGAGACTAGAGCACGACCAAGAAAATCACCTTCATCACCTTTTAGTAGTGGGTTATTTCTGCATTCTATTGAGAGTTTCGTGTAGCTTTTGGATTGATCCATATGCGAAAGCGAAATTCTACGCTAGACACACCTTAACCCAAAGGTTGTTAGCCAAAGTTCTTTTGAGTAGAAGATGCATCCATGAGTAGATTAATTCTTGATTCTCCACACATAACACATACTAATGAAAGAAATGATACTCCATATCACACTCAGAATAAAGTAGAAATAACGAGGCATAATCAAATTGAATCATAACACAAGGATAAAGAGTACTAAGGGAAACTACATATTAAAACCGAATAGTTGATTACATCTAATTTTAAAAACAAATAAACCAACAAGTAAAAAAATCTTTATTTTATTCAAACTCTAACTAGGTCCAGCTAAAGCTTATCCTTAAAGCCTAGCATGAGTAAAGCAACGAACTTAATTTTCATTACTTGAAAACAAGCTAAATATGTCAACTAAAAAGTTGGTGAGAACACAGGTTTAGAAGTATACATATAGTAAATAACCATGTACAAACCAACAAATAATTTTTCAAATATAAGTAAACTATTATACATGAGTCCACAACCAACCCTAGTGATCGAATATCCTCCCGTCTAACCCCCCTGACACAAGAGGTCAGACTAATAGTATGTTTGTTCAGTATGCAACTTCTGAACATCCAGCTCCTTCCAAGTCAAAAATAATAAGTTGACACAAAGGACGCTCGCTATTGATTGGCATCCATCAGCCCGAGTACCGAATGTGCATGTTAGACTAATTGATCTATCTACATACTCCTGTAGCTTTTCTAAAGTTAATGGTTATGTAGATTTTTTTAAAAAAATAAAAGGACTACGTAGTAAAAAGTGGCATAGAATATAGCAAAATGTATAATCAATTTAGTTTTATTAGTATTATAAAGTTTGTCATTAAGTTTGCAAAGACTAATTTGAACTTTAAAATTTGAATACACTGTTTAATATAAAGAGTATATTTCCACCTAAAAATGCAAAGGAAAAGGGGGCTTTGAATTCAGCTTGTAAAGTAGGTACGGTCTTATAACTTGTAGTAACTTGGAGTGAGGATTACCCTAAGTAAGGAGTTGTTTGGCAACTTCTGAATGGATAAGTGCTGAACGAATAAGAGGTCTGAACCAATAAGTGCTGAACTAGATTAAGTCTGTTTGGTTGGATATCTGAATGACTGTATAGAATGACTATTTTACCTATTTGAATTACTTCTTGATAAATATAATTTATCTGTTTGGTTATTACTCCTAATAATAAATAATTATTAAAGAAAGAAAATAAAAATCATATTAGAAAATCCATGGTCGACCACCATCCATAACCTGCCATGGCCGACCCGAAAATGCACAAATCGGGCCATGGTCAACCCCTAATCGACAGTCACCGAAGTGGGCCGAGACAAGGGGGCGAGAAGATGGCCGATCGAAGGGGTGACAAGATGCCGGAGAAGGGGCGAAGAGGCCGAGAGAAGGGGCGAAGATGGTAGAAAAGAACGTACCTGTGAAGGGGACGAAGGAGTTGCCCGTTGGTGATGGTTGCCCGTCGATGATGGTAGCCGTCGATGATGGTATCCGCTAGATGATGGTAGCCGAAGACAAGAGAGTGGGAATTGGATCTGAAAGTTTGTCTAACCTAATAAAAGGTCAATAAGAGCTCATTTTCATTAAGGGGTTGTCAAACCAAACAGCGTGGTCTGACTCGGTCAGATGTTTGGGTCTAACTGGGGTCATTAAGACCCAAACAAACATCCACTAAGTTTATTTAGTTAATTTATTGTATCTGTCGATAGTTGAGGGGTTGTTATTGTAAAAGATCAAGAATGGTTGTCGTATGCTAGATATGTGTCATCTCAAAGTAGCACATCCAACAAAAGGATTCCCAAAAAAGAGTTGATAGATTTTCACCACTTAAGTATCTTGTCTTTCCTTAGCCATAACATTTTACTTATCATGTAACTACATACCGGGTGAAACGATTCTAGATGTATACTAAACCAGTCAAAGGCGTGTTTGGTATGTTTAAATGATATAGAAACAAGTGTAAATATAAGGCTTTCAAGAATGAAAATGAACAAGTTGTATAGTATAAGATTACAATTGAATATATAAAGACTTTTACTAGAACATGATTCAAAGTTGATAGATAATTGTAAGAATCATTAAAGTTGAGATTTTTATTTTTAAGACATGTTTATATTGATTATTTTATAATAAAAATCATTGATTTACATTATATTATGAAAATATTAAAGAGTTCTAAAATTTAGGGTTTTGACAGCTTTGGATAGATTCGAGCACTACACTTGAGCGAGTTGTTTGAGGAGTCAAATCATTGAATTAGAAGAAATTCTTTATATGGTTGGAAACATAAGACTTTGAATTTAATTTTGAGAAAAGGAATCATAAAAAAAAGATTTGTTATGAGGGAGATATGGTTGTTCGAAGTTGTCCTCTTAAATCATTCAAAATCCAAAAATTCAAGCTTGATATGTTTAAGCAAAGTTTTGATGATTTCGTATTTATTTAATACTTTGATCCATCTTAGATCTATGATTATCACACAAGCATGTAATTTAATCATAGATCCAAGCAAATTATATTTAATTTTGATAAAACAAAATTGGAAAGGTTTGAAAACAAAGAACACGAAAAACAATAAAACTTACTTGATGGAGAAAGATTCTTGGTCTTCAAGAAAGTTTCTATGTGTGAGATTTGTTACTACGAGAGCTTTAGATTTAGAGTATGATGTGAAAAATAATGAGAATATGATCTCCTGTTATAGTGAAAAAATATGATTTTAGGTTTTAATTAGAATTGATTTTCTTAATATTTTTATTAATAAAAATCATAAATTTTAGTAGAAATGGGTATGAATGAATTTTTGTGATATCTAGAGTTAGAATAAGTTTGGTTTATTATTTGTTAGATTTAGGATAATTACTAGTTAATTATTTATTAGTTTATTAAAATATATATCACATTAGTGATCAAAATAGGAAAATAATATATATATATATATGTGTGTGTGTGTGTTTTTAATTATATATATATGCATATATATATATATATATATATATATAACTATTTTATTATTATAAAAATCATTTTAACATTTTAACAAAAGTTACATATATAACCGTAACTTACACATAGCCCTCATAGTTGTATATGTTTCACTTGTATTGTAAATTAGCATTGTTTTAGAAATTGGTTAATGTTAGGGCACTTTCAAGTTACTGTGTATATCAAATCTAGTATTTACACACGTGTTATCATAGAATCATATCAACATTTAACAGATTTATCATGAATCATAAAGCATAAACACATGAGATAGTTTTCATAAATTGGTTCTTGAATTCAGTTAATGGTTACATGGAAGTACTAGAATCATCAAAGAGTTAAGCATGAAAAATCATGGATGTTACACTCCATCCTTAGCCAACTCCTTCATGTACAGTAAGGACTTTGTTTAAAATGACTCTCCAAACAAAGCAATTTATTTTTATAGGAGATTGTTAGGATGAGAGTGAAAGTCAACTACCAAGGGAAAGTTAACTGCCAAATTTTTGTCATCTGCTGAATTACTTCGGTACTTCAATCAGGAAGTGTCGATGTGTCTGCCGATGAGAAGTGCTGAATTGTTTGTGTACTGATTTGTTTATAATTGTAGATTAGTATAAATATTAGGTGTTAAATGTAACTTTTCTTAACTTCTTGTTAATCTGTTTGTTTGTTCGGTTAGTGACCGTTAGGTCCTTCGATAGAGGGAAATGATATCGACTATAAATATCATCTTCTTCATGAGTTGTAATATCTTTTTCAATTCCAATTTTTCAATAAAACTTTATCGATTTATGTTTCATTTCTTTTAATCGCTAACAATTGTTATCAGAGCTGTGGCTCAATAAATCCATCTGTTTATGGTAATCGAATCCAGTTCTCGATTCTTGGTGTAAAATAAGGCGTAATTGATTGAAAGAAATGATAAAGGGGTCTACGAAGTTCGAACTTGAGTAGTTTGACTAGAGGAATGACTTCAGATTGTGGCTACTGAAGATGAGGGCACATCTCGTACATTATAGGTTGATGGATGCATTGAAAGGTTGGGATGTGGTGATCCCTAAAGGTTCGACTGAGAAAGAGAAGTCAGATCTTCAACAAAAATGGAAGGCAACAATGGAGAAAGCACACAGTGCCATAATTCTATGTTTGGGTGATCGAGTTCCGAGGGAAGTCTCTAAAGAAACTACTTCAGAAGGTTTATGGTCCAAATAAGAAGGGTTATATTTGATCGAATGCTTGGCGAACAGATTATACCTCAAGAATGTTGTATATGTTTAAGATGCAAACATGTAAATCAATGGAGTCACATATTGATGATTTCAATAAGATAATCCTTTATTTAGAAAACATTAAGGTAATCGTTGATGATGAAGATAGTGCAATCATGTTCTTGTCATCATTGTCGAGCCCTTATGAGCATTTTGTAGACACAATAATGTTTTGGCGAGATAGTTTGTTAATGAAAGAAGTCATTATTGCGATGAACTCAAAGGAACTGCAAAAGAATGGTTATCTAAAGGAAAGTTCTGATGGTTTACCGGTCAGGGGAAGATTGGAACAAAGAGGAAGTAATAAGTGTTAGGTCTAGAGTTTTGTATAGGTTTAGTTTCTTGAATCAATTATTGTAATAACTTTTGTAACCTTTCACCATATGTATGCAATACATGTGTATAAGTTAACGGTGTTGCTGTACATGTATGTTGTAGGAAAAATCATGAGTATTAGTCAGTTTCAAGAAATTGACTAAGTGTTGGAAACATCTACGGATGAACAATTTTGTTCCTCCATAGATATTTTGGAACAAATCAAGGATTCAGTAGAACTCCTGCGGAAGAAGAAATCTCCTACGGAAGACAAGTGTTTCTTCGGAAGAAGAAATCTCCTACGGAAGACAAGTGTTCTTGCTGAAGAACAATAATTCCTACGGAAGACAAAGTAGCGGAGGAAGTTCAACTTGATGTACTTCCAAGTACATCAAGTCAATAGAAAAAAAATCTAAATTTAAAAGTTAACAGCTACGGATGACTTATACTTAAGTCAGAGAATGTCGGATGAGAATATTCTCTGAGTAACTACCTTACCCCGATAAGGAAGCTATAGTTTCCAAATCAGTAAACCCTAATCCTATAAATACAAGGCTTAGGTACACAATTAAAACTAATCGAGTGCAATTAAACCCTAGCAGCTGCAATCGTCTTCACAACAATTCATAAGCATCAATATAGCATTAGAACCCTAGAATTAGCAAGATCATTCATTGATTATTATAATCATTAGTCAATATTTAATGAAAAACATTTGATATATTTATGTTTGTTCTTCAATTGTTCTTCGTTGGTTTTTTGTATTGAGTTTGTTTTTCATGATATATATTTGTTTGTTTATTCATATTTATTCAATTAATCAAACAACAAAGCAATGGTAATTCCGTGATCATTATTTTATCAATAACTAAGCTGATAATTCCCTGGACGATCCTTGGATTCACAGGTGGTATCAGAGCCAAGTGCTCATTGATTTAGATCAGTTGATCTATCAGCATTAGTTTTTGTTCGATTAATTGTGTATATCACTAGATATGTCAAGTTTTTGATTAGATCTATTGATTTTCATCAAAAATTGTTTTAGGGTCTGTTCATACGTTCGAAGGTATTAAACTCATCAGCAATCGTGTTTTTGAACAAAACAATTAATTCACTTGTCGTGATTAGCTAATTAATAGCTATTTAAGATATTTGAATTAACAAATTGATGCAATTATTAAAGTTATTTAATTGAGCAACCGGACACTGTTCCATTGCCCGATCAACTCAAATTTGCATTAAACTTGTTATAATTCATAGATCTGAGTTATTGTTCAGTTGATAACGACTATTCAAACCTTATTTGAACATAGTTAACATTAAATATTCTCAATTAAATTTTCAAAAGAGAATTTATTGAGATTTTTTAGTAATTGTGACATAACTATCTTAATTAATTGATAAGTAAGAGGTTGTCATAATTATCTAAACATGAGTAATTCAATAGTTGGATCAGCCTACCAGCCCCCTAAGTTGAAGAACAAAGCTGATTTCAAAACATGAAAAATCCGTTTTAGGAACCATGTAAACTATACTGATTCTGATCTGTGGACTTCAATCACAGAGGGTCCATACATTCCACCAGCTCTAGGACCTGATTATAAAGATAACAATCAGCCAATTAGTCTAAAGGATTTATCACCTGAAGCTGCAAAGAAGCTCAAATTCGATATCAGAGCCTATAGTATGCTTACTGTGGCTTTGCCTGAAGACCTTCTACTTAGGTGTGAAGCCTATAAAACAGCAAACTCACTGTGGAAAGCTTTGCACACTCTGTGTGAAGGCAGTGAGGAAATCAGAAGCATCGGAAAGGATACATTCAGATCCCAATATGAGACATTCCATCATATTGAGGGTGAAACTGTTCCTCCACAGCTACATAGGTTTATGCAGCTTGTGACTGAGATGAGCATTTTGGAGCTCAAGCATGATAATGAGAAACTTAACAAGAAGATGCTCCATACTCTACCTGAGAATTGGACACAAACAATATCAATTTTCAAGAACACCATTGACTTAAAATCTATTGGGCTTGATACTCTGGTGGCTAAAATTAAAGCTCTTGAACTTGACGAGAAAACAAGAAATAAGAGCATGAAAGCACCTATAGCCCCATATCACTTTAAAGAGTCAAAAAGTGTGGTAAGTGCTTTCATTTCAAATGAAGATAATGACAGCTCTTGTACTGTGAGTGATGAAGAAGAAGAAGCTAGGTTTTATGCATCAAGACCAGCCAGATCATCTAAACATCATTCCAGCAACAAATCAAAAGGCAAAAAGGATGATGAAAAGAATTAAACTTCTAAGGGATCATCCTCAAACAACAAAAACAACAATACTTCAGAACCAATTACAGTGGTTCTTGATTCTAAAGAGCAGAAAGCAGCATTTGCAGCATTCAGCTCAAGCTTCCAAGCATACCTGGGGAGCACTTTAACTCCAGCTCATTTTTTCCAGTAAGATCTAGAAGAACTTCATCCTGATAAAGTAGAAGAGATGGATTTGCAGTGGCAGATGGCAGAGATTGCTTATAGGGCAAAGATGTATCTGCGGAGAAACAAAGGCCTATCTGCTCCGGGGAGAACAACAATGATAGGTGTTGATAAATCAAAAATGAGATGTTTCAAGTGTAATCTATATGGACACTTTTCAAGGGAGTGCAATCAGGAATCATCATCTCAGCAACAATATCAACATTCTCAACATCAGCAACAAAATCATCAAGCAAATCAAAGGTCTTTCAATCAACATCTCATCAACTCATCCCAGCCAACCACAAGTACATCTGCAGCAAGCTCAAGCAAGAACCAAGAGACTGGATTAATCATCTTGCAGGGTGGTACTTATGACTGGAGTTTACATGAGAAGGAAGTTTTAGAAGAAAATCAAGCACTCATGGCAAACATGGAGAACAAAGTCCCACAAATGTTAAGAGAGGTAAGGGAAATACTATGTTCATCCAGCTGCAATGAGGAAGTTGAGAGATATAGAACTCATGCTCAACAACTTGCCAATAAAGTAAAAGAAACATTAGTGTTAAATGAATCTCATGTAAGGGAACATAAACTTTATCAAATAAAGATCACATCGTTACAAAATGATTTAGATAAACTTGTTTCAGAATATTATAATTTAAAGGCACAAGTTAAGCATTTGACTACATCCTTAACAAAATCAATGACAGAACATGCATCCACTGAAGTGAAACTTCAGAAGTTTCAACCGTCATCTCAACAATATGAGAAGTTATTAAATTCTCATATTGAATCACAAAACAAATCTGGGTTTTCATATTGTTCCACCATCTGTAAATAACAATTATACCACATTACCTGATTCTATGACTAATAGCTTATCAAATCATTTTGTGCAAAACACCAATAATACAGTTAAAACTACTAATAATCAAGTGGATAACGGTGATGATTCTGAGGTGTGTGAAACTAAAGCAACTAATTCAGAAGTATCATAACAAGATGAATCAGATTTTGATTTTGATGGATGTGATGATCTGTTTAAGCCGGATGATCATGTTGAACAATATGGTGATGATAAGTGTAAGGGAACAAGTTTGGTGTTTGAACCTTCAATACCAAAAGTGCTTAAAGAAATCAAAGTACCCTATCCACCTCAACAAAGAAACTTGTTGAAGACTATCTATAAAAGGATAACTCAATTGAATGCTGGAATTCAAGAGCTAAATAAGCAGCAAGTCAACTAACCAACATCCCTAAGGTTTGAAGCAGAAGCAAGTGTTAGTTCTACGGAAGAAGTAAAAAACTACTTCCGCAGAACAGAACAGGAAGACCAAGTCCACAAATTCAGCTGATTTTCTACGGAAGAAGAAGATTGGTGAGATTCAAGAACCATCAATAGATCATCATCGGATGAGTACAACTGTTAGTTCATCTAAACAGACATCTGTAGAAGATCTACGGAAGAAGCCAACATCTGCTAAAAGCTTAGCCAAATCAAAGAATCTTTGGCTGAATCTTTAACAATCAAAAGCACTAGCAAGAAATCTGTGAAGGTTGTGCTTCATCAACAAAAATTAGCTGCTAAACCATCCAAATCATTTGATATTATGTCAGGAAGTGGAAAAGGTTCTTCAGTAGCAAAACTTGAGAAAGAGCTGAAAGAGTATAAAAAGTAGCAGAAAAACAAGAAGCTTGAACAAGAAAGTGATGCAGAAGACAAATATTGCAAGTGGTGTGATATGACCAATCACAACACTGAAGATTGCTACTTCAGCAATTATTGCTTTATCTGCAACATGAACAACCATATGACCTTATATTGTTACTTCAACAAGCGTTATGCAATCTGCAACAAGAATAATCATTCAACTCAAAAATGCTAATTCAACAAAAGGAACAAAAATAAAGTTCCTAAGAAGAAGCAGTTTGAGATAAATGAAGCAGATTCACAATCCGATGAAAGCATAGGGGAGTCAAAGGGACCAAAGACACAGCCAAAGAACAAGGCTAAGAAGACAAAGAAGATAGTTGCTGCTGGTGATCTACAACAACAAAAGTGTGAGAAGGTGCAACATCTATCAGCTGCATCTAATGCCCAACCAAAGAAGAAGGAAAAACAGAACATTAATTGTTAAAGAACATAACAAAACACCTTATAAGCTTTTGTTTAAACAGAAACCTTTTATAGGCTATCTTCGAGCTTTTGGGTGTCATGTGTCTTTGTTAAATACCAAGGGATCACTTAGGAAAGTTTTCAGAAAGATGGTTTCTTTGTTGGTTATTCATCAACGTCTAAATCATATAGAGTTTACATTCTACACCAACACATTATGGAAGAAACACCTAATGTCTCTTTTGATGAAACATCATTTACCAAATCTGTGATAGGTTCATCATGGTTGTTTGATATAGATTCTTTCACGAATTCTTTTAACTCTGGTTATTTGAATGCTACAGGTTCTATGGATACATGTTATCCTTATGTGCCTCCAACAATGAGTGCAGTGCCACTATCTAAGGATCCACCAAGACCTCCTACACTCACTTCAAGTGTTGTAGATCTTTGCCCATCTTCATAATTAAGTAATGGACTATCCGATGGAAATACCACTTCAGCCTCTCTAGAAGTGAATGAAGTATCAGCAGATGTTAACTCTGCTTCCGTAGATGTTCATACTGTCTCCGAAAATGTACCCAATACTTCCGTAGATACCCCATTTACAGCTGGTGATGTAGAAGTTCCTTCAACTAAAACTCCAAATGCATTAGAACAACCACCAAATTGATTAACAACATCAACAGACCCACAACTTACATCCGTAGATGTTCCTATAACTCCTATGAAAGTTCAGACTACATCTGCTGAAGCACAAAATCATGAAAATGACACTAATACAACATCAGTTCATAATGCAGAAGACTTTAACTACTTTGTCAATTCTCCATCTCAGTTGGATCAATTTCCATCTACACCTATGACCAACTTGGACACTTCCATTCCAGCTGCATCTACTCCTACCACCCGAATTTATAAGACTCATCCAGTTGACAACATAATTGGTGATCTTCATGAAAGGACCACAAGAAATCAAGGGGGAGCAACAAAAATTTTTCTCTTCTCCTGCTTTCTGTCTCAAGTGGTTCCACCTAACACTCAGCTGCACTTAAAGATAATAGCTGGATTAGAGCTATGCAAGAGGAGCTTCAACAATTCAGAAAGCAAAAAGTATGGAATCTATTTGACTTGCATGATGCCTAATATCCAATTGGTACCATATGGTTTTTCAAAAACAAACTAGATGACAGAGGCATCATTGTAAGAAACAAAGCCAGGCTGATAGCACAAGGCTATACTTAAGAAGAAGGAATAGACTATGATGAGGTCTTTGCTCCTGTTGCAAGGATTAAAGCTATCAGAGTCTTCCAAGCCTATGCTTCCTACAAGAAATTCACAGTTTACCAAATGGATGTGAAATGTGCTTTCTTATATGGTAAGATTGATGTAGAAGTCTATGTTTCTCAACCTCCAGGCTTTGAAGATCCGGACTATCCTCACAGAGTATATAAGCTTGACAAAGCTTTCTAGGTCTTCATCAGGCACCAAGAAAGTGGTATGAGACATTCTCATCCTTCTTGCTAAAGCATGGATATAAAAGACGAACTATAGATCAGACTCTCTTCCTCAAACATGAACATCAAGATCTCTTGGTGGTGGAAATATATGATGATGACATTATATTTGGATCAACAAACAAGAAATTGTGTGAAGAATTTGAATCATTGATGAAATCAGAGTTTCAGATGAGTTCTATGGGAGAGCTAACATTCTTTCTCGGCTTGCAAGTTCATCAAAAACCAGATGACATTTTTATCAATCAAGAGAAGTTTATCCATCAAATACTAAAGAAATACTCTCTTGCTAATACAGCTTCATGCAAAACACCAGCATCCACCATTGATAAAATTATACCTGACAGTACAGGGAAGTCTGTAGATCAAAGACTATATAGATCAATGATAAGATCATTAATGTACTCAACTGCAAGTAGACCTGACATTATATTTGTTGTTTGTATTTGTGCTAGGTACCAATAAGATCCAAAGGAATCACATATGAATGTTGTGAAGAGGATATTCAGATATCTTAAAAGGAAGCCAGATCTTGGCCTTTGGTATCCCAAAGAAGGAGAATTCAATCTCTACTCCTATTCAGACAGTGATTTTAAAGGATGTAATAATAACAGAAAATCCACAACCAGTGGATGTCAATTTCTAAGACCAAGGCTTGTCTCTTGGCAGTGCAAGAAACAAATAAATGTCTCAGTATCCATAGTTGAAGCTGAGTACATAGCTGCTTCAGCTGGTTACTCTTAAGTTTTATAGTTGTAAAACCAATTACTTGATTATGGGTACAATTTTCTTTAAACACCAATACATATAGATAACTCAGCTGCTATATTTATCACTGCCAATCCAGTACAACATAGTAAAACAAAACATATGGAGATAAGATACCATTTTCTGAGAGATTGCTCAGAAAAAGGTTTGATCAAGTTGATCAAAGTGGATACCAACAATTAGCTTGCTAATTTATTCAATAAAGCATTTGATTCAGTAAAATTTAATTTCTTAATTGAATCATTAGGCATGATCAACTTAGATTAACTTTCTCATCGTCTTTCAGGCAAGCATGATCTACTCCCATGAAAATGTCAAAACCTACATAAAATCAATAACAAAATACTAAAAGAATGTTTTAAATTTTTATAGCCTTTGTATATTAGGAAATGATAGCAGACTATAAATTTGTTTACTTTCCTCAACTTAAGTTTACTTACAGACTGATCAGATGTGCGTTGATATATGAGTAGGTTCAACCTGAGTAGAACATAAACAAGTGCATGCTAAACTTAATGTCAAGATGGCATATTGTGGTCAATTCCATTTTGAGGAGCAAGACAGTGAGTCTCATCCTGATGTGATCGACTTACTCACCTAAACACACTATTTTTTATTTCATATAATTTCTATCTTTGCAACTCATATTCCTTTTGTTTTGCGTAAGCAAAGACCTGGGATTATGGTCACCTATGTTTATGAACATAAACATTTGGTGATATGATTATGATCATCATCATCTCTCTGTCTTGTGTGAAGAAAGACCTGGGATTATGGCACCTTTGTTTTACGTGAGTAAAGACCTGGTACCCTGAGGATGATCATCTATCAAAGCTCTAATAGAATCCATTGTAATCAACTGTATATTAAATTCAAGAGCTTATACAATAATCTTATTCATAAGATTTCACAGAAATCTTAAAATAGAACTTATGATTAAAGGAACATAGTTTGAAAGTGTGAAAAAGTGATAAGTTGACTTATAAACGGAGGACAACCTCTTTTGTGAACTAAAGTGGAGTCCATGTCTGTCAATCTCTAAACCATATCAAAACATGATAAATAGCATGTCTAGTTGCACATATACTCTTGTTTGAATTTCAGTGGATCAGCATACTTGCAATCAGCACTAGATCATTGTCTACTTCACTTAAACTGAAAACCATCAGGAGGTAACTTAGTGTCATAGTATGATTCTATTTTCAAATGCTTGTACATATAGTTAAGGTGTTTTATTTTGTTATTCCCAATCATGAGGGAGATCATTGCTTTTCATGCTATTCTCTACTTAAATTTATGTTAAAAATCATTATTAAGCACAAATTTAGGGGGGTAGTAATACTCAGCATAAAAAATGAGTTAAACAAATACAGTGAAGGAAATTGAATCTTGTGCACCTACTTTGGCTGTTGGATATCTGCCTTTAGAAAATCTTTGCACAATTGCAAATGGAACAAGTCAACATGGTCCAACAGTAAAAAATGATCTAATACCATATTAGAATCATACATAAAAAAGGATAGATTTTTATACTTCCGCATAAGTTAGTGTACTATTGCATTTCAACAGAAGTTAGTGTAATATTGCATTTCAGCAGAAGTTACAGTGTAATATTGCATTTCAGCAGAAGCTACAGTGTAAAATTTGAACATCCGTAGACTGGTAGCCTATGGATATGAATGTTTTTAACAAAGTATAATACCCATTATACTTCCGCAGTAATTCAGGAGTTAATAAATCATCCGTAGATCTCATTCGGAAGATTTATTTTCTTTTGGAAGATTTATTCTCCTACGGAAGACTTAATTTCCCACGGAAAAGAGATTTCCTTTGGAAGATTTATTTTCCTACGGAAGACTTAACTTTTTGCGGAAGCTTTAAATTACTACGGAAGAGAATATCTGCGGAAACAAAAGTTACCACGGAAGGGTTGAGGTTCTCATAATATTAAAAGGTTATTAATTAATTTTCTAAAAAAGTGCATAAAAGATACCTTGTACTTGTCTTTTTCATTTACTTTTCTTAGAACACTTTTTGAATTGGAAAACTGTTGGTCAAAATCCTTAAACCCTTCTTCCGCCGATACTCAAATTTCCACTCAAAACAATAAATCATTCAGTTTCTTAAACTTCAGTTCATCATACGAACATCTTCAGCAAGGTAAATCACTGATTATCAACTTAATACAGCAGATTCGTGCTGAAATGTCGTCAAAACTCTTGAACTTCTGAAAACCTAAAAATTTATGATTACATGCCTAAATACTTAAATAATTAGTTTCTGGTGTTATTGTGTATTGAAGATGGCAAATCGATTCGTAAAGGAGCATAATGTATGTGCGTTCTTAAATCCGGATGATCCAGTCACCGAAGGATGTACAGAGATCATTCGATGCCTACGGCGGTCGAGGATATACTATGCGTTATCTGCTGACCCAGTAATCTATCAATCGCATATGTTGGATTTCTGGAATACTGCAAGAGTGACAAAAGAAAATGGTGAAAGAGTTATATATGCATCAAAAGTTTTGAGAGTGGATGAGGAGATTATTCGAAGAGTACTTGAGTTTGGTGAACAAGAAGTAGGTCACCCTGATGTATTCGATCATGAGTACATTCAGAGGGTTTTTGATCTAATGGGATACGATGGTGACTACCGGAATGGTGAAATCAAGAAAGGAAGACTATGCAAGCCTTATAGATTCCTTTGTCATACTTATTTGAAATGTATGTCAAACCGGAAGTCTGTATGGGATAGATTCTCAAGGCATATATCTTCTGGAATCATAGGAGTTTTTGAAGGAAGAACTTATAATTACTTAAAGTACATTCTTGGATGCCTATATGATCAGATTGAAGTACAGAAAGCTGATAAGTTGTACATGTTCCCAAGATTTCTTCAACTCATCATCAATGATTCCATGCATCACATAGAAAGGGGAGGTGATGTGCTTGTTCAAACACATTTGGGAAGATCTATGTTGAACAAGATAAGTGGAAGGTATGAAGGAGCTGAAGTGGAGATGTTTGCTCATGTTATGGATAAAAATGCTGATATACCATAAGAGCTGATCTACATAGAACAACAAGAACAAGAAGGACAAGGTGAAGCATCCTCTGCATCAGCTGATCAAGCTATACAGACTCCACCTCAATCTCCCATAATAATTCAACCACCATCACCAGTCCAACCTCCATCGCCATTACAACCACCATCACCAATACAACCACCTTCACTAGTCCAACCACCATCACCATTACAACCACCATCACCAATACAAAAACCTTCACCAGCACAACCATCATCACCACAAAGTGAACAAACCCAACCCATCTTACTCAATCAATCACCAACCTCCATGAACATTGCTAAGACTGAACTAGTTTCACCTGCCAATGAACATACACAACCAATCTCTCTCTCTGCATTCAAAACATCACAAGGATCTGCAGCTACAAAACCAATTTCCTCTCTTCAGCCATCATCAGAACAACCTCTAATTGCTATTTCCCCAGTGGTTGAATCAAATTCAACTTCTGATAGCACTGCACCAACTGAAGTCATCAACCTTTAAGAAAATATTGATGATACATATGATGGGGACACTGAAGAAGTATGTCTGGATGCTGAAAAAGAACCAACTTAGGAGGTTGAGCAAGTAACTGGATCTGGCGAACAGTTTGTTGATATTGTAGCCTATCATGAAGATAACCTGAATGATGATGACATTGATGTGAGCAAAAGCTTTCTAGTAGTTGAATACAACAAACTAGTCACCAAATCAAACAAAAGAGGAGAAAAGCTGAGAGCACTAAAAGGGGATCTAAAAGAAAAAGATGCACTTCTGGCATTGCAAGAAGGATCTATCAGAAGATTAAGAGAAGATGCCAAAACAGATCATGAAGTGATTGATGCACTCAATGATTTGGTGAGAGAGTTAAAAGAAGCTATGGAGAAAGAGAAAACAGAGAAGGAACTGAGTATATTAGAAATGAACAAGGCCAAAATCACCATTTCTGAACATATTTGAACTCCTAATAGCAAAAGATGATAAGATTGAGAGGTTAAGAAAAAGGATTAATGAGCTTGAATCTGCATAATCTTCTCAACTTGTGCTACATGCTGACCAATCATCATCCAAGGATGTTCAATCACATCATCAGGCCCCTTTTATCTGTTATAACAGGAAGAGGAGGTATCTAAGAAAGATAGAGAAGGATGTGATTATGGTAGAAGACTCACCAAAGAAAGCTACAATAGTCTCACCTGAGCATACCCCATCGGTCAACCCAGAGATATCAAAAGAAATTGAAGAAAAAGATGACAGTGATGCTGAATGGGAGGAGCTGATCAATGAAGAGACTCCTAAATCCACTGAAATGCTCACTACTCAAGACATACTTGAAGAAAGACCCGAATCTAGCATGTTCATGGAACTCATCAATAAAGGGTTTCTATTTGACATGGTAGAAAGGATGAACACTGATGAGCTGAAACAATCAATTAAAGATTTTACTATGCCCAGCTTTATGATCCCAGAATGTAATTATGAATCCTTTATCAAATTCCAAGCTCAAGAACAGCTAAAGAAAGAACTGGGTCACTGTGACACCAAGAAGCTTAACAGGAACAACATAATTTGTTTGTTGCAAAATCACAACCACAAATTTTATGAACAAAGAAACAGAGTTGTCAAAGAGCTGAGACAGATGATGGAGTATGTGATGAAGATAGAGTTACAAACGGGAGTGAGATTCAAAACAGAGGCAAAGAATCTAAGTCTAGCTCAAACAACAACTTCAGTTGAGCCCACTATAGTTAAGAGCAAAGATATGTAGAAGGAGAGGAGAAGCTAATCAGTAAACCCAGGGAGGTTCTTCCAAGAAAGATATGGCCTCTTGGAACTACTGTGAGAGAAGTGACTAAACAAAAGTCAACATCATTTCAGCTCTTTGATCACATCACTACTCCCAAGTCAGTTGAAGACTACAGGTCATTGCATAGAAATATGATGCTAATTGGGATAGTGCTATCATCAAAAGGGCATCTAGGATGATACAATACCTTCCTCTGATTGAACTAGTCATATCACTCTAAGATGCCGACATCAAACAACTGTAAAGCTTACCAATCATCAACTATCCAATACACCCAAGGGGAAGAGATTTCTCAGTTATGGTTGGTAAGTTGCTATCAAAGTTCAATGATGATATACTCAAAGAAGCTAAAAGAGAAGATGAGGAGCATATGAAAAGAAAAGAAAGGCAAAGAAAGTCATAGGCCAGCTCCTCGCACCATATAGAAGATGAGTTCTTGATCAGGGTTGGTCATGCAAGCAAAAGAACTGCACCTACAAAGAGATTTGAGTGAAACCAGTTCACTAATCCCATCACACATTTGGGATATGTTAAGAGATCAAAAGACTTGGTACTTGAAAGATCTGCAAATGGGAAGGAGATGTCAAGCATAAGGATTTTGATCTACTGGAAATCAAGATCATGCATCCAAGCTACACAGCATATCTGTATGATAAATATTTCCCAAAGCTCAATAATCAACAGGAACAAAACGACCTATGTCTATGTGTGCATATGATTCAAGTAATAGACAAGCTGAATGTTGCAGACAGTAAAAGAAAAAAATTAGAGGCAGGCCAGCTCATGGGATCTTAATTCCCCTCTATTACAGAGCTAAGAATCTCTGAATAAGATGAGTTGGAGGTTGTCAACAACAACAGTGTTGTTGCAACCCTTAGAGAATGCGGATGAGAATATTCTCCGAGTAACTACTTTACCCCGATAAGGTAGTTATAGTTTCCAAATCAGTAAACCCTAATCCTATAAATACAAGGCTTATGTACACAATTAAAATTAATCGATTGCAATCAAAACCTAGCAGCCGCAATCGACTACACAACAATTCATAAGCATCAATATAGCATTTGAACCCTAGCATTAGCAAGATCATTCATTGATTATTGTAATAATTAGTTAATATTTAATGAAAAAAAATTGATATATTTATGTCTGTTCTTCAATTGTTATTCAATTGTTATTCGTTGGTTTGAGTATTGAGTTTGTTCTTTATGATATATATCTGTTTGTTTATTCATATTTATTCAATTAATCAAATAACAAAGCAATGGTAATTTTGTGATTATTGTTTTGCCAATAACTAAGCTGATAATTCCCTGGACCATCTTAGATTCACAATAAGATCCAACATGGTAGTTCTCGGTCCAACTCAAAGGAAAAAAGACAAATGGTTAGAAGGTTCTATGTTTGAAACTCTAAATATCACCTATGGAAAAGGAAAACGATCGAGCACTATAAAGCAAAGAACCAAATGTAAGCTCACAAGTAGGGTCATTGGATAGATATGAAAGTGTTGATGTGTTGATGGCCTCATCAAGTAACAATGACCCAGAATCATGGATTCTTGACACTGGATGCTCATATCATATGACTCCTAATAAGAAGTTCTTTAAGTACTTGAAGGTTAAGAAACTTGGAAAAATGCAACTTAGGGATGACAGAACATGTACTATTACTTGTATTGGTGTTGTTTGTTTTAAAGTTCATAATGGATCATACATAGAGTTAAAGGATGTAATATGTGTTCCTGAGTTAAGGAGAAATTTACTTTTAATAGGAACTTTTGAAAAAGGCGGGGTATTGTGTAAATTTGATGGATGAAAGGCCAAGTTAATTAAAGGGTAAATGGTTGTTTTAATTAGCACAAGAAGAAATAATAATCTATATATTCTTGACAGGAATGTAGAAGATGCATGTGTTTTAGTAGCCGATAATGGTAGGTCTTAAAGTGCTATGAAGTGTCATGTGAGACTAGAACATGTAAGCAGTCAAGGTCTTTAATTTGGAGTTGAAGAAGCAAGGTGCCACTGCAGGACTGAACAACTGTGACTATGGATCCTGTGAAAATTGCATGTTGGGAAAAGCTAAAAGGGTGAAGTTCTCAAAGGAAATACACAAAAGTCATGGAATGCTAGACTATGTTCATGCATATTTATAGGGTCCTACAAAAAAGTGTCACTAGGAGGTGCTTCATACTTCCTATCCATCATTGATGACCATTCTAGAAAGGTATGGGTATATATCCTGAAGCATATATCTGACGCGTTTGCCAATTTTAAAGAGTGGAAAATACTTGTTGAAACACAGACAGAAAAGAGGGTAAAGAAGCTTAGAATAGATAATGGGTTGGAGTTTTGTAATTAGGAATTCAATGATTTATGTAAGGCTCATGGAATATCTAGGCATCAAACCTTCCCTTGTACACTGCAAAAAACAGTCTGGATGAGAGGATGAATAGAACCTTGATAGAAAAGGTAAGGTGCATGTTGATTGGTGTTGGCCTACCCAAGAGTTTTTAAGCTGAAGCATTAAAGAATACTTCATATATGGTAAATAGAACACCATCATCTGCCATTGACATGATGTGTCCAATGGAGAAATCATCAAGAATGAGCCTAATTATAATGATCTAAAGGTGTTTTGGGTGTTTAGTTTACTCCTATGTTAATCAGGGTAAATTTAAGCCAGAACATAAAAATGCATTATGATTGGTTATTCTGAACGTACTAAAGGTCATAAGCTTTGGAGGTTGGACAATGAGGGTCCCAAAGTTAACAAGTAAAAATGTGGTTTTCAAGGACGATATATTGTACAAAGTATAGTAAAGAGCAGTGTTGGTAATTAATAAGACAACCATGAGGTTTAAATTGAGGTGGAGATGTAGGCCAACAAGGAATGTGGTATAATTGATTATGATGAAGTACCAGAGATTTTAAGAAGTTCTTAAAGGTGAAGTGCATGGATAACATGCCAGAGTCAGATGTGGAGCGATCCATAGCTAAAGACAGACTAAGAAGACATGTGGTTATTCTTGTGAGGTATAGAGATAACTTGTCTGCCTTTGTACTTGGTGTAGCAGAGCAGGAGAGTTCACATGAACCACTATCATATCTAGAAGCCCTTATTTCTTTTGATTATGATAAGTGGAAGGTTGCTATGCAAGATGAGATGGACTAGTTGTATAAGAACCAAACCTGGGAACTTGTTGTAAGAAATATACTTAGAGACTGATGCAACCAAAGAACTCTCAGCATGCGTATGTGAAGTAAAAGGAATATTGCCTTCAAAGATTTTATAAAACTCCGAGATCTTACTAAGTATCACTAACTCTTCTAAAGCTAAAGATGAAGTCGTTCGAAGCTTTAAAGACAAAGTATTCTGAAGCCAAGACTGATTTCTTCTGAAGACAGAGAAGGCATTTCTCTCTGACATGCTTTTGACAAAAGCTGAAACACCTTTCCACTGCCATATCTGAAAGCTCACCAAGCTGCATGAGTTGGTGAAAAGTCCATTCTTTTGTTAGCTGTAGATTAAGGTGTTGAGTTTGTAACTTTCTATCTTTGTACTTTTATCATTTTTGTATTAGATAAGGATGTGAGCTATGGCATGTCATAGTCACTAGTTAAAAGGCAATCTACCTTTTGACTCTACATTGATCTTATTGTCTAGATTACTGTTTCCAGCTAGCCTTCAAAGTATGGTCGGTCGTAGGATGTAGTATAAAGCATCTCAAAGTACTTGTCATATGATTTTAAGCTTTGTAAGACTTTGTAAGAACTTGAGAGCAATATATATCATTCTTAAAAACCATATTATTATGTTCTTGTTTTGTTCTTTACTTTGTTCATTATTTCACTTTAAACCAGTTCCCTATTTGATACGTTAAGTGTTCTAAGTCCTTCCAACCTTTTGAAAATGTTGCATTGACCCTCTTCACCGGTCCTACACTTGGTATAAGAGAATTTTAGGCTCCTGATTGTAAGATTTCACCATTTTTAAATCCCTTTAGTTTCATAAAAAACTTACTAGCTCAAATGGCAGCTCTTACCAAGGCTGATATGGAAACCGGTACCATGACCAAATCTCCACTGATTACTCCTGATAACTTTGATACTTGGTGCCAAATAATTGACGGCTTCATCAAGTCTCAAGATAGCAAAATGTGAGGATATGTTGTCTCAGGAACTCATGTTCCAAGCACCACTTGGGCTGCTACTGGTGGATGTATGATACAAAGGAAGTGGCTGACTACTCAGAGGAAGGGTGGAAGAAAATTAATGTAGATCAGAAGGCCATGACCACCCTTCAACTAGTCTTCCAAACTCTACTATACAGAGGCTCCAAGAAGTGCAAAACTGCTAAGCAGCGCTGAGATGCACTGAAGCTTATGCATGAGGGGTCTGATGAAACTAAAGAAAACAAGAAAGTGCTCTTAAAGCAGCATTTTGAGAACTTCACCTTCAAATCAGGTGAAACTATCACTCAAGAATACTTTAGGTATGTTAAGATTGTAGATACTCTCATGGATGTTGGAGTTAAGCTTAAGAATAGGGACATTGTGAGAAATTCATGTTCTCTCTTCCCAGACAATGGACTCACTACTATGTGGTTATTAATAAAATTGAAAACCTCTCCACCCTTACTCTCACAGAGCTGTACGAAATACTTAATAGCTACTAGATAGAGTTGAACATGTAGACTCCATCTAATAGCTTTTCTAGCAATCAACAGAGTTCAGCCATTCATATGGTTGAAAGAGACTGTAGAGAACCACAACATCATCTTATCTGCTACCCTGAAAACTCAGAAAAGGGACATTTCATCACCTTCCCGAAGACACCAGAGGGAACAATATCCAAGGAAGCCCATTTCAAGAGACAAGCTCATCACAAGCGTTTTGGGTCCTCTGATGAAAGTTATGACAACTTTCTCTTCACTCTTGAATATTTAGACTATATCCATCCAGATAACCTGGAGTACATAGAGATAGTTCAATAAATAGCTCTACTCATTCACAGAGCTAAGAAGTTCTATAAGAGGACTGAGAGAAAGTTTCCCAGCAATGTATCAAGTGGAAAGTTTGGGTTGAATAAAATCAAAGTCAAGTGTTACAATTGTAACCTGATGGGCCACTTTGCTAGAAAGTGTAAGACACCAAAAACAAATGGTGGCTATACATAACCCAGGCCAAACGACACTAAAGGAGCTACAAAGACTGAGAAGCCTGAGCGGCAAGCTGCAGTTGTTATGGAAGAATAAGGCTTTGAGTGGGGTTTCCAGGTTAAAGATATCTCTCCTTATCATGCCTTGATGGCTGACCATGATAAAACAAGGTAATAGAATATCTTTGTACACCTGAGTGCATTGCTAAAGTAAAGATGTATAGGTCCTAAAACTTGAAAATGAGATCTGACTTTGAGTCCTTGAATATTTTAAAAGCTGATTTCAAAAGAGCTTAAAATAACTATAAACTTAAAATAGAAGATTTAGAGAAAACAATTTCAACTTTTAAGGATGAGCATATAGATTAAAGGACTCATATCAAAGATCTTAATACCAAATTAATTGAATGCTAGGCTGAGCTTGTGATCAGCAAGCGCATGGTAGAAAAACGTGTTCTTGAAGAAGAGACCTTTAAGAAAATCATATCCTCATCCATGCATGTAAAGATTTATTATCAAACTAGGCAGGGATTGGGATACAGTGAGAAAGCCTGATGAGCTCATTGCCCAAGCCTTAAGCCATCACTTTGAGTCTTAAAACTCAAGTGATCAACCTTCAGGGGAAAGCTACCCTGACAACTCACAGAAGGTCCCTTTCATCACCTTCTCGAAGACACGAAGGGAGAGCTACATCCAAGGAGGCCCATTCTAAGAGACAAGCTCATCACAAGCCTTTGGATGAAAGGCCAAGTTAATTAAAGGGTAAATGGTTGTTTTAATTAGCACAAGAAGAAATAATAATCTATATATTCTTGATAGGAATGTAGAAGATGCATGTGTTTTAGTAGCCGATAATGGTAGGTCTTAAAGTGCTATGAAGTGTCATGTGAGACTAGAACATGTAAGTAGTCAAGGTCTTTAATTTGGAGTTGAAGAAGCAAGGTGCCACTGCAGGACTGAACAACTGTGACTATGGATCCTGTGAAAATTGCATGTTGGGAAAAGCTAAAAGGGTGAAGTTCTCAAAGGAAATACACAAAAGTCATGGAATGCTAGACTATGTTCATGCATATTTATGGGGTCCTACAAATTGTCACTAGGAGGTGCTTCATACTTCCTATCCATCATTGATGACCATTCTAGAAGGGTATGGGTATATATCCTGAAGCATATATCTGACGCGTTTGCCAATTTTAAAGAGTGGAAAATACTTATTTAAACACAGACAGAAAAGAGGGTAAAGAAGCTTAGAATAGATAATGGGTTGGAGTTTTGTAATTAGGAATTCAATGATTTATGTAAGGCTCATGGAATATCTAGGCATCAAACCTTCCCTTGTACACTGCAAAAAAACAGTCTGGATGAGAGGATGAATAGAACCTTGATAGAAAAGGTAAGGTGCATGTTGATTGGTGTTGGCCTACCCAAGAGTTTTTAAGCTGAAGCATTAAAGAATACTTCATATATGGTAAATAGAACACCATCATCTGCCATTGACATGATGTGTCCAATGGAGAAATCATCAAGAATGAGCCTAATTATAATGATCTAAAGGTGTTTTGGGTGTTTAGTTTACTCCTATGTTAATCAGGGTAAATTTAAGGCAGAACATAAAAATGCATTATGATTGGTTATTCTGAACGTACTAAAGGTCATAAGCTTTGGAGGTTGGACAATGAGGGCCCCAAGGTTAACAAGTAAAAATGTGGTTTTCAAGGACGATATATTGTACAAAGATATGGTAAAGAGCAGTGTTGGTAATTAATAAGACAACCATGAGGTTTAAATTGAGGTGGAGATGTAGGCCAACAAGGAATGTGGTATAATTGATTATGATGAAGTACCAGAGATTTTAAGAAGTTCTCAAAGGTGAAGTGCATGGATAACATGCCAGAGTCAGATGTGGAGCGATCCATAGCTAAAGACAGACTAAGAAGACATGTGGTTATGCTTGTGAGGTATAGAGATAACTTGTCTGCCTTTGTACTTAGTGTGGCAGAGCAGGAGAGTTCACATGAACCACTATCATATCAAGAAGCCCTTATTTCTTTTGATTATGATAAGTGGAAGGTTGCTATGCAAGATGAGATGGACTTGTTGTATAAGAACCAAACCTGGGAACTTGTTGTAAGAAATATACTTTGAGACTGATGCAACTAAAGAACTCTCAGCATGCGTATGTGAAGTAAAAGGAATATTGCCTTCAAAGATTTTATATAACTCCGAGATCTTACTACGTATCACTAACTCTTCTAAAGCTAAAGATGAAGTCGTTCGAAGCTTTAAAGACAAAGTATTCTGAAGCCAAGACTGATTTCTTCTGAAGACAGAGAAGGCATTTCTCTCTGACATGCTTTTGACAAAAGTTGAAACACCTTTCCACTGCCATATCTGAAAGCTCACCAAGCTGCATGAGTTGGTGAAAAGTCCATACTTTTGTTAACTGTAGATTAAGGTGTTGAGTTTGTAACTTTCTATCTTTGTACTTTTATCATTTTTGTATTAGATAAGGATGTGAGCTATGGCATGTTATAGTCACTAGTTAAAAGGCAATCTACCTTTTGACTCTACATTGATCTTATTGTCTAGATTAGTGTTTCCAGCTAGCCTTCAAAGTATGGTCGGTCGTATGATGTAGTATAAAGCATCTCAAAGTACTTGTCATTTGATTTTAAGCTTTGTAAGACTTTGTAAGAACTTGAGAGCAATATATATCATTCTTAAAAACCATATTATTATGTTCTTGTTTTGTTCTTTACTTTGTTCATTATTTCACTTTAAACCAGTTCCCTATTTGATACGTTAAGTGTTCTAAGTCCTTCCAACCTTTTGAAAATGTTGCATTGACCCTCTTCACCGGTCCTACACTTCGTATAAGAGAATTTTAGGCTCCTGATTGTAAGATTTCACCATTTTTAAATCCCTTCAGTTTCATAAAAAACTTACTAGCTCAAATGGCAGCTCTTACCAAGGCTGATATGGAAACCGGTACCATGACCAAATCTCCACTGATTACTCCTGATAACTTTGATACTTGGTGTCAAATAATTGACGGCTTCATCAAGTCTCAAGATAGCAAAATGTGAGGATATGTTGTCTCAGGAACTCATGTTCCAAGCACCACTTGGGCTGCTACTGGTGGATGTATGATCCAAAGGAAGTGGCTGACTACTCAGAGGAAGGGTGGAAGAAAATTAATGTAGATCAGAAGGCTATGACCACCCTTTAAACTAGTCTTCCAAACTCTACTATACAGAGGCTCCAAGAAGTGCAAAACTGCTAAGCAGCGCTAAGATGCACTGAAGCTTATGCATGAGGGGTCTGATGAAACTAAAGAAAACAAGAAAGTGCTCTTAAAACAGCATTTTGAGAACTTCACCTTCAAATCAGGTGAAACTATCACTCAAGAATACTTTAGGTATGTTAAGATTGTAGATACTCTCATGGATGTTGGAGTTAAGCTTAAGAATAGGGACATTGTGAGAAAATTCATGTTCTCTCTTCCCAGACAATGGACTCACTACTATGTGGTTATTAATAAAATTGAAAACCTCTCCACCCTTACTCTCACAGAGCTGTACGAAATACTAATAGCTACTAGATAGAGTTGAACATGTAGACTCCATCTAATAGCTTTTCTAGCAATCAACAGAGTTCAGCCATTCATATGGTTGAAAGAGACTGTAGAGAACCACAACATCATCTTATCTGCTACCCTGAAAACTCAGAAAAAGGACATTTCATCACCTTCCCGAAGACACCAAGAGGGAGCAATATCCAAGGAAGCCCATTCCAAGAGACAAGCTCATCACAAGCGTTTTGGGTTCTCTGATGAAAGTTATGACAACTTTCTCTTCACTCTTGAATATTTAGACTATATCCATCCAGATGACCTGGAGTACATAGAGATAGTTCAATAAATAGCTCTACTCATTCACAGAGCTAAGAAGTTCTATAAGAGGACTGAGAGAAAGTTTCCCAGCAATGTACAAGGGGAAAGTTTGGGTTGAATAAAATCAAAGTCAAGTGTTACAATTGTAACCTGATGGGCCACTTTGCTAGAAAGGGTAAGACACCAAAAACAAATGGTGGCTATACATAACCCAAGCCAAACGACACTAAAGGAGCTATAAAGACTAAGAAGCCTGAGCGGCAAGCTGCAGTTGTTATGGAAGAATAAGGCTTTGAGTGGGGTTTCCAGGTTAAAGATATCTCTCCTTATCATGCCTTGATGGCTGACCATGATAAAACAAGGTAATAGAATATCTTTGTACACCAGAGTGTATCGCTAAAGTAAAGATGTATAGGTCCTAAAACTTGAAAATGAGATCTGACTTTGAGTTCTTGAATATTTTAAAAGCTGATTTCAAAAGAGCTTAAAATAACTATAAACTTAAAATAGAAGATTTAGAGAAAACAATTTCAACTTTTAAGGATGAGCATATAGATTAAAGGACTCAAATCAAAGATCTTAATACCAAATTAACTGAATGCTAGGCTGAGCTTGTGATCAGCAAGCGCATGGTAGAAAAACGTGTTCTTGAAGAAGAGACCTTTAAGAAAATCATATCCTCATCCATGCATGTAAAGATTTATTATCAAAATAGGCAGGGATTGGGATACAATGAGAAAGCCTGATGAGCTCATTGCCCAAGCCTTAAGCCATCACTTTGAGTCTCAAAACTCAAGTGATCAACCTTCAGGGGAAAGCTACCCTGACAACTCACAGAAGGTCCCTTTCATCACCTTCTCGAAGACACCAAGGAGAGCTACATCCAAGGAGGCCCATTCTAAGAGACAAGCTCATCACAAGCCTTTGGTCCTCTGATAAAAGTTATGGCAACTTTCTCTTCACTCTTGAAGATTTTGATTGTATCCATCCAGATGACCTGGATTACATGAAGATATGTCAACAAATGGCTCTGCTCACTCACAGAGCCAAGAAGTTCTACAAGAGGATTGGGAGAAAGTTTCTCAGTAATGTATTAAGTGGAAAGTTTGGCTTGGATAAAATCAAAGTCAAATGTTATGACTGTAACCAAATGGGCCACATTGCTAGAGAGTGTAAGTCACTAAAAACAAATGGTTGCTATACACAACATAGGCCAATGACACTAAAGGAGCTCCAAAGACTGAGAAGTTTGAGCAACAAGCTAAAGTTGTTATGGAAGAATGAGGCTTTGATTGGATTTTCAAGGTTGAAGATGTCTCTCCTAATCATGCCTTGATGGCTAACCATGACAAAAGAATGTATTAGAACATATTTGTACACCAGAGTGTATTGCTAAAGTGAATATGTATAGGTCCTACAACTTGGAAACGAGATCTGACCTCGAGTCCTTGAATATTTTAAAAGTTGATTTTAAAAGAGCTGAAAATGACTATAACCTTAAATTAGAAGATTTAGAAAAACAATTGCAACTCTTAAGCATGAGCACACAGATTACATAACTCAATTAAAGATCTAATTAACAAGTTAAATGAATGCTAGGCTGAGCTTGTGATCAGTAAAGCCAGGACAGAAAAATGTTTTATTGAAGAAGAGACCTTCAAAAATATCATATCCTCATCCATGTTTGCAAATATTTGTTATTAAAATAGGTAGGGATTGGGATCCAGTGAGATAGCCTGATGAGCTTATTACCCAAGCTTTAAGCTATCAATATGATTCTTAAAACTCAAGTGATCAACCTTTAGGGGAAAGCTACCATCCCTAGCCTTTAGATCTTAACCAACCTATCCCTAACCTATAATATTATGATGATGAGGATATGGGCTTTAGTGATTACCATGAGTCTCTTTTCGCCTCCCCTGCTCAAGGAGGAATGAGTGCTCCTGAATCATTCATATCTAGCCCACATCATCCAACCCCAACTAAGGTGGACTCTCCTAAACATGTTCAGGAACTCCATATGGAAGAAGCTCTCACTTCTATAAGCGATTAAATCATTAAGACCTCAACCATGGAAACCGAGCCCATTAACACTTCTGTTAAAGCTTTCATAGTGCATGGGAAATCAAGTAGCCAAGAACAATAAGCTAGTGATGAGGAAGAAGACCTTGGTGCTATTCCCTCATCACCCATGATTCTTTTGATAAAGATAAGGGGAGTCTGTACCTAAAGGTTCATAAATTTTCCAAAACCTACACCTATTTAGTTTCAAAGGTTATTCACCTGGAATCTCAGGTGGCTCCCTTGCAAAGATAGGTTATTGATAGGCAACTTGAGATCGCCAATCTTAAGGGCAAGTTAGCTGGGAGACATGTCAACAAACTCAACCAGGTCCACAAGAACCTATGGATTTGGTAGACCTAACCCTTAGCTCCCCTGTGCAAGAGGGTGATGTAATAAAAAAAGGGGGAGAAAGTGCTACCTACAATCACATAACCTGGGAGTTCTGCCTAGAGTGTGGACATAGAGGACTCACCATCCTCACTTGCAGTTGTCCATACTCAACAACCTCCTCAGGCCAAAATTGATATGGAAGCCTTGATTAAAAGGCTATTTAAGGAGGCATACCAAGCACTATGTCTACCCCATCCTACCCTGTTGAAAACCCAATTGTAGGATGGAGGTATAATACTGATAGAAGATCCCGGTTACTCTCTAGATTTCAGGGGTAGCAAGAAGTCTTTCTTTCAGCCTTGGTATACTATAAGAGCCTTCCTCTAGTTCATCTACCACTTGCCAACCCATGTCAAACAAGGCAAGCTGATAGGTCAGCTGAGAGGATTTAGCAAAGGGTGATTGAAGAGTTCAGAATGAGAATCTACCTATATAGATAGAAGCTAGCAAGCAAGACTATTGGTCAACTAGATACTGAGGTGGACCCTAAGATTAGTTTTGAAGGGGAAACCTTGGTTGAAGGCTCAGTAGTTGAACCTATGAACCTTGAGACATGAATTGCTTCAACCCCGAATACCCTCAGTGAGGCACCAGTTGGTGAATGTGTCTCACAACCTCTCTCTGGTCAGATCTTAAGCTCTACACCAAGTGATGAAGGCTAAAACTCTCTCCACCCCGAATCACATAGGCCAGTGACTGACAAAGAGAAGAAGATAATGTCCTCTAAGGAGATGGAGGAGGAGAAAAGAGAGAGAAAGAGGAAGACAAAGGGAGAGAGTTCAAGTAAGACCCCTGGCTTTATTGAAGTTGCAATCAAGGCTGCCCCCATGCTAAACACTTAGGAGGATGAGTTGAGGGCAGCCGGATTAAGCTACTTGGGGTCTAGGAACTACAACATAAATGAAATCATCTCTCTTCCCTTGGATGAACTCAATAAACTGGCTGACATGGAAGTGTCAAAAGAGAGGAAGGAAGCTGAGGATGCAGAGTTACTTCTCAAAATAAAAGAATAAAGAAAAATATTATACAAAGCTCCTACCCTCTCTCCAGTTCAAGAAAGCCCTAAGGCAGAAATTATGGCAGCTGAACAACAAACTCAGGTAGATAAGAAACAAGACAGACAGAACACTATCAAAACCTGAGTGCCACATCTCTCTATCAGGCAACATACCTACTTCCCCTATCCTATGAATATGTTGAGTTGGAATACCTCAAGAAGCTTAAGCAACAAGTATTGAAAGAACAAAAAGTTTCTAAGAGGAAGATGAGTGAAGAGGCTATAAAGTCAAGAGCCATCATCAGAGCTAATCAGAAGAAGTCTACTGACAGACTAAAGATGGTGAGCTTCTTGAAGCTATATGGGTTCTTTTAGGACCGTGTAAGGGATGGTCAATAAAATAAGTCTCATAATGTGGAGAGTGTTAGAGCACTTAACAGTTGAAATAGGGAACCGGGTTTGGGAGCAAGATGTAAAGAACACAAGTATGAGACAGAACTCAAGAACAATATATATAAGGTTTTTAAGAATGTTGTATATTAATCTCAAGTTCTCTTACAAGAGTTATAATGCATAAGTTTTACAATAAAGACCCTGAGATACTTTATACTACATCCTATAACCGCCACACTTGGAAAGCCAGTTGGAACATTGAAAGACAACAAAATCAATGTAGATTCAAAAGGCAGATTGTCTTTTGACTAGTGACTATGACATGTCATAGCTCACATCCTAATATATTACAAAAAGGATAAAAGTATACAAAGTATAAAGTTACAGACCCAAGACCTCAATGTACAGTTTACAAAAGCATGGACCTTTTTACCAACTCTTGCAAGTTGGTGAGTCATCAGAGTTGCAGCGGAAAGTTGGTCAGCTTTATGTAAAAGTACATCAGAGAAAAGCATGTTCTTCTAAGTATTTGGAAGAAATCAATCTTCACTTCATTTGGCTTCGGAAGACTTTGTCTTTGAAGATATGGAAGACTTCATCTTTGGCTTTGGAAGATTTGGTCTTTGGCTTCGAAAGATTTTATACTTGGAATAATTCTTGTGTAGAGTATAAAGCTTCCGCAGTAACTTTGGCTTTAGAAGTTTCTATACTTAGCATAATTCTCATGCAAAGTATAAAGCTTCCGTCAGAACTTTTGGTTTCAGAAGATTTTATACTTAGCATAATTCTCATACAAAGTATAAAACTTCCACAGCAGTTCTGCTTAGTACTTAGTGCATGCATGCAGGAAGCCCTTTGGTTGATTTGATTGCATCAGCCTTTGAAATAAACCTTGTAGTTTTCAGGAAGGAGACTAGTTGACTTGCATTCTCCACCAAGTAGAAGATAAAGAAGGGTGAGCTAGTTTATTTGCATTCTCCACAAGAGACAACACAATCTGGACCTAGTGCTGCATCTAAGCCGGCTCCATCTTCTAATCAACAGCAGGGCCCTGATCTTTCTCTTTCTAAACAAGTTAAAGGATAAGGACCCAACTAAGAAAGACAAAGAAGGAACATATGGTACATAAGAACAACCTTCTCAGTTAAAGTATAAAAAGAGGAAGAGGATGGTCATCAAAAAGGATAACAAGAAGAACAAGAAGAAGAAGGAGATGAAGAAGAAGAAGTCCAACATATCCACTTCTGCACCTTAGGATAGGCCAGAACACCCTGAGGGTGATCAAGAAGAGGCTGCTCAACTAACTCCACTCATAGTATAGCCTCTTGCTGCTGAGAGACCTATCTTGTCTTGGGTCTTTTGTACTAACCCAGACAGATGGTTTGTCACTAGAGATCAAGGGGGTCAAGAAATATATTTCTGGAAAAACATGCTTGACCTCCCTCTACATGATCTCTATGACATGAGAATGTACTTTGAAAGTCTAAAGAATCCTGACCAACTGATGATGAAGGGAATGGTCTTGATTCTGATAAGGACTGTCAACTAATGAAGATCAATATTCAAATTTACACTTGACTTATAGTAGCATCAGCCTGGGGAGTTTGTAATGAATAAACTTAGAGGTTGATGCAACCGAAGAACTCTCAGCATGCGCATGTGAAGTACAAGGAAAGTTACCTCAGAAGATTTGATATAACTCAAAGAATTTCACTAAGTATAAAATCTTCCAAAGCCAAAAGACCAATTCTTCCATAGCCAAAGATGAAGTCTTTTGAAGCTTTAAAGATAAAGTCTTCCGAAGCCAAGAATGATTTCTTTCAAAGACAGAGAAGGCATGTCTTCTTTGACACGCTTTTGACAAAAGCTGAAACACTTTTCCATTGCCGTCTCTTAAGACTCACCAACTTGCATGAGTTGGTGAAAAGTACATGCTTTTATCAAATGTAGACTAAGATGTTGAGGCTGTAAGTTTCTATCGCTATACTTTTATCCTTTTTATATTAGATAAGGATGTGAGCTATGGTATGTCATAGTTACTACTCAAAAGGCAATTGGCCTTTTGACTCTGCATTGCTTGTTGTCAAGATTAGTGTTTCCAGTTGGCCTTCAAAGTATGGCTGGCTATAAGATGTAGTATAAAGTATCTCGAGTACTTGTCATTTAATGTTAAGCTTTGTAACACTTTGTAACAACTTGAGAGCAATATACATCATTCTTGAAAATCATATTATGGTGTTCTTGTTCTGTTCTTTACTTGTGTTCATTGTTTCACTTTAAACTGGTTTTCTATTTGATCTGTTCAGTGTTCTAAGTCTCTCCAACCTTATAAAACTATTGCATTGATCCCCTTCATCGGTCCTGCACTTGTAGATAGAGTAGCAGGTCATAAGCTGGTAGATTGCAAGTGGTTGTTCAAGATTAAAAATGGATTAGCTAGTAAAAGGCCTAGGTATAAGGCATTACTGGTTACGAGAGGGTTTACATAAAGAGAAGGAATTAACTACAGTGAGATATTCTTATCTGTAGTCAAACGCATTTCAATTAAAGTGTTGTTGGCTACAACTGTCACTTGTGATTTGGAACTTGAGCAACTGGATGAAGCAGCCACCTGGGTATGAAATTACTGAGAATACTGAGAAGGTTTGCTTGCTCAAGAGGTCCTTATAAGGGTTTAAACATTCTCCTAGGCAGTTTTATCTTAGATTTGATGGATACATCGTTTCTTATGGTTTAGTGAGAAGTGCTTATGATACATATGTGTATTATAAGGAGTATGAGAATAGTCAACACATATATCTGATATTGTATGTTGATGACATACTGATTGCAAGGAAAGATAAGAAGTAAATTGAAGCTACCAAGAAGTTATTAATAGCGGAATATGAAATGAAGGAGCTTGGTGAGGCAAGCAAGATATTAGGGATGGAGATTAATAGAGATAGAACAACAGAGTTGATTAAGTTGTCTCAGTCATCTTATTTGAAGAAAGTGTTATGTAACTATAATATGGAAAGTTGTAATGTTATGACAACTCCTCTAGCCATGCATTTCAAGCTATCTCTAGCCATGCATTTCAAGCTATCTAATCTGGATTCTCCTAGTACTGATGATGAATAACAAGGTATGTTGAGTGTTCCATATGCTAATGTAGTGGGCAGCCTAATGTATTTGATGATCTGTACTAGACCAGATGTAGGATATGTTGTCAGTATGGTCAGTAGATACACAAGTAATCCTAGAAGACAACACTTGGAAGGTGTGAAGTGGATTCTCATGTACTTAAGTGGTATTAGAGATGTTGGTCTGGTGTTTGGTGTGGTGTGTGCATCAAATGAATTTATTGTGCAAGGGTATGTAGATTCAAATTTTGCTAAGGATTATGATAAAGGAAGATCCATCACTAGTTATGTTTTTTTTAAGTCCTAGGTGGGGTTGTAAGTTGGAAGGCTACTTTGCAACATTTGTAGCTTTATGTACAACAGAAGCTAAGTTTTTGGCTCTTGTTGAAGCCGTTAAAAAAAGTATTTGGTTAAAAGGTTTCACTGCTAAAATTGGGTTGGAAGATACTGTTCCACAGGTGTATTGTGATAACATAGGGGTTATTCTGTTAGCTAAGCATCAACTGTTTCATGAGAGCTCAAAGCACATTGATGTAAGAATGCATTAGGTTAGTGATGTTTTGTTTTTAAAAAAGGTGAAAGTGGAGTATATTAATGCCCGGCAAAATGTTGTTGATATGCTAACTAAAAGTGTGCCTGGATCAAAGTTTGCTTAGTGTTGTAAGATTTTACAAATTACTTAGTGTTTCTTATGACTTGTTGACTTTTGATCTCAAGGGCAAGTTAACTGCCGAGGGCAAGTTAACTGCCGAATTTCTATCATCTGCCAAATTACTTTGGTACTTCGGTCAAGAAGTGTCGATGTGTCTGTCTATAAGAGGTACAGAATTGTCCGTATGTTAATTTGTCTATGTCTGATAAATTATTATAAACATGGTGTTAAATGTAACTTTTCTTAAGTTCTTATTAATCTATTTGTTTGTTTGGTTAGTGAACGCTAGGTCCATTGAAAGGGGGAAATGTATCAACTATAAATATCTTTTCTTCACGAGTTGTAATATCTTTTTCAGTTTCAATTTTTCAATAAAACTTGATCAATTTCTGTTTCATTTCGTTATCAATCGCTAATAGAGATGAACAAACCCATCTTGAACATAATTCCCTTGATTAAAGTATTTTTTTGTTGATTAACATATGTAATGATTAAACAAACAAACAAACAAACATACCCAGTGTATCCCGCTAAAAAGCAGGGTCTGGGAGGGGTATGTGGTGGCAAGTCTTTCCTCTATCCTGAGAGATAGAGAGACCGCTTCCGAAGAGACCCCCGACTCGTTAACAAAGACAGTACCCATAACAATCATAAATACATATCATACAACACATAGGTAAATAACACTAACAGAATTAGATATGGCGCACATCATAAGAAGCGACGTGTAACACCCAAAAACGGTAGATGAACGAAAAACTACACCTGGCGCGGGAGGTCCCGCCACATGTAACCGAAACCCGTCCTACCCACAAATCCCACTAAAAGTCCTTAATTTTTATTCGACGCCTCCACTCACTCATATCCTCGATCATGTGCTCAGAGAGGTGCAAGTCTATCATATCTCGCCTAATAATCTCATCCCAAGTCAACTTAGGTCTACCTCTACTCCTCCTACCCTCTATGCTGATGTTCTCTACTGCTCTAACAGGTGCTGCCATCGTTCTCCTCTTCACGTGCGCAAATCATCTTAGTCTTCCCTCTCGTATTTTATCTGTGATACATGCCACCTCTAGCCTCTGGCGAAAGACGTCGTTTCCGATCCTATCCAATCTTGTGTGTCCACACATCCACCTCAGCATTCGCATTTCTGCGACCTCCATTTGTCTCTCGTGCGATTTCTTTATGGCCCAACAGTCTGTGCCGTATAGCATAGCTGGACGTACTGCCATTCTATATAGTTTTCCCTTTAGTTTCGGTGGGAACCTCTTATCGCACAGAATCCCTGATGCTGCTCTCCACTTGCACCATCCTGATTGCACACGGTGTGCTACATCACTGTGTATCTCTCCGTCTTCCTGTATATACGAGCCAAGGTATTTGAACCTACCTGTTCGGGGGACCGCCATGCCCTGTATACTTATTTGGGTGTCCTCTTCGGCCTCACCACTAAAGTTACAATGCATGTATTCTGTCTTAGAGCGACTTATCCTTAAGCCCTTGCGTTCTAGTGCTGCTCTCCACTGTTCTAATCTCTCGTTAAGCACCGTCTTAAATTCTGATATTAAGACAGTATCATCCGTAAACAGCATACACCATGGGACTGACTCTTGTATAGACTTGGTCATTTCGTCCAAGACTACTGTGAAGAGGAATGGGCTCAATGCCGATCCTTGGTGGAGTCCCACTTCCACCAGGAAGAAGTCTGTGTCTTCGACAGGTGCTCGTACACACGTTTTTGCCCCGTCATACATATCCTGTATTATTTTGATATACCTCTCTGGTACCCTTCTAAGTCGTAGACTTTCCCAGATTAGTTTCCGCGACACACTGTCATAGGCTTTTTCTAGGTCAATGAATACCATATGTAGGTCTCTTTTCTTTTCTCTATATTTCTCTATTATCCTCCTTATGACGTGTATAGCTTCTGTTGTAGAGCGTCCTGGCATAAATCCAAATTGGTTTACCGCTATCTGAGTTTCTCGTCGAATTCTCGTGTCAACAATTCTTTCCCATAGTTTCATTGTGTGACTCAATAGCTTTATTCCCCTGTAATTTGCGCAACATTGGACATCTCCTTTTTTCTTATATATGGGGACTACGACACTGTTTCTCCACTGCTCTGGCATCTTTCCTGTCTTAAAGATAGTGTTGAATAAGTCCGTTAGCCATTGTAGGCCCTCATCTCCAAGGCACTTCCACACTTCAATCGGAATGTTGTCTGGCCCCACCGCCTTAGCCCTTCCCATTTTCTTCAAAGCTCTCATAACTTCATCGACTGTGATGCTTCTACAATAACACTTGTTTCGTTGCGTCGATCTCCGTTTGTTGATTACGGTTCTTTATGTTGAAAAGGTTATCGAAGTAAGTTTTCCATCTCCCCTTGATGTCTTTTTCCCTCACCAATACCTTACCATCCGCGGCCTTTATATACTTCACCATTCTGAGGCCTGTCTTCTACGTTCCCTTGCCTTGGCAATCTTAAACATGTCATATTCACCCTCTTTCGTCTCTAATCGCTTATACATCCTCTCGTATGCTGTGTTCTTTGCCTCTGACACAGACTTTTTCGCCTCTCGTTTGGCCTCTTTGTATTTATCTTTTAGCTCGGTTCGTTCTTCTTCATTATTACAGTGTAAAAGCTCTCTAAAACTTTGTTGTTTAATTCTTATCTTTTCCTGTACATTTTCGTTCCACCACCAGGATTCCTTATGACCGACTGTCCTATTTGTTGTAGTCCCAAGCGTTTCTTTAGCTGCTTGAATGACTCTAGTTGCCATAGCCTCCCACTTTTGGTTGGCGTCTTCCTGTGGCCCACTCAGGTTCATTGGTATGATTTTATCTCTAGAGATGTTAATCTTTTCGTCTTTTAGTTGTCCCCATCTGATCGTCGGTCTACTTCTCTTAGTTGGTTGGACCATTGCTCTCTTCAGTCGTAGATCTGCCACCAACATGTGATGTTGAGTGATTACTGTCTGTCCCGGTATTGTCTTGCAGTCCTTCCACGAGCTACGATCTTCCCTCCTCATCAACAAATAATCTATCTGTGTGTGTCTCTCGCCGCTGCTAAACGTGATTAGATGCGAGTCTCTTTTCTTGAAAAATGAATTTATGATGCTTAGTTCATGCGCTAATGCAAAGTCAAGGAGCTCCCTACCGACATCATTCCTCAGACCATACCCAAAGCCTCCATGCACCAACGGGAAATGATCGTTGTCCTTACCGATATGCCCATTAAAATCTCCTCCTATGCATATTTTTCTTGTCGCGGTATGCCTCCCATAACGTGATCTAAACTCTCCCAGAACTTCTTTATTTTCGTTTCCCCTAATCCAACTTGTGGTGCATACGCACTAACTATAGCTACTACTTCGTCCCCTATTATTATCCTTAACAACATAAGTCTATCGTCGTATCTTCTAACCTCCACTACATTATCCTAAAGTTCTTTGGCAACTAGAAAACCTACTCCATTTTTTGTTCCATCTGACCCTGAATACCATAGTTTATACCCATTACACTCCTTTGCCCTCCCACCCCGCCATCTCGTCTCCTGAAGGCACGCTATCTGAACCCTACGTCTCCTTAACACATCTATTAGCTCTAATAACTTACCAGTAAGGGTTCCTACATTCCACGATGCCACTCGTAACCTATACCCCTTTTTCTCTGTAATATCACCTCTCCTCACCGAACATGATCTCGAGGCATCAAAAGACTCCTGTTATCTATTATACCATACTGACACACCGTAAACAGCCACAAAAGACAGGTCAACAAAACCTCAGGTCACACAACACAGGTCACGTATGCGTAAAAGCTAAAAACGAAGGGTGCAGCACAAGAAATAGACAACACAACACAGAAAAATGCACGGTAGATAGCCAAACACAACAAACAGAGGCACACGAAAGAGGGATGATTCTCCCTATAGGTCGGTATTCCTAACCAATCCAGACAACAGAGAACACAGGTAACAAAAAGAAGGTAATATAACCGAACGGCTGAAAACACACCAAGTTAATAGACAGATACTGGTACTCCTAACCAGTCAAAACAGGCCTATCAGACTATAGAACAAAAACAGAAGGAAATAAGGGAGAAAGAATGTCCTCACAGCGGGGGTTTTCCCAGGTTAGGGTTCTCCTTCAAGAACTCAAGTAACTCGCAACCTTCTATGGTTACAAGTCACACGAGAGAAAAAAAACAAATAGCAGTAGATTTTTCCTCCGTATAGCGGTAACATATGTAATGATTGAACAAGAGAAACACCAGAAGCATGGCCGTCCATCGCCATTTATCGTTACCATTAATCATCGACAATATATTCGGGAGATACGGGCACTAACATAGGTTCAGTTGTCACTTTCCTTACGTAATGTTCTCTACAAGTACTAATTCATAGCTATGAGGTTTCTTTATATGTGAACTCCATCTTTAAACTTGCATGTTTTCATCCTTTTTAAAGCAAATCATTTGAAAAAAGTCATTACAACCTTCTAAATCTGCCAAATCATCAGGCTAAAATAGTATAAAAAGGTGTTGCTATACATATCCCTCCTATACTATTTTTACAGTGATACCCCTCCCTTCAAGTTCTAAGTATATACTATGCCAACCTTTTGTATTCCTTTTGTTTCATTTTGTCTTTAGCTGTACATTATATTAATAATAACAATTGTCCTTGTCTTTAATTATGTTAATTTGATAATTAAAATTTATTTAAATTCCAAACAAAGCAAACAAACATACCCAGTGTATCCCGCTGGGGAGCAGGGTCTGGGAAATTCCAAACAAAGGATTTTTAAAATACTTCTCTTATTTTTCATAAACTTAAGACGAAATGCAAAGCAAATCATAGTCTTCTTAACATATTATATGGATTTGATGAATACCCTAAGTTGATTATTATCAGTTTTATTATCACTAGAGAATTAAACATATTATTTTATGTAATAAAATCAAATTATTTAGAAAAGTTACAGACTTTATAAATGACAAGTGCTTTCAAAATGATTTAAAAAATGTTTTTAGAGAAAGTATATGTTTCCTGCATTTTTTTTTTGGAAAAAAAAGTTTAATTTTGAGTAAATTACATAGATGGTCATTAAGTTTTTGCTCAAATTTCCAATCCGCACCTAGAATTAAAAATTACAAGTTAGTACTAAATTTTAAAAAAACGTAACATATTTAGTCCCTAATGTCAATGTTAGTTAAATTTTTATGTTAATTATTTTTAAAGGACTATTATACTTGTGTCATTTTTAATAGAAATAAATCTTTGGTCCCACCTATTTATTATTTAAATAACAAAAACTATATAAACTGAATAAAAAAATTACCCATCCCACATGTGGTTTTGGTCGTGATTCAAGAACGGACCGGTAGTGACTCCCGCCTTATCGCCACCGCCTTGTTGCCACCGCCATCCAACCTTGCTGCCACCACTATCTCTGTCTAGATCGTCGACACCCCTCTTCCCCGCCACTGATTGTAATGGTTAAATTGGTGGTTGCTGTCTCTCTTCTTTCCTCTCGATCTATAATGGTTAAACAACGGTTATTGTGGTGGGGGTGGTGGTGGTGTTGGGTACCAGAGATGGGGGTGTGTGGGTGGTGGTGGTGGTGACTGTCGGAGTTGCGGGTGTGTGGTGGTGGTGGTGGTGACTGTCGGAGTTGCGGGTGTGTGGTGGTGGTGGTGGCGGTGCTGCTAGAGATGGGGGTGTGTGGTAGTGGGGGTGGATCTATGAAATATTTTATAAAAGGGTCAAATGGTACATTTACAAGTTATTTAACAAAATTGTTTGACCAATCAACGAAATGTTTTATGTTTTTTTAAAACTTAGGACTAAACTTGTAAATTTTCACTCACAGAAATTAAAGATGAAATTTAAGCAAATCTTAAAAACTATCCGTGTAAGTTACTCTTTATTGTTTTACAAGAATCCGAGTTTAGTGACCCCCGAGAGATGGTATTGACTAAAAAAGAGAGGGCGAGAAAAAAAATAATTTTTAAAAGGGAATATAGTGAATTTTAGGGGGGAGGGGGAGTATGACAAGTGCGAAATATGTATAACCTATTCCATATAAAATAGTTACTTCTAACTACCATATTCAATAAATCTACTAAATTATTATTTTTTTAATAGCAACTCACAAGTCCACTAATCTAAGCTTAGTATACATTATTTATAGTTTAACTATGATAGAAGTTGAACTCTCACAATTTAAGAGAAACACCTTGATTCTATTAGGTTAAACCTTTTGAAAGGTAATAGAATTTTTAACAGAAAATAATTTCAATACTTTGTTGAAAGGGTGGACAACATACAAAGATAAAAGATAAACAGTTTCAATTAATTATTAATTGTGTAGACTATCATTAACAAGGATTTAATACAATTGAAGTATTGTGTTTAATTCAGTTAAATGTTGAGAAGTTACTCATTGTTTTGAGAATAAAAGTAAGTTTCTTACATTACTTGTTGATTTTAGTAACTAAAACTTTGAATGATTTTATACTCAAATTAGTTATAAAAAGGCGTACCTAGTGCTTGCTTTAGCTTTCATTTTGCGTAAGGTCTGGGGAGGAGCCTGAATTGATATACGCAACATAATACACAAATTTCAAGTGCATTAAACACACAAACGATTTCCAGCAACAAAGGCATATTTTTTCCAGTGAATTCAAGCTCGAGGTCATCTTTCGCAACACTACATGTTTTTTTACGCCTTGTAAGACATATACGTTCTTAGATAAGACATGAATTTTGTTTGAAGGAACTGGGTTTTAAGAGCACTATCTCTAACACCACTATCTATCTTTATAAATGAAGTCTTAGGTTGAGAATCATTAGCTAATACAAAGTAGATTGAGAGAAAAGTATGAAGAGGGTTCTAATTATGTATTTCTTAAGTTTGGGGTTGGCCTTGGCTAGTGTAAAGAATATGTTGTTAAAGTAAATTACATATTTAGTCTTTTGGGTTAAAAAGACACTTATACTCCCCTAAAAAAAATGATTCGTATAGTTAGTGAGGTTTAAGGATGAAACTTAAAATTTGATATATAATAAATGAGAAACTCTTTAAGTTTCGTATAGAGCAATATATCCATAAAGCGAATAAATTTAATGCAAATTACACTATAAATTAATTGTAGATTTTTCACATCAATAGGCAACCAATAAGTTTCCTGTAAAGCAATTCCGCTTAATAGATTTAATGAAAAAGTAATTATTTATAAAATACATTATATTTCTATCTTATTATAGTATATACTATACTTTTAAAAACTAATAAAATAATAATAAAATACTCATTTTTATGCTTATGGCACCACTGGTATTGCATGTTGCTTTCCTTTTAAACTTTATTATTATTTAAACTTATATCTTGTGTATATATATATATATATATATGTATATATATATGTATATATATATATATATATGTGTGTGCATATATATATATATGTATATATATATATATATTATATATATATATAGAGAGAGAGAGAGAGAGATTGGGTTTGTGGGGCCTTATTGCCCGTCAACCTTCCTTTTCCGGCTAAACCACATATGGACATGATAAGTAGGTATCAAAATTCGTATGTTGAGCTATACCAGTAATATAAAGAAGAAGGTGTTCGTTTCATTCGCTTGGCAACCATTTTTGATGTACCGCCGCAACCGACAATAAATTCTAATCCGCATACGGATGGTCGTACACAATGCATTAGAAGGTGTGTTTTATTTCATTTGTTTGTTGATGTACATGATAAATAGGTACCAAAATTCGTATGTGGAGCTTTGCATTGATTTTTGTTTAGCAAAACACGTGTTACGAAACTTCAAAAACTTGGTTTTAAGTTGCGGTTGGATGATAAAATAATATTTTAAATATGCGTGCATTTCTAAGCCTCGGTTCATCCGGTTCTTTGATGTGCAACGCGCGTCATGGGACAAACACTAGTTAATCTTTGAACATCAAACATCAGTGATCTAATAAAAAATATAATAACAGCCTAACATAAACGCATAACTACCAAACTAACTCTACGTCAAACTAAATATTACATAAAGTAAGATTAAATTGTCATTTTCGTCCTTGTGGTTTGGTGACAATTATCATCTTTATCTAATAGCTTGTTTTGTCGCATCTGGGTCCTTGTCGTTTATAAATCTTGTTATATTTATTCAGTCCGTCAACTCCATCCAACAATCTCTGTTAAATGAGGGGTATATTAGTCATTTTACATATATATTTTATTTTCTATTTTTTTAAACCCTATTTAATATATCTCTTTTAAATACATTGCTATTTTAGTCACTGTGGTTTGAGAATGTTTGCTATTTTAATCCTAAAAAGCCCAACACCTTGTCATAAAACACCATATCACCACCACTCGTGATGGAACCATCACACTAGCACCATGTCACAAAACCACCACCACACCACCATCCCATCACAAGAATCACCAAACCATCACCACCACCCTATCATAAAACTATCAATACCACACCAGACCGTCACCACCACCACACACTAGATCTTCGCCATCACCACACACACTAGATCAACGCCACCATGTGGTGTTGGTGGCTCTATGATGGGGTGATGACGGTGGTTTGGTGGTTCTTGTGACGGGTGGTGGTGTGGGGGTTCTTTTTGAACTGGATTGGCAAACATTCCAAAATCACAATGATTAAAATAACAATGTATTTAAAGAATATATATTAAATCAGGTTAAAAAAAGAAAAAAAAAACATATATGTAAAATGACTAATATACCCCTCATTTAACGGAATTTTGGATGGAGTTAACGGAGTGGATAAATATGACAAGATTTGTAAACGACAGGGACCTAGATGCGAAAAAACAAATTATTGAATGAAAGTGATAATTTTCATCAAAGCACGGAGACAAAAATGAGAATTTACTCTAAAAGTAAAGAAAACATAAAAAACTTAAGTCTATTTTATAGCAAAAGTTTGACAAAACAATTGGTAAAGTATTTGAAAGTAGTGGTACTAAAAAGTTTTAAGTGTACTTTCAATCTTTGTGAGACTCATACCTATTCTCTTTGCCTTCTCTTATCAGAAGTGAAAACAAAAAAGAAGGCCAACCGACTGGTATTGCCGCGAGGCATTCCCTACCACATTGACCGCCTCACGCCTTATGCAGACGCACGCTTTTTGAAACCAGCTCATTAGACTGATTGGGGCTAACTATCCTTAAAGATGATTATCAGTTTACATTCATTCAAGAGGATGACACGATCAAATGAAGAGATGCTATAAATACAATGACCCATATTAAAAAGGATAGCCAGAAACATATCTTCATGATTCAATTTAAAAAACAAACCAATAAACACCATATTCACTAACAGAATAAAGAAATCTTATTTGACATAAATCATCAATCTCTAAAACATTCTTTCTCTATGCTCTTGTTCCAGTTTGAACTTCTGTTTCTTTCACTGCCTCACTGATTAACGCTTTTGACGAGCAAACCCCGGCTGAAAAAATGTAAGTTAAACAACAAAACATCAATATGTAGGAAACATTAGTCTCATAACCACTAATCATAAACATAGTAATCGACTAATAATAAATGATTAAGACCATCTGACCTGAAGAAGCATTGAAGGAGCTGCCGCTGGCTCTTTAACAATGTGGCTTCTGGTTTTTCTCCCATTTAATGTGACAACAGATGGGCTATTTGCAGTTGTTATATCCCAAAAGCTTCGTTTTTTGTCTCTGACTGCTGGTGATAAAAACCGTCCACTTGGACTCTTCAACTCGCCTGTTGTGGTTTCTTTTGGTCTCCGATTTTCCCTCATCACTACTTTATTGCCACCTTTTTGTGAGATTTCCCGAATCAAATCATCTTTTTGTTTCATTTGCAACACGTGATCTTTTTTCATTTTCTCCATAGCTGCCTCGAGCATCTTTATAGTTTGTTTAAGCTCTTTAACGGTTTCTTCAGGTCCTTTCTTCTTGACTCTGGTGTAAAACAGTTTCTTGGCAGAAAAGATTTTGGTTTTCGTTCTTTTTGTCTACATGAAGTTGGTGGAGTTGTTGAAATGGATGATATAGTTGAAGGGGTTGGTGATGCTGCTGCTAAAAATTGTGCTTGAACCATTAGTAACTTTTGTTGTTGGCGGGCCAATTGGGCTCTTAGATCATGGTTTTCTTTTTGCAATTCGAGACGCAGTTTCGCCTGATCTGTTTCTGAGTGGGGTATTTTTGCAATTTCCTCATTCGCCTCGTATGCCTAGAAATCACAATGAACGTTGAGCACAACATTTCATGCACAATATATGATGTGAGGTTCATTAAAATGATTATGTGATATACAAAATGGATAACTAACTGTCACAAAACGGGTGTAGAAGATACTGTTTGGATGCGTTTCTACTGTTAAATCTGTAATAACTAATAATTATTATAGACTTGAAATGCAAAAAAATAGCAAACCGGAGAGGGCTTTGGGAACTAACCTTTGTACGAATCTCCTTCGCTCTATCGGCCCAATGAAGGGTATTTTGGGTTTCACCAAACGAGAGGTTACTTGGGCTAATGTTTGCAATCATAACAGTATTGCAAGGTCCGCCAAGAGAATCTTTAAGCAGTTGAGTGAGTTTTGAGTTCCTATAAGGAACATGTTTCTTTCCTTCAACAAGAGCATTAATGCAACTACTAAGAGCAAGTAATGAACGATTAATGTTGGCGCCCTCAAGTGATCTAAGGGTTCTTTGATCAGTTGCATGGGCCCGCTCTGAGCCTGCTAAGTCAATCAATGACAATTTTCCTACTCGGTTGATAATATTGTTACATTCATCTTTCACTTTATACTCGATCATAACCTGATACAATATTGAAGTTTGCAGTGAGCAGAATCTGAACTTTTAAGATCAAAGTTAAGACAGAATACAGAAATGATTATTGATTTAGCAAATTATTTCCTACGATTAGTTGATTGTTGTCATATTCATGTTCATCACAAAAATACAGTTTGACTTCATTAGGTCAATCCAAACTTTTCAGATTAAAGTTTGCAAATGAAAATGGTTACAAACTCAAAGATCAATTTCCCACGTGCAAGTGTTTGTGGTATATATGTTGCTTAACTTAATTCCTATAAATTTAAAATTTGGTTACTGTATTCAAGTTGAAGTGTTGAACAATAAATTGTTTGACCTCAGAAGTCAAAGTCAAAACTAGTGATTGTACCTGCAGAATGGCGTGGGAGCGGGAAGATGTTTCATTGGCTCGAGTTGGTTCTGTAGTCCGATTACGGTTTCCTTGCTGAAGCAACATCATGACCTATAACAGAAATCAAGAAAAGTCAGAAATCCATATTGTAAAGATACTACAACAAGTCTTATTGACATAAAACAATTCACCTCATCAGTAGAATAAGCTCGGTATTGAGTGAGCCCTGCTGCTACGATTCCCTGAAAAACGAAATAAGCTTTGCATAGTCTTTACAAAAAGGTTACCAACACAAATGGCAAATGTGTAATCAAAGATTTAAACTTTTAAAATGAAATATAAACCTGTTTATCTTCTCTAAGGATCAAAGGGCGCCCAGGAGAAAGTAAATCTCTTACAGTTTCATTATAAACCTCTAAATATGACAAATGAACCACATGATTCCCATCAAAACTTCTTTTTCTAACTTTATTAAACAAATCCTTAATGGCTAGAACCATTACACCCGGATTTTCAACAGTTCCTAACATTGTGAATGTTTTACCAGCACCGGTTGCACCATAGCAGAAAACTGAACCATTTCTACCTTGTAAAACAGCTTCAACAAGCTCAGATGTCCTGTCAAATTCATTAAAAAATTCAATTCAACACCCATTGTTGTGACATTTATAATGATGATAAAATGTGATGCAAAAATGAAAACTTTGAGAAGATTTTGTGTACTTACGAAGTGGAATAAACTTCTTGTTGGGAAGATGAATCTGGGAATGAGGCGTCAAATGTGAAGTGGCGCCCACGAAGTCTTTTGAGTCTTAGGTAATCGTTTTCATTGGCGAATTCTGTCAAGTAAACTTCTTTTTGATTCACAATCCTTACACAAGATCTTGAACCAGCTTCTTTTTCTTTCTTACTTAAGGGTCTCAAGCGCACAAACACAAGAATCCTGCTACCTGCATTTCCTAATTTCACTGTCACACCCTCTGATTCTGCTATGTTCTTAACAACCCTTCTCCTCCACCGCCTGCAGCCGCAACACCACCAACGCCACCACCAGCACCGCCAACGGTACCCAATGTTAACTTTCTTGCTACAGTAGTAGACACTATCCCTCTTCTTGGAGGGCAGGAAAATCCAACAATCTTTTCGCCATTCCCACCACCACCGCCACCAGCAACCACCACAGCTATATTCTCTTTGGCATCCTCTGCCACCGCAGGCGGCTGAGGCGGCTGTTGCTGTGGCAAGATACAAGTCTTGGTGACCGTACACACAGACATCGAATTCTCCCGCATAACATGATTCTCCACAACACCTGATTTCAACTTACTTTCAGATTCTTTTCTACAAGATCCACCACCACCCAAAAGATCAACACTCGGATGCGTTGAAAATCGATTCTTATCTGGTTTAGGAGAAGGGTTTCTGAGGGAAATCGACGATTGTTTCTGCTGCTCATACAATTGGGTCAAAGCTTTCATCTTTTCCTTCAACCCATGATGCGGATTCCTCAAATGATGACGATTCCCCAAATGATTGTTCTCTTGATCATCCTTCATCTCATTTCGATCGTCAATCACATTCACCTGCGACCTCGTAGACACCGGCATTTTCAAAAATCACCTAATTTCACTCAAATCGAACACATACCCTTGTTGATTTCGACAAAACCCTAGCACCAAAAGCTCAAGAACCGATCAAATTGCAGCAAAACTCAACTCTAATGAGCGGATCTTTGAAACCCTAATAGATCTTCAACTCAAGAAAGGAAGCAGATCTAAATGGGTAGTTCTAATTTGTGCAGTTTCTTGATTGTATAGCTGAAAGAGAGATTAGGGTTAAAGGAAAGTAGGAGTGTGGGAAAGGGTTTACAGTTTTGAAATCATTTGAGAAGTGGGTGTAACGGTCAAATAGTTTAGGTATATCCCTAAAGGACCAAAACGGTCAATTTTCAATTGGGTTGGGCCAGTTTTGAACTTTTGGTTTAAAATAACATTCAATTTGGATCCTGTATCATTAATTAGGTTTATTTTTAAATTTTGCTGGGTTTTTTTGGGTAGGCCGGACCACAAGGCCACGGTTAGGGCTGAAGGTCACGTTTTGGTACCTAAACGTGACCGCAAGGGCTTGCGGTCACTGTTTCTGTGTCGTCTTCCGACACCTCATGACAACAAAACGACAAATGGCCTGATAAAGTTGAAAATCGGTCACCAAACCGTCACGATTTGGCCTAACCGTGACCTTTTGCCTAATTTTTTAAAATTTTGCTAAGTAAATATTTTTATAAAAAATACCTCCATGAACCGGTGGTAGTGGGTTTCGAGCCCACACCACTCCCCTGTTGCCTTACCGTCTTAACCGGTCGGGACGGGAGTGGTTCGCTAAAAGTATTGAAAACAAATTCTTTTAAACTAAACTGCACCAAAAGGTCACGGTTTGAGCAAACCGTGACCCCTTTGTTCACATGTGGCGTTATGGAATGAAGCTGTGATAGTTTGATGACACAAAGTGTCACGTGGTGACCTAAACGTCACACTTTGTTCATAAAAGAGGTCACGGTTCGGTCTAACCGTGACCTTTTGGGTTCCCTAAACCCACACATTAACCGTTTATGATCATTTACGTATATCGAATCGGATATTTTTTTCATGAACATGCACACATATCAACATATTTATACAATAAGAACAAATACACTTCGTAGACGTACATATAAACATGCGTACGTGTACAAACTGTGACGTTTTAATGATAACCTAAACAATCTTATCGTGAACATATCAACATATATACACTTTATATTTTGTAAACGAATGTTCAAACATACATAATAAACTCTAATAATAATAATAATGATAAATAATAATAATAACAATAATAATAATAATATACTCTAATATAAATAATAATAGTAATAATTTTAAAGATAATAATAATAATAGTAGTAGTATAGTATTTTGTGTATCCAGAAACTACATAATAAACTCTAATAACAATAACAATAATGATAAATAATAATAATAAACACTGGTGATCGATGGGGTATATACCGATTATTGGTTGATGGGAGAAATATGTGCAGTGTAGAGAAGATGATGATGACGTCGGAAACACATGATTGTAATGGTTAATAGGATTAAAGTGTTGAAGATTAAAGTCAATTAAAGAACTGAAGAATAATATTTTAAGGTTTGTTTTTTTCCCGTGAACGACTCCGGCGCCGGCGCCGGCGTACGAAAATAACTGATGGTTTTTGGAGGTGTGTTTAGGTACATGCGAGACTAGGGTTGTTAATATAAGGCCTCGGGATAAAGCAGAATCTTCATGGATCCTTAATAGATTACGGTGGATCAATTATGTTGGTTGCTTAGGGTACACAGGATAGATAACATAGTACTCGGAGCTTTTAACATTTGTGTTGTCATGTCACCTGTTTTTTTTTTGTTTTTTTTGTTTTGAAAAGAAAATAGATGTTAATATTTTTAAGGACTACGAGTCATATATATAGTTAATAAAAATTGATGTTTATAAGTTAGTTTTTAAGTGTTAGTTAGTTTGTTATATATGTATGTAATACTAAAAATTTAAATAAAAGAAAATTTGAATCCTATAAAAATATTAGAAGTTACAAATTGAATAAAATATCTTACATTTATATTATAAAAAATATTAAAAAAATTAAATATTATACCCAATATGTGACGGTTTGGCCAAATCGTGACATATACACCATCAAAACCAAGAAACCCACTCCCAATAATTAACCCAATCCCGAGGTGCAGAACTTTTTCTGAAGCCCAATATGTCACGGTTTGACCAAACCGTGACCTTTAGGCTTCAATATGTCACGGTTTGCCCAATATGTCACGGTTTGAATCGGGTTTTTTCAAATTACCTACGGTGCGCCTAAAATTCCCCAATATTTATTAATATTTTCTGTTTTATATAACAACATGACTCATTCAATGAATTCAAATACTCCATGTGTGTGTAAAGTTGATGGATGTGTCTTTTTGAATTGTGAAAAGTTCTCTTTAAAGGTTTGTTGTTTTTATTACTTACAGAATTAGTTGAACATTTTGGTTATGGATGATTCTTATTGATGAGTATTTTTGCTACCTGAATTTTCTTATTTTCTAAGCATGCATTATAACTCATCATTGTTTGTGATCATGTCAAAAGAATTTTGTTTTTATAATTGTAATTTCATAAAGAAATATATACATACAACTTTAGAGCTAAAACAAATCTTGCCATTGATATAAACATTATCTGAATATATAGGAAGTCGTGACCAACAAACAAGGCTGCCATATACAAAAATAAGGATTTTCGGATAAGATGTTTTCAATTTTAGTTCCTAGCTTGAGCACAATTAAAAACATCCCAGTACACCACCACCTGCATCCACCACGGCTCAAGCTTTTGGGTTTTGGCAATGGGACATGTATGTTGTCGGGTGTGTATGTAACTGGATATGAGATTGATTTTTATTATTTTTCACGGATATGGGTTGGATATGAGATTAAATGATATATCCGTTTATCCGACCTAATTACTCGATTAACAATACCGTTTACCCTATTATATACCCGAAATATATTTTGTTTTTTGTTTTTGGCTTTTGTTATTTTTGATCATATTGTATATCTTTTTAGTTATTTTAATTATATTATATTATCCCCAAGTTCCTTAGTTTCTATTTCTTAAGCATACTGTTTACCCTATTATATTTCCTGAAATACATTTTATTTTTTCTTGTTATTTTGATTATATATATATAATTTTAGTTATTTTAATTACATTATATTATCCCAAATTTCTTTAGTTTCAATCTTCCTACTCTTTTACTCGAGCAACTTGACAAATAAACTTTTTGTTCTCCTTTAAACCCTAGCCAAGGTCGAAGATAGTCACAAGACAAAGATTAATAGGTTTGGTCACAAGAGATAGTGACTGAGAGATTTGGCCGAGATGTTGAAGAGATACATGACAGATATACGCAACATATATTATTTATGAAGCTAATGGATATACCTAATTACCTGCGGGTTGGCCCGATACCCAACGGGTAAATACCGGATACATACCCGACGAGTTTTGGGTCAGTTATAAGACATGCATTTTTAATCGGGTATTTGGATTATTTGAACTCGTTCTAAACCCACCCATTACCTTCCTTATATGCCCATTTCGAGCACAATTAGTTTCAAGGCCACAAATGTGAAAATAATTCTTACCATCAAATTAACAAAGAGGATATAACATATAAAAAATTAAGGAGGTTTGTGGAGACAAGTAACCTATTGTTATCATTTATAGGTTTCAAAGAACTTTGCATTTATTGTAAGTACTCATTGCTATTTATGACGGGTTGACACTAGCTCGTCCACATACTAATCTATTCGACAAGCAAATGAAAGACTGGCAGGATCTTATATTGAAAGCTAATGAGTCCTAGATCAACTGGTTTAGGAGAATACATTCTATGACTTTTCAAAGTGGAGGTCATGGGTTGGAGTCTCACTAGGTGCAATATGCTCCAAGTGGTCTAAGGGTTTTACCACAGTGGGCCTTTGGGTGGTGGGTTTCCGTTGGAATGGTGGGCGAGCCGGGTCACCAGCGCTGTCTGTGTTCGCGGGCGTGGGTGGCCTTTCGTCAATAGGTTTACCCGGGTGACCGGGCTTAAAAATTATTCGTTGGCCGTTCAAAAAAAGGATCTTATGTTGAATCTTATCCTTAGTATCAATGACGGATTACTACGGTTATTTGGAAATCCATCATATACTCCCAAATTTTGGGGGTTATGATGTGTGTCGGTTACTCACAAGGTTATTAATTTCCCGTTTCTATTATTTTACTTTAGTGCAAACAGTTGAGAATTTTGTGTCGTGGGTATAAGTAAGGCCCAAGGCGTACTCCTCTACATCGATCCAAACGTTTGACATGTTTTCAAGTAGAAAGCTTTTCGATTTTGTAAAATAAATAAATTTTGGCGTATAAAATAACTGATATTTAGTTGCATTTATATTATATCTAACAATAGTTGAGTTTATAGCTGTTTGACAAACCGTCGCCCACCATCATTTTTAAAAGATGGGTACACTTGGTTCCGTACCCAACCTGACCCTAACCGGTTCCGATACACCTCCTCGTGTTCATACCCGAGTTCTTGAAATTCCTGTTTCTAATTGGCTTAAACCTGGGTGGGAACCGGTCTCGGGTCTTTTTTTAAAACAATGATAATGGTATTTGCCCTTCGCACATGAGAATAAGAAAATAGTAAGATCTTAAGAAACAGTTATCAAGCATTATAGGGGAGATTAATTACTAGGTTAAAAACCGTCAATGGAACTTACATTCACTGATTTTGAATGCTAGAGCCCGCCCATAAACAAAGGTATGGTAGCATATTCCATTGTTTTATTCACCGTTAAGTGGGCATATAACTTTAAACGCAGGTTCAAACATAGTAGGGTGTAATTATAGTGCAGTTTAGAATGAGTGTAGTTTGTTGTTAAAGAAATTTAATTTCAAACCATATATGTGAATTCTTATAAAGATCAAACTAATACTATAAAAATGATGCAATGATGTTTCAAAGTTTTTAGCAGCTCTTGTTTAGCTATTATATACCGTTTAAAGAGCTTGAAATGGGTCAAAGATGAAAAAAAAGGTTCTAAGCTTGCACCAAATTAGTATGTCCACTTGATTATAAATACTAAACCGGGTGTTTTAGAAGATATTTTGATTATGTTCACACTTATGAGATACTAATCCCCTGTGATTATTACAACGTTCCAAAGCTAGTCAACTCCCAAAGTCATGATCAAAGCGAGTGAATAACGAAGAGTTGGGGCATCAATGATCGAACAAATGACTATTGACTAACAAGCAATGTAATACAAAGTGAATTGGTTCCCCAATAATAGCGTCATTTTTTGATCGATCGTTGTTAAGTCAATCAAAAACTCACTTAACCTGGGGAGGTATGATAAGTAGGGTATCGTGTCCACAAGTCGTATGTGTCTAACATCACACATTTTGTTTGATTATGTAAAGTAATGAATGAAGTAATGTTAAACTAAATTGCAATGAAATTAAGCTAGATAAACAAAGAGCAAACAAAAATTCAAAACAATAAACAAGTAATCATAGCAATGTTTGGAATTAATTGTACGTACTATGTACAATTTGACTTACACTTATGCTAACAAGCATTGACTTACGCTAACAAGCTATAGAGGAATAGCGACGTCCAATGTGTGAAATGATATATGGATAATAATAATTATATAAAAGTAAGGAATATGGCATGCCGCTAGTTAATGATCTTAGACCAATGAAGAAAACATTATAAGATGAAATCAACATGCTATCTACATATCAGGATACCAACTGTACCACATTGGTTTAATGATTCAACACCAAAAAATACCATAATTCACTTAGAAACCAACAATAATATGTCTTATTACACATACACACATGAAATTTGATCTAACCATCATACTCAAATAGCTTAAGGTATATTCAAGTCTAACAAAGTTAAAGTCAGATTCTATACGTTTATAACAAAAACTCTAGGACCACATTGTGATCACATAAACAAACTACTCAAAATAATACAAGGATGGGGTGACTTTCAAATTATTAAATCCAAACCATTCCTCAATCCAAATATGTCACGTTATGTCAGCCCAAACCTAACAAAAAAGTATCTAAAATGGGCAGAACCCAAGATAACCCAATCATAATTTAAATAAATAAAAACATTCAATTAACATCAAAAAAAAAAAAAACTTAATTTTCATTAATAAAAAAACATAAATAAGGGCCAAAATATAAATTCATGAAACTGAAAAAAATACAAAATTACTCGTTACTCTTGTCAAAACGTCTGGATTCAAAAGATTACAACCAAGAAAAAGAATGTAAACGAGTACAACCACAAATCAAGACTGAAATGAATACAACGATTCTAGAACCGAAGAACAAGCATCTGATCATGAATACAACGAGCAGATGCGTACAAACATAGAAAGATTCAATACAATCTTGAATCAAACATCAAGAACATGAGATCTCTTGTAGAACCGATGAAGAAAATGAAGAGTCGGTTGAGAGAGAAAGGGTGTTTGTGAAGACTCTAGAATAATGAGTCAAAACAAACACACATTCCTCCCTTTATCAGCCGAAACCAACAAAGCCCATCAACAGCAACAGCGAAGCCCAGCAAACAACAATCAGCAAGCCCAATCAGCAAGCCCAACAGCAGCTTATGTAAAAGAAAAAGAAAAGAAAATAAAAACACAATCAAATTGAATAAAATAAAAATAATACTCTATTATTTCAACACCCCCCCTTAATTTGATGGTGAAAAAACATCATGCATGTGCAACAAAGAACACAACGAATTATGTTGCTATGCATGTGCAACAAAGAACACAACGAATTATGTTGCTGCACAGGCAAACCTTTAGTAAAAATATCAGCAAGCTGATTAATTAAAGTTGTAGGTGTTGTTTGTATAATATCCTGAGAGATTTTTTCTCTCAAGAAAAACAAGTCTACTTCAAAATGTTTAGTCCTGTCATGAAAGACAGGATTAGCAACAATAGACAAAGCTGCATTACTATCACAATGCAAAACAACAGGAAGTTTAACCATCACTTGCAATTCCCTAAGCAAATTAACCAACCACATAAGCTCATAAGAAGCAGCACACATTGCTCTGTATTCGGCTTCTGCTGATGATCTAGAAACAGTAGACTGTTTTTTACTTTTCCAGGACACCAAACAGTTCCCAAGAAAAATACAGAACCTAGTGACAGACTTCCTAGAACTAAGACATTTTGCCCAGTCAGAATCAGCAAATGCACTTAAATTAAAACAGGGAGACTTCAAAAAGAAAACCCCTTTTCCAGGAGCACTCTTTAAATATTGTAATAGCCTTAGGGCTAACTGAAGATGAGAATTAGTAGGAGAATGCATGAATTGACTCAAAAACTAAACAACATATGAGATGTCAGGTCGAGTGTGGGATAGATAAATCAGTTTACCAATTAATTTTTAAAAACCACTAACATTTTTTAGCGCAGTTTCATCTTTTTTACAAAAATTAGTAACTAAAAAATTTTGTTCAATCGGGGTACCTACCGGTTTACACCCACTGAGACCAAACTCAACTAACAAATCCAAGCAATATTTTCGTTGAGACAAATAAAGACCACTTTGCTTTCTAATAACCTTAATTCCCAGAAAATATTTTAGAAGTCCAAGATCTTTGATTAAAAACTTTGTATTCAAAAACTTCTTTATACAATCAATCTCTTTCATATCATTCCCAGTGACAACAATATCATCAACATAAACTAATAAAGCAACAAACATACTTTTTTTAGACTTAATAAATAGAGAATGATCACACTTGCTTTGATCAAAACCTAATTCAAATAAAACACCAACCAATTTTCATTCCACACACGTGGAGCCTGTTTAAGTCCATACAAAGACTTATTTAGTTTACACACTTTGGTTTCTCCTTTAGAGTAGAACCTTCAGGTAAGGACATATAAACTTCTTCAGATAAATCACCATACAAAAAAGCATATTGATATCTAGTTGAAATAAAGGCCAATCATTCTGAACAGCTAAGGAGATAACACACCGAACAGTAACCATTTTCGCCACAGGAGAAAACGTTTCATCAAATCGATTCCTTTAGTTTGACTATATCCCTTAGCAACCAATCTAGCCTTATACCTTTCTATTTCTCCAGTTGACTTATATTTAATTTTAAAGACCCACTTACAACCTATAGGTTTTTGACCAGCAGGTAAGTGTACAAGGGTCCAGGTATTATTTCTATGCAAGGCAGCAATTTCCTCATTCATGGCTTCAACCCACCTCTCATCACGTTTAGCTTCAAAGTAATTTCGAGGTTCAACAGATTTATTTAAAATAGACGAAAATCACTTAACAATAGAGGGGAGACATGAGTAATTAACAACCTTTTCGAGACCAAATTTTACCTTTCCTTCAATAACAAAGTCATCAAAGTTTTTCGGCAATTTAACAGGTCGAGATGACCTTCTAACAGAAACAAGAGGATCCTTGTTACCCTCAGAGGTACTTTGACTTTCATTTTCATTCATACTCATCGATTTACTAGTCTTAGCCTCACTGGTGCCATCACTCTGGACATCCGACTGCTGAGAAGTGGGCGACTTAGAGGGCTGCCACATTTCAGGCTGTTGAGAGCTAGATTTACCATTCACATTTTCCCTCTCTTCATCATTGGGTAACTCACCACTAGAAGTAGTTGACTGTTTTGTTTCTATATCATCAAAAAAGTTTAAATTTGTTACATTTGTTAAAGAGTTTTGATCTGTAGTGAAAGACTTATTATTAGTTGAATTTTTAAATGGAAAGATATGCTTATAAAATTTTACATCTCTAGAAAACACTACTTTTTTTTTATCTATACACCACAACTTGTAACCCTTTTTAAAAGCAAAATATCCTATAAAGACACATTTTTTAGCTTGATTGGAAAATTTATTACTGTCATTTAACACTGTATAAAAACACAAGCAGCTAAACACTTTGAGATGACCGAGAGAGGGTTTAAAGCCAAACATGATTTCATAGGGGGTTTTTCCATTCAGAACAGAGGAAGGGGTCCTGTTAATCAAATAGGCAGCAGTTAACACACAATCAGACTAGAAACGAATACGGACATTTCCCTAAAACAGTAGAGTTCGCGCAATATTCAGAAGGTGACGGGGTTTTCTTTCTACTACACCATTATGTTGTGGAGTATAAGCACAAGAGGTTTGATGAATAATACCATTTTTGGTTGTAAAGTTAGCCATTTGATTATTAACAAACTCAGTTCCGTTATCACTTCGAAGGATTTTAACACATTTTCCAAATTCTGTTTTAATAAGATTACAGAAGCTCTCAATATTTAAAAAACCCTCTTCTTTACTTTTAAGTAAATATACCCAAACAGACCTGGAGAAATCATCTACGATAGTTAGAAAGAATTTGTAACCCTCCCAACTAAGAACATGATAAGGCCCCCATACATCCAAGTGAATTAGGTCACCTATACTTGTTGAGTTATGGTCACTTAATGGAAACGGTCTCTATGTTGTTTGGCCTTATGACAGACATCACAAGGACCAAGACTATTTTGAAGTTTTAAGTTTAGGTCATTTTTAAGGATAGTCAGGACCTTATCAGAAGGGTGTCCTAGTCTAGAATGCCAAAGATCGGACGAATTATAGCTACTAAAACACACCTTGTCAAGTTTAGATACATCACCACACAAGTACAATCCATCTACTTGATTACCAGTCACCAATGTTTTCTTTATGAGAGAATACTGAATCATACAGTTATGTTCATTAAACACCACCTCAACCCTATTATCTTTAGCAAGTTTGTGAACAGACATAAGATTGACAAAATAATCAGGAACCACAAGCACATCAGTCAGGACAACATCATTACTTAACTTTAAACATCCTATTTTAGTTACCATAGCATTAGTACCATTTGAATGTTTTACTTTGAAGTCATATTTAGATACATCAATTTTATTAAAATATGTTCATCACTCATGACCATGTGTTGGTTGGCCCCAGAGTCAATAATCCATCCTGATGTGGATGGAGATGTCAAACTTGCAAAGTTAAAAACAGAAAAGTCCAGCAATTTGTAGCATCCACTGCTAAAGGTAGTACCTCCAAAGTTAGAGTTAGGATTGGGAGAAGGCACATCATTTTTGTCATTTAGCAGATTTAGCAGCTTGGTGATTTGCTCAGAAGACAACTCAGGAAAGGTTGATGAGGAAGCATTATTAGACACACCAGTTTTTTTCGGTTGAGAGTTCCCAGAACTAGGTCTGGGTTTATATCCTTGTGGATAGCCAATAATCTCAAAACACCTTTCAACCATATGACCCAGTTTGTTGCAATGAGTGCATTTTAGATTAGGGTTAGGTCTTCTTAAGTTTTTTCTTTTGTTATCAAAAGGTTGATTTGACTTAGCGACAAAGCTAACATTCTGATTTTTCCCAGTAGAACTTGACCCCCTATGAGATTCTTCTCTCGATACTATAGAGTAGGCTGTTTTTATTGTTGGAAGAGGGTCTCTAGTTAACAAGTTTGTTCTAACAGGTTGGTATGTGTCGTCTAAACCCATTAGAAACTGCATCAGTTTTATCAGGTGATTAAAATCATTAAATTCTTTTGATACCTGACATGTGCAGTCAGGCAGTTGCACTATTGCATCAAACTGCTTCCATATTGATGTTAGTTTATGGTAATATTCAGACACGGATGAGCCATTTTGTTTTACAGAGTTAATCTTTTGATATAGCCCAAACACAACCGACCCATCAACCTTACCATATGTTTCTTTTAAATCTTTCTTCAGATGCTAACTTTGAATACACTTGACCAACATATAATTCCTCACAGATAGAATTTAGCAGCCAGGTAAGAACAATAGAGCTACATCTTTCCCATTGTGTAGCAAGAACTGAATTTTCCGTAGATTTTTTACAAGTTCCATCAATGAACCCTACTTTATTTTTTACACGTAATGCAAGAAACATAGAATTAGCCCAAACAGTATAATTTTCATTTCCTTTGAGTTTGGTGCTCATAATAGTCAAGCAACTAGAATCACTCACATGGAGATATAACGGATCACTAGCATCAAGCTTACTAGTGAGGGTTTCAGTAGCAACAACCACAGTAGACTCTTCACCCATTGTAGTAGAGAAACAAATTGAGAATAAGAGACACACAAGCAAGCGCAGAGACAACAACTCAGACTAGAGCCAGGTTTTCACACCACTCTTGGTGGTAGATCAAGGATTAGTCAGAGTTGGTAATGCAGACACACACTTAATCCACACAAGTGATGCAGATAGGTACAATATAGCAAGACAAACAACACAGATTAGCTAGATGCTTGTACTCCTAACCCAGCCAAGAACAACTAATACTAATATAACAAGAAATTAAGGAAGGATCTCACCGAGAGGTTCTCCAAATACAGTGGTCCTGTAACCTTCTAGGGTTACAACACCACACTCAAGAAGACAAGATCCACCGAACGCCTTCTTTTGAAGTCCAGAGGGCACTAGTAACCTTCTAGGGTTACAGAATGATATGAGCACCGTGATTGGGTGCGCTGATGATGCTAACTTGGGTTTTCTTTAACGCTAATCCACCAGCAACAATAGAGGCCTGAGAGAAGTACAACAGGGCTTCTGAGGTAGACACCCACGTATAGAAGTGCCAAGCAGAAGCGCGTCCCAGATAGTCAGAGAACAAGTAGGGTTTCTATTTCGAAAACCCTAGATATGAGAACAGCAATCGTTCAAATCAAAACGACAAACAAAGAGGCAATGGATCAGAACTTAGAGCTCCGATACCATGTTAAAACGTCTGGATTCAAAAGATTACAACCAAGAAAAAGAATGTAAACGAGTACAGCCACAAATCAAGATTGAAATGAATACAACGATTCTAGAACCGAAGAACAAGCATCTGATCATGAATACAACGAGCAGATGCGTACAGACATAGAAAGATTGAATACAATCTTGAATCAAACATCAAGAACATGAGATCTCTTATAGAACCGATGAAGAAAATGAAGAGTCGGTTGAGAGAGAAAGGGTGTTTGTGAAGACTCTAGAATATTGAGTCAAAACAAACACACATTCCTCCCTTTATCAGCCGAAACCAACAAAGCCCATCAATAGCAATAGCGAAGCCCAACAAACAACAATCAGCAAGCCCAATCAGCAAGCCTAGCGCAGCTAGCAAGCCCAGCAACAGCTTATGTAAAAGAAAAAGAAAAGAAAATAAAAACACAATCAAATTGAATAAAAATAAAAATAATACTCTATTATTTCAACAACTCTGAATCTGGGATGTTTAAGTTTCTTGCAACGTGTTCCCAAAAATCAAATTGAAGTTGAAAATATGTATTTTGATCATGTAGTTTACAATGGCATTATCACTTGATGAAAATTTAGTGAAAAAGTAAGTTTTTCAACTTTAGATAATAATAATTATTAGTATGTGTTACTAATATAATTATCATGTCCAAAGCTAGACTAATATGAATGAGATATCAATGCTCAAAGCTGGATAGCTGAAACATAAAAACTGTAGCAATTGAGTTAGGTGGAACATGAGTTGTTCCATATACTGTTGCGCGTATGTGCTATTCATCAGATGTTATTATTTGTAAAAGGCAATTCAGCAGATGCTGCTACTGAGTCCATCTGCCGATTGACATGCTACTGCTACAGGTAGTGATTGTCGAGGTTCATATGTTGTTCAGCAGATCCGGGTGTTGATCAACAAGCACACCATATATTGATAAGTAGACTTCAGTAGTCAGTAGTTTAATTTTTTCTTGTCTGCTCAGCTCCAAAGACTAAGTCATATTTAAAACTCTCACTAATTTAGCGTTAATGTAGAGACTCTTAGAGTTGTTAAACTCGCTTGGTCACATTTAAAACTCACAAACTCAGTGTTAATGTTAAGACTCTTAGACCGATAAAACTCTAGAATTTACGGTATAAATACAATGCACGAGTGCATTGTTAAAGTGGCTAGTTCATATATGTTTCACACTTCTCAATTTGAAGAATTTGCTACATTTTTAGCACTTCACACTCTTGTTTTGCATATTATTTAAAAGACCTCTATTGAATATAAATCCTTACCACACCTGTTCATTGTTCTTAGTTATTTCTGTTTCTTAAGTTTGGTTCCTTTCTTGTATTCTTTTTGTTTATATTAGTTTCATTATATATCGTAATCCGTCTTGGTTTATTAATGAAAATATTATGTTTATTTGTGAACGATGTTCTTACATCACCTAGGTGCAATTCTGTAATGGCGTGAAGCTATTTTTCATCTTCGCGCCAAATCTTTCTCGAAACTATTCAAAATTAGCATTTATATTCACAGTTGTTCCATTTTCCATTTTATTTTTTTTTGTACATCAAGAAGAGATATCATTAAACGCTAACCATCCTTGAAAAGTACTTGCACCAATTGAATAATGAAATGCACAACAGCTACATACTATATATTAAAATTGAAAGAGCTCCATTTGAGCCAATCCACCTTTATCTTGTGAGATCGATTCTTAATCCTTAAGTATGATAATGACTTTGTTTCACCAAGCAAACATTTCATCGAAGTAGTTTCGTCACTAAATACCTGCTTGTTTCTCTCTTTTCAAATACTCCAACAAACCGTCATGATGATAACTTGGATAAGTTTGTTTTTTCCATTTGTCACCGTCAACCGAGTCTTGAACTTTCATGATGTCTTTAAAGGAGAAAGTGTATATAGGCTAGATTTTCAACCATTCGCTAATAGACAACCGTTTCAAAAAATAAATCCTTTGCACATCTAAAATCTTATTCTAAACATATTTTTATCATATTTAGGCTCATCGACAAAGTAATCTTTCATGAGAACTTTATGCTTCACACGATCACAATGCGCATATCTTTTTTTAATGTATCATATTTTCACATTCGGATGCGGCGTTGATAATGTTGGAAAGAAATTGAATCCCGCTAGATTCTGATGAATTGGAATTCCTTGGTGGTGACGGTAGAAAAATAACATTACATTCATTTTGTTGAGTAGATGAATTGCTGAGTAGAATAGTAGAATGAAAATAGTATAAAAATGATTGGAAACATATATATTTTTTGATGTTAAAAAATGAATGAATAAAAATAGTATTTATAATATTAAAAGTATATTTATTTTAAAGGGGCAATCGTCGAATAAAAGGGTTTTGGCTCAAACGGAAAAAAACTACCCGAGAATCTTACCTGTAGCCGCCCCCGGAAGGGATGACAACCATGTTACCGATTTACCCGATGAACCTGAATCCCAACCCGAAGCCCACCCATCCACCCTAACGTTGTCCATAAGACGTTATGTTTAAGGCTGTATTATGCATAATGATTATAGAACCAAGAAAAGAGCATTTTAAGTATAACAATTGCTTATTCTTGTTTTAGTATTAGCTGGTTGTTCACGTATAACTAGAGGTGCACAACCATGTTAAATTTTAAAACCGTCGGGTTCAACTTGGTCGGGTTGTGGTAAAAAGTCCAAACTGGGTTTGACTGTGTTCCGGGTCGGATCCAACCCAGTTTCAAGAGGGCAAAATTGGTACAAAGAATCAAGTTTAAACCGGGTTGGGTTCATGCCGAGTTGGAGAGAACCTGGGTTGGGGCGTGGAGGAGACAAACTAGTTTGAATCCGGATCGGGTTTGGCTCGATTCGTTGGGTCGGGTTCTAAACCTGGGTTCAAAGTGCACCCTGCACCTCTACGTGTAACCAACAACCAAGTGCTATCAATGGCCCTTTTGGTTTAATTAAGCCCAACCTACTTTCTTATGGGCTTATGCTCTAATTAGAATTCTAGCCCACATGGAGAGATCATTAATCCATGTTTTTTTCAAGTGAGGCCACCATATATATAATTGTTAAGCTCCATATGCCATAAGACCATAACTAACTTCAAACAATTTTTCCTGATTTCATCCGTTAATTGAAACTGAATCTCCATCTTTTTAGCTTGTTTCTTTCAATAACTATAGAATACTAAAAACAAATAAATGTAATATATTTTGTACTAATATTAATGCATTTAATAAATAATTAACACAAGATGAAGTGTCTAAACACAAACAAATACAGGACAAAGTTGAATATGACGTAATAGTTTATTTTCAGACTTACACAATATAAATTGAACTATTAAATAAACTAGTTTAAAAATATGTGATTTACACGGGTTGAATCAAAATATTAAATTAATAGTTAGTAGTTAATATTTAAAAATTATTTTATAAAAATATTCTTTAAATTACCTTAAGTAATAATAACTTAACTTACGTATAATCAACTATCTTAAGTAATAACTTAATAACAATATTTTTTAAACTTTCATTTTAAAAACTTTTGTTTAAAAAATGATATTTAATCATTCCAATTTTTTAATTTAGTTTTTAAACATCATTTAAAAAAATTTAATGTATTAAAACGAACCAAACTAACTTTAATAAACTTAATAAATCAATCTTTTAGTTTAAACATGTCAAAACGACCCAAAACCACTCTAATGTACTTAAACCATCCAACTAGAAGTTTAAACGGGTCAATACGGTCCAAACCCACTTTAATAAACTTAATACATCAAACTTTTAGTATAAACGGGTCAAAGCCAAACCCACTTTAATATGCTTAAAACATCCAACTAATAGTTTAAACGGGTTAAAACGACAAAAACTTACTAAAAGTTTAATAAAATTATTTTTTTACCCAATCTTTAGCTGTATTGTCGTTATACCACTTGTCTTCCTTGCAATGCATATTTCTCCAACCTTCGACAGAGTGCGCCCTTCCGGTTTCTTTAATTTGTAAACAATAAATATTTAGATTTTAAATATCTGTTAATAAATCATTAAACAAAAGTAGGCTTTGACCTCCTTGTATCGTCTATTGGCAAGAGATTGACTCCCATAATAGTTTCCATAAGGTCGTCTTATTTTTTTCGGAGCGGTTGATATATTGGGATTTGTGAACAACTCCTCAATGAGTCGAACCCATGCATCCAGATGCATTGATCTTGGTGGGTGTCTCTTTGCCTCTTCAACATCTTTTAAACCTCCATGTTTTTAAAAATGCTCTTTTTTTAATTTTGACTTTCTATCTTTATAATAATTTGCACTGTGTGTTTGGATCCCTATCTTGATTCCTTCCCACTGCTCGGAGTTTTGGAAACTTTTAAAATCAAAATAGTACTACAAAAAGAAAGAAATTATAAAATAACTACAAGTTATGATATTAAAAGATAACATTGAATCGTATACTCACAGAAACCGTAGTAAGTATGGATCTTTTGAACTCAATAGGAACATTCTTCTAACTAGAATAGTGAAAAGGAACATGCCTATCAACCTCATTGGATATGAGCCTCATATACATCTGGTAGTTTTCTCCCACAGACCTAAACTGCGCCTTCGTTGTATCATATTCTAGGCTAATTTTTTTGTTACCATTTTTTTGAAAGTAATAAAGTTTAAATTAGTTTATCATAATAGCTAAAATAAAAATAAAAATTTTAAAACTTACGATTGGTAGTCTTTAATTTCATCGTAGTTGTTGAGTACAAACCATTCCAATAAATTTTTATTCTATTCTTTAAAATTGATCGACATTGTGATGAAAATACATTCATCTACCTTTGAGGAATACCGTCATCTGCATTTCTATCTAGATGGTTGAATTTAGTTTGTATACCCTCAAGATACATTGGGCAAAATGTCAATGCCTCATTTGCAATATAACCTTCTGCTATCGATCCTTCAAGCCTAGCTTTATTTCTGACATATACTTTTAGCGTTTTCATGTATCTTTTAAAAGGATACATCCATATCATATATACAGGTCCACCAAGAATAACTTTTTCTTTAAATGAACAACTAGATAAACTATTATGGCAAAAAATATTGGAGGATATATCAATTCCAATTTGCATAATATTTTGACCACTTCCTTATTTGCCTTATCCATGTCTTTCAAATCTAAAGATCATGTACAAATTTTTTGAAAAAGCGTGCAAAGATCAATGATTGATGTTGAAACATCCGCAGGAAGGCATGCTTGGACCCTTACCGGTAGCAATCGTTGCATGAGAATGTGATAATCATGAGACTTTAGGCCGACTATATTGGAATCATTAGAAAGCACCTTATTTTTAAAGTTTTAGCCAAAACCATCAGGTAGTCTCATTCCTCTAATAAACTTACAAAAACATTCTTGATCACTAGGTGTGAATCAGTAAGGAGCGTATGGTTGGTAGACCTTGTTGTTGTTCTTTGTTAGCCATAAATATTGTCGAATACCCATCTTTTCAAGATCTTGGCTTGCTTTGGGGGTGTGTTTAGATTTTTCAATCATAAGCAAAGTAATTAACAAGCTCTCACATACATTTTTCGCAACATGCATAACAACAAGATTATGTTTTAAAAGAAGAGAAGATCAATAATCTAGCTCAAAAAAGATACAACATTTAGTCCAAGTCAACGCTGACTCAACACGCTTTCTTTTCACACCTCCATGCCTTGGATGTTTACCTGGAACACGAATAGGAAGACAATGTAGTTTTTTTATATTTGTACATTAGTCAATGGTTTAGGAGGTGCTTCCTCTTTTTTGCCATTAAATAACAAATCATCTCTCCACTTATGATTCTTAGCCAAAAATCATCGGTGACCAACATAAGCTATCTTATTAGTTATTGGGCATGAAGGTGTGTCTGTGTTACAAGTAGGGCATGCTTTATAACCTTGACCACTCCATCCAGACAAGCTATTGCAAGCAGGATAATCTATAGTCCATAACAGTAACGCACACATCTTAAACACAGTTTCAGTTGATGCATCTCTCACTTGGATGCCGTTAGCCCATGACATATTCAATTCATCCACCAAAAGCTTTAGGAAAACATCAATATCCTTTCCAGCTAATTTAGGGCCAAGAATTAGCAAAGTTAACATAAAAGATGACTCTTTTATACATAACCATGATGGTGTATTGTATGTTGTTAACACCACTGGATACATATTGTAAGTCTGACTCATGTTACCAAACGGATTAAAGCCATCAACAGCCAAACCCAAGCAGACATTCCTAGGTTCTTTGGTAAAATCAGGATACCTTTTGTTGAATTCTTACCATGCCTTTCTGTCAACCGAATGACACATCTTACCATCCATTGAGCGTCCAGTATTATGCTAGATCATATCTTTTGCTATGAATTTAGAACTATACTTCCGTTGAAGTCGAGAAGTTAAAGGAAAGTAACGTAACACTTTTTATGGTACTTTATTTCATTTTGTATTTTTGTCAACCCATCTGCTCTCCTTACAAACAGGGCAGTTTTTCATCAAGGCATTCTCTTTCCAAAATAAAGCACAGTCATTAATACAAGCATGAATAGATTCATATACTAACCCAATCTTTCTCAGCTTCTTTTTAGCTTCATAGTACGAGCCTCGAATATGATTTCTCTAGGTAATGCAACTTTTAGAAAATCTAAAAGTTGGTTAAACGAACTACCCGTCCATTTGTTAATAACTTTAATATGCATTAATTTTGCTATGAAGTTTAGAGAAGACATCCAAGTACAACCAGGATATAACTCCGTATTGAGCTCTTTAAACAAAGCATCAAATTCCGAATCTAAATTGTTTTTTATCATTATCTCCATCTATATTTTCTTCATTTGTATTTTGTTCTGCCATAACATCATCAAGCATATCAAACATCTTATTATTTATTGCTGGAGTACGTGTCTCTGGATCTCAAAGGGCTTCTATCTCAGAAGTATTAGGATATTTCACACCATGATAAACCCATGCAGTATATGACTGTTGAAATCCACGATCATGTATGTGGCATAAATAGTAGGCAATTCTTGAAGTAATCGATTCGAAGTGGCATAACTTTTACACAGGCAATATGCTTTGTCTTCACTATTCACATGATTTTTGGCAATCTCCATAAAGCTGTGAAGACCAAGAACTCTGGACATCTTTGATTTCGTAATGTAATCCAACTTTTATCAATTGTCATAACTGTTGTATTATTAAAATTTAGAATAATAATCCAATCTTGCAAGCTCTAAAACATCTTTTGTTTGTAAATTATACACAAGCATGCACATATACATATAATAAATGATATGAACGAATGTATACATAAACATGCACATATACATATCAAAGTCAATAAAGAAATGCAAATATTAAGAAAAAAATGATGATTAGCATAAGAAAAAAAATGATTGAATTCAAAACTAAATTTTAATTACTATGGTCCATAACTACCATATTAATCAAATATGAGATAGAATCAAAAATAAAAGTTTAACTACAACTTCAATTCCATGGTCCATTAATCGCATTATAAAACAAGCTAAGCTACCATATTAATATAATTATTTGAATTCGAATCATCAGCTTCTATGGTATATTAACCATCAAAATAATCAATAAGAGATCAAATTTTCATATACTACACCAATTAATTAATCATTAGTAAAGTTTTATGCATACATTACAAACCTATAAATGCGATTCTTATTAGTAAAGTGTACCTTGCTATGTTTATCTCACAAATCAAGAACTGATGAAGTAAGGTGGCCCTAAATCAATTGCTACATGGACAAAATTTAACACTTTATTCTCATTACAAAACTACAAATGTGCATCCATTACAAACCTACAAATGTGCATCCATTACAAACTTACAAATGTGCATCCATTACAAACCTACAAATGTGATTCTTATTAGTAAAGGGGTGCGGATCGAAGGGGCTGCTGGCGGCGAAGGAGGCTTCGATCAAAGGGGCTGCTAGCGTTCGAAGGAGGCTCCGATCAAAGGGGGCTGCTGGCGTTCGAAGGAGGCTCCGATCGAAGGGCTGCTGGCATTCGAACTTCGAAGGCGACTGCTTGGGTTTTGGGTTTTGATTTGTGGAAAACAATTGTTTTATTCAAAGGGGCTGCCGGGAGAAGTTGAAGATTTGGTTTAAGGGAAAATATTTTTTAGCTATGGAGACTAAAAATAGTCCCTATTGGTTTTTATTAAAATTGTTTTATTTTTTTATTTTTATTTATCTAAAAATTTGCTATATAAAAAGAGAAAAGAAATTAATTTTAACCTTGGAGACTAAACAACGTCGTTATAATTTTTTCACAAGCGTCAATAATTCCCTTCACTTTATCAAAATTGTAGCGACTAAACTTAGTCTCTATATGTTGCGGCTATATTTAGTCGTGATAGATCAAGTTTCTTGTAGTAGCAATCATCTTAGTTCAAATCTATATTTTGTTTTGGATTTATGCATATACCCATCTTAATTTGACTTTTTAATCTAGAACATGTGAATCTTAAGATCCAAGCATGAATATAAAATAGTGATTTAGCAAAATGGTTTTAGAGTTGTAGGTTGCTGGATTCATTTTGTTTCAGATCTAATTACTCTATATATTTAAAGAACAGATGGAATGAGCAGTTGGTTTGTGATTTTTGATTTGGCCACACATCTTTTCTCTTTGCATTTTACCCCCTCGGCCTCTACCTGTTTATAAGGGGAAATGCCTCGTTTTCTCAGATGTATGATCGTTGTCTCCGCCGCTGACGTCATGCCCTTCCGACTTCCACGGTTATACAGCGTGATGGTTCCAATCGGTGGAGGCCGGCAGTAGGAGGCGATGGACTGCCAGTGGTGTAGGGTGGTTGTTTTCATCGTGTCTGTTCTCCGAGCGAACCTCTTCGTGAAGGTTCTCGGCTGGTGTAGCCAGTGCGTTCTTGGTGGCCAGTTTCCAGTAACATCTACATTCGTCTCTGTACTCTTCAGCTACTCGCCGCCACATTGTTGCCGAAGATGCCTACAGTCATCTGTGCTTTGTTACAAACCCTAAGCGGCGATGGACGACCGTCGTGGTATGGGTGCGGCCGATGCCGCCATTGCTGCTAGAGCTGCCTACGGTCATCTCTGCTCTGTTTCCAAAACCCTAGGCGGCGATGGTGGCCGGCCGATGCCCGTCAATTCTCCATCCGCGCTATCGTTGTTGTACTTGCTATTTCTCTAATCATTCCCGATTTCCTTCATGCACAGTAGTATCACTCTGTAGGTGATAATGATCCGTATGTAATCGGTGATTCGGTTGTGGTTCTTCATCTAAGGTTTTCATTTTTGATTGTACAGACCTTTAACTTTTGATGTTGATGTGGGTTTTCCATGTGTTCATGAGTTTGCCTGATGTTGGTGGCTTCGATTCGTTGGATCACACATTGTTGCTTTATATTAGGTTGTTTGTTGGCCGTGATGATCTATGTTAGGACTGTGTACGGACGGAGTACTAACTGATTCAAACGTGAAGCCAAATCAAATAGTGCGGAATCCTATTTGATTGGTGATCCAATCAGGAAAACGTTAACAAGATCAAACCTAACGATTAGAAAACGTTAAGAACGAACTAGGAATGATCTGAAACGTTTTGAAGTTGGAAGGAACGAACAGGGCGCTCTGGTTCGACTAGGGTTGCAAATATTCGAAGTCTTCTATTTTTCCATGAATTAAGTGGTATTTATAGGTAAGGGTTTCTTATTCGTGCGACTGAACCATACGCATGGTTCAGTCGTGCGATTGAGCCATACGCTTGATCCATACGTACGACTGAGCAATCAGTCATACGACTGGTTCAATCTCATGTTTAGTCTTACGACTGATCCAGTCTCCTGGTTCAGTCGTGCGACTGTGTCATTAGCATGAAGTTATTCATGCGTATGGTCCATTGGCATGGGCCATTCGCATGATAACTTAATAATGCTAAGTTTGAATGTATTAGTTTTCCTTACATTATGCATATCAATTCAAACAATCACTTACCTATACAATCAATCAACCATACTTTACACAACCCATTAATGAAACATTAAACCTTATAAGCATAAACAACCATTTGCATTTCATTAATCGTCTTTCTATTACATATATGTAAGACATTAAAGAGATATTACATTGAGATCAGAATCTAGGTACATATGTATCAACAAACTCCCCCTTTGGACCTAGATTCATCTAACGTCTTACTTGACCTATAATCTCCTCGTACTTCTTGTATTTCTCCTTCTTTGTCACACCCGCATGTATTTCAAATGCGAAGCAGATGCGTATCACATTTTGGAATTGGAGAGCTTGTACGATATCTTGCGAATCATAGAACAGTGGCCACTTGTAGAGAGTGTATACATCATTTTCAGACAAGTTTGTCAGCCACATCGGGTCGAATACCCTGATAACATCCATTTATCCTTCTTTATTTAGAACTATGACCGCTTCTCCTGTTCGCCAATCGTAGTACCACCACTTGAAGTGTGGAGTGATGTCCTGTGGCATTTCCCTAAGAGGAATTTTAGACATGGTACGTGGTGGACCACTTCAGCACTATCTTCGGTTTCCCAGTTCTGGATCCACTTCCGACCTTCTAATGTACCTCGTAGGTTGCTGAGGTCTGAAATTCACCCATCGGGTGTGGTACTCTTTCTTCAAGGCAGCTTCAAACCATCCTGACATCTTCCTCGGATCAGCATAAAGCAGCTTTAGCTTAGCCAGTTGGTTTAGCTCAAAACCAGGTAGAGTTTTTAGATCATGTGGGAATCTAAAATACTCAATACCTTTCTCTCTCTTAACTGCATACACGTTAAGATCATCAAAATATGCCCACGATATAATTCTGCCCGACACCTTTTGGTGTTTCTTTACTCTATACAACTTGGTGTAGACATTTGACATTGAAGCACTTCGTTGGGCTCTTAGATCGTCAAAGCATAAGCCCATTCAGCCTTTCTATTTTGACTTCCTCCTCTGTGGCTCGAGCTGTCTTCTCTTGCGTATCTAACTCTTCTTCCATTTTATCTAGAGTCTCGAAGGTTTCACTAACCAGATTGTCATCCAGATTGGGAATGACATTACCTTCGGTGTCTGTGTACTCTGGATAATGTTGATCTGTCACATCTTCTATCTCAATCTCATCAACATCATGCAGTTCTTCATCACTGTCTCCTTGGACTGTTGGAGCGTCTTTCACTATCTCGTTGGCATTTAGTTTGAACATTTTGGCCAACTGCTCTTTAGTGAAGCTGTGAACTATCTCCCCCTCTTCTGGGGTGTATTCAACTGACCTCCTTACAATTCCCTGCAGATCAAGAATCATAGTTAACTGACGCTTGACCTGCTGAAGGGGTTCAACATCGTATTCGTCCCTTTGATAGTTTGGATCTGCTTGATTTAAACATGCAACACAGTACTTATTAGTAAGTATCAAGCACAATCAACATTAAGTAAATAGATATAAACATCAATTACATAAGTTTTACACAATGTTCAAGTACAAAAGCTTTTAAATACAAAGACATAAATATCTAGTCGGTACTTTGTCTTCAATCGATGGAGTATCATCAGGTGGAGCAGAAGTGGAGGATCTTTGATCTTGACGTTGCTTAGTACGCCTCTCATCTGCTGCTTCAGCCTGTATCTCCAGCATCATCTCTTCATCGTCATCACTGTCATCATGCTTGTCATCTCCATCGTCATCTTCATCACTTTCATCTTCATCATCATCTTCCTCCTCATCATCATCTTGGCTTTCTCCAATCTTTAGAGGGTCACTTTGTGTCCCTTTGAGCTTCAGCATGATCGTCTTATTGGCAGCTTCTAACTCCTCTAGCTTCTTAGCAGTCTCATCTCGGTGCTCTAGGAGTTTGGTGATCTGATCAGTTTGTTGGGAGATCAGCTGAGCTTGGAAGTACTCAACTCCCTAGCTGATTTATCTGAGCTGTCTTAGCCTCATCAGAAGCTAGCAGCTTGAGCACCATGCTGTTTAATACTGCAAGCTGCTCTGCCATAGAAATGGGAGGAATGTATGAGGCGGTTGGGAATGAGGAAGGTCCTGTTTGGTGGGTAGTGGTGGTTGTGGTGGCTGTGGTGAAAATGGGAGATGGTGTGGATGTAGTGGTAGGAGGTGTAGTGGTGATGGTGGTGGATGTGGGTGTATGAGATGTAGTGACAGTGGTGGTGGCTTGTGAGGTTTGGGGTGGTACAGATGTGGTAGCTGTGGTGGTGATGAGGTGGTGAATCTCAATCTCTTTCCCTTCTTACCATAAGGGCGAGCCATGGTTTTCCTCCTCTTACCTGTGGACGCAGGTGCTCCCCCGATGTTGCTGGGTGGTCAGGGGCATATGATGGATCAGACTCAGTGCGAGTATCTCCTGATGTACCAGAATGTCCACCAACTTCCCTCAATCCTCTTTCGGTGGCAACCACCTTGCTTCCAACTCCTCGTCAACCCTTCTTCTTCGCTTTCATCCTCCTCATCTGAGGACAGAAGTCATGAACAAAGCCGGCAGTTGCGTGTCAGTGTGTGGTGGGGGGATGTGCTGTAGGAGTAGTGGGACCTCTTGAAGAAACTGGCCCACTGTCTCCATCCTCACTATCATCATCATCTGAGTCATCGGATGGTATAGCGATATGCTCAGTGTCTGACTCACTATCATCATGGCGCCATTTGCGTCTTTTGGGCGCCTCATAGTCTTCACGGGCCAGATGCCCTATCAGTCTCTTCACCAGGGGCTTTACCTGCTTTCCCCTATACACCTTCATCCTGCTCAGAGTGGTGTCATCCATTATCTCCAACGCCACAGCATCACCCCTCTCCTTCGGTAGATCAGGCAGCTTCTCATCAAATATCAACTGAAGGAACCGGGGGTACATACAGAATCGTTCTTTCCCCTTTGCCTCCAAGTTTTCTATCAGGTACATAAAAATCATGTTGGAGAAGCTGAAAGGGTGGTTTAGTACCAAGGCAACATAGGCATTTTGGATTTGGTCTGATAGATCATCAAATCCACCCCTTCGAGAAGCAATGCACTTAAGAATGACGTGTGCTAGATACTTATACTGGGGGCTCAGGTTGCTCTTGTTTAGCACTCTGAGTTGATGTCCCCCACAGTATCCTATCCTCATGAAACAGCCTCGAACTGTGAGTGGATGTAGCCTGAGCGGGTGGTCCTCATCATCTCCCAAGCTTAGGACCGACGGATGTCTACAGCAGTGATCTCAATCTCCCTACCAAAGATAATGCTTCTGATGTGGTAGGGTTCTTGAGATCGATCAACCGTTGCTCCCTCCAAAATGCTTGCTGAATCGACTGATAGGGAGTGCACGGAGTAGAGATGGCCCTGAATATGCGTGATCTCTTAAGAAATGCAATGATTTCCTCAAACTCACCACATTCTTCGAGGTGGAATCCAGATGAGCACAGATGTTGTGCTTTGGATTGATGTACCATCTATTAGCCATCTGCCTGTAACAATAAACACATGCATGTTAGATCATAGAGGAAACAAAGTTTTATCAAATTAGATAAAATCAGTCAAGTTCAATCATGCGAATGAGCTATGCGACTGAGTTCAGTCAGTGATCACTGATGCGACTGGGCTTCAATCGGTTGATCAATAGTGCGACTGGGCTTCAATCGGTTGATATGTCATGCGATTGAGTTCAATCGGGTGACTGAACCTACGACTAGGTCAGTCGACCGAATCAACTCATTCGCATTCTTCATTTGGCCGATTGATTGAATTGCCCCTGTCAATCGTGCTTTTGAAGTTCATTCTGGAGTCCAGTCATATGACAAGCTCAACTCATTCGCATTCTTCATTCGACCGATTGAATGATTGCCCCTTTCAATCGTGTGATTGAGGTTCATACTGGAGTCCAGTCGCACTACACACTGATCGATTCCATTAAAACTCAGATTGATCAAAAATTTCAAGTTTAGACGTTATGTTTATATTCTTTAGACTCGCAATCATATACCTAACTCCCTAATTTCATTTATTTCAACATTTTAATGATTTAGTTAGGTTATTTGTCAAACTTCATGTCGGTTCATAAATGGATCAAACAGACATGATTTTGGAACCGAATCAACTGTAACAATCCTCATTCTATCGAGTAGTACCTGTAGAAGAATGCCAAGTAGTCAGAAATCGTGTTTAGTAAGGTGTTTAGATCAGAAGAAATTTTGGCAGAGTAACGGTGCAAATTTCGAATTAGGGCGAATGGGGTCTGCGATCGACTGAGTGCCCTATTTATATTAAAACTCATCTCAGTCGGGCGACTGAAAGCATTTGCTCACTTCATTCTGCCGAATGAGACCGAACCAATCTCCAGTCGTACGACTGAGCCTAGTCGCATGACTTAGTCGTGCGACTGAAAGTGAGTCGTACGGTTCACTCAATCGTCCACCTCCAATCGTTCAATTGACCTTCATTCTCACGTCTGACATAGTCGGTCACTTTCAATCGTCTGATTGGGCTCATTCGAATGGCCCAATCATACGATTGTCTTCATTCGCATACCCCATTCGTACGACTGGATCATACTCATCATTCTGTCGTGCGAATGGGCTATACTTGTGACATTTTGGTCATTTTATTCATCGACACTTAGTTTTCTTAAACAATTGATAAAACATTATGTGCAATTGATCATCTTAGACATGATCCTTTTTAAATTAAAACACCAATTGATCACCTCAGCCGTGATCCATTTATCCACCCGATCACCTCAGACGTGATCCGATCACCTCAGACGTGATCCATTTATCCTTTCAGAAACAATTTGTTTAAATAAACGTTAAGCTCATTTGTTGACATTAACAAGAGAACAATATGCACAGTCCGACACTGACACTCTATACTTATAAATTGAGAAATCTTAAACTACGAACAAAATAAACATCTTTTTGTGATTTTTGTTAGCGTAGGTTAGTGAAGCCTATTAGCATTGACATTATATCAAGGACAGACTCATTTGGAATCAGACAGGCATATACACCATTACTTGGAACATTTTGTGCTAATTACACTTTGCATGATGACATATCACAGTTTTTACTGATCTAAGACTTCTAAGCACTAACTGGGAATCATGTTTGAACTGATATGTAATACTCATTGATTTTGAACATCAGGCGATGCAGCCACGACGATTGTCAGTATATTTGTCCACTTAAATCCATACACAGACTTTTGACACACATCAGTGATTAATTAGATGAATTAGGTCAACAAGCATTTGTGTGTTCCACAGGTATATGATAATCAATCTTCCTCAGGAGATTTTAAGCGGTCCAGAAATTAGAAGATTTGGTTCTAAGAATTTTCAAAGAGATGCTAAGCCTCAGGTCAGGGCCATCGCACAGCAGAGAGGCGCAATACCTATCTTCTTCTTAGAGCACTATATTATAATATACAATTTTCCAGTGACTTTTGTCATCTTTTGCTCTGTTTTACGGGTCTTCGCACACATTTGTGGCATTGCTTGCTCCTCACCCCTTATTGAAAATTGATTGATGGTGCAGACCAGATATACCATGAAAACCCACAACTTGTTGAAATATTTTAGTTTAAGCCAATTCACTGATGATGTCTACTGATCTATTGTGTTGAATCTACTGACACATCGTATGGTGCACTTGCACAACCCTAGATCTAGTTTCTCCGAGTGATTACAGTACCAATCGAACGTACTATCATTTTCCCATTTTGTTAAGCTTAGACTTCTCTGATTTATAATTTTTCTGTGATTTAATTAACATTGCTGATCAGAAAATCATTTTGATGTTCCAAGTAACTCGATGCCTATGTACTATCACTTTCCAATTCTATCGAGTCACATTTCCAGTTTTGTTGTCTATACCTTTTTCAGCTTTTTTAACCTTCCCCCCTTCTTTTTTTGTTTTTTTTGTTTTTTTAATAAATGAATACTAAACATAATCTCCCCCTAAAATTCTAAAACAGAAAATCTTTTTGTGTTTTTTTTTGCTTTTGGATTTTTATACGACAAGGAAATTAAAAGAAATAAAATAAAAGAAATAATAAAAAATTGAAAAATGAACATGTGTCAGACTATGTATCTGTTTCTTCTAAGATAACATCACTTTTCTTTTTAACCCCGTTGGCCTCTAGCAGATAAAAAAATCTTGGTTTATCAAATGGTTTGGTGTAGAGGTCAGCGCGTTGAAAATCCGTGTTTATTTTAACCATATCAATTAATTGTTTTTCATAGCAGTCGCGTATGAAATGATATTTTATGCCGATATGTTTGGTTTTGGGATGTTGAACAGGATTTTTAGTTACAGCTATGGCAACAGAGTTATCAACATAAATAGGAGTGTTAGAAAATTACAAACCGTAGTCTCGCATTTGTTGTTGAATCCAGATGATCTGAGAGCAGCAACTTGCAGCAGCAACATATTCAGCTTCATAGGTTGATAATGCAACCGAGGTCTGCTTCTTGCATTGCCACGTGACTAACCACCTTCCAAAGAACTGACACCCTGCTGATGTAGACTTGAAGTTCATCTTGCAACCACCATAGTCTGAATCGCTGTACGCAGTTAGCTCAAAGTCATCATCATGGGGATACCACAACCCTAGTGTTGGAGTACCCTTCAGATAATGAAAAATCCTCTTACTCCAATCAAATGATTTACTTTGGGTTTAGCTTGATATCTGGAGCATAAGCATGTGGCATACATGATATCTGGACGCGAGGCAGTGAGGTACATAAGAGATCCAATCATCCCACGATACATAGTGGCATCCACCAAATCCCCATTCTTATCAGAAGCCACATCATGATTTGTGGCGAGTGGGGTACCGGCTGCAGTGACATTTTCCATATCAAAGTGACTAAGAATGTCACCGACATACTTAGTCTGATGCAGAAAGATACTGGTAGGTGTCTGATCCACCTGTAACCCTAGGAAGAACTTCATTTCTACTATGGCGCTCATTTCAAACTCTGCCTTCATCACAGATTCAAATTCTTTGCACAACTCTTCAATTCTAGAACCGAAGATTATGTCATCCACATATATCTGCACTATAAGCAAATCACCATCCTTTTCTTTAATGAACAATGTACAGTCAATCACACCCCTGCGAAAGCCGTGTTTCAACAGATGGGTGGAGAGCTTTTCATACCAAGCTCGAGGAGCCTGATGTAGCCCATACAGAGACTTGTCTAACTTGTAGACTCTGTCCCGATGTAAGAATCTTAGAATCCTTCGGTTTGACTGACATATACCTCTTCACGGATTTCCCCATGCAAGAATGCACTCTTAACATCTAGTTGGTAGACTTTAATCTTCATGTAAGAGGCGTAGGCTAGAAAGATACGGATAGCTTCCATTCTAGCTACTGGTGCAAAGACTTCATTGTAGTCGACTCCCTCGACTTGTCTGAAGCCCTGAACAACCAACCATGCCTTGTTTCTGATAACAACACCCTGGTCATCCTTCTTGCACTTTAGTACCCATTTGGTACCAATTACTTTGACTAGTCTGGGTCGGTCAATAAGAGTCCACACTCCAATTTTCTTGAACTGTAGCAACTCCTCTTGCATAGCATTGACCCAGGCTTCATCCTTAAGGGCGTCACTTACATGTTTGGGTTCAATTTGAGAAACAAAACATCTGTAAGCCCCGTCATTCAAATAGCCCTTTTCCATAACTTCAGCATAATCAGCAGTATACAGTCGATTTCTAGTCTGCACGCCGGAGTGAAGATCACCAATGATAGCATCTGGCGGATGATTCGTACTGATCCTAGTCATGGGAGTTGTAGGAACAACAACTTCAGAGTCCATAGTTGTGATTGGAGGTTCAGTATCTGTATTTCTAGATGCAGGTTCAGTAGCTGAAGAGCTTCCTTCTTGATCAACATTTGGTGCATTACTGGTTTCAGTTGCTTCATCATCATCAGATGAGTCCTCACTATAAACCCGATTAGCTGTGGCAGATCCCGATGAACCACTTGCAGGTGTTGCATTGCTAGTATCCAGATTCGGTGAGTTTAGAACATCGTGCATCATCTGAGTAGCAATATCATCATCTGAATCCATCTGAGGAAGATTGAATGATTTGAAAAAGCCATCGTAGTCAAAGAATGACGATGGACCTTTTCCAGCAGGGGGGATGGTGAAACGTTGAACATCAACATTACACCATACTTCTACCTGACCAGTAGAGTTGTTGTAAACTCGTTTGTCGGGTATGCTGTATCCCAGAAAGATCCTCTGATCTGCCTTTTCATTGAACTTGCCCTCTTGAGTTTTCTTCAGAAGCGTACAAGGAGCACCGAAAGGTTCCATATACTCCAGGTTAGGCTTACGCTTCTGTAGTAACTCATAGCAAGTCTTCCCGTGCCTTTTCACTACTGACACACGATTGAGTGTGTAGCATGCATTGGCAACAGCTTCGTTCCAAAACTGCACTGGCAGTTTTGAGTCTGCCAACATAGTCCTGGCTGTCTCGATCAAGCTCCTGTTCTTTGCTCAGCAACTCCATTCATCTGTGGTGTGCATGCAGAGGTGAATTGATGAACAATTCCCTTTTTTTGCAGAACGCATCCATCCACTGATTCTTAAACTCGGTTCCATTGTCTGAGCGAATTTCCTGACCTTCAGCTTGTAAAGTGATTCCAGAGTGGTGACCAACACTTTGAATGACTCAAAGGTTTCTGACTTTGCTTTCAGAAACATACCCACGAGAATCGTGAGTAGTCATTAGTGACTACGAAGCAGTACCAGTCTCCAGCGATATTCTTCGTGCTGATTGGATCGAAAAGATCCATGTGTAGTAGCTCCAGGAGTATCTCGATAGGATTGACGTGCTTGGTCTTATGAGATTTCCTGGTCTGCTTTCCTTTCTTGCATGAGACACAAAATCAGGTAGTTTGAAGTTCTTGACAGGAACTCCATCAACTAAGTTGTTATGAATCATATGATTCATTTTCCTATGATTAATGTGTCCTATTCTTCTGTGCCACGAAATGGAGTCCTTCTCTGTAGCTTTAGACAAGAAACATTGAACGGTAGAAGCACTAGTAGAAGCATTAGACATGTCTAGAACATACAGGTCATTATATCTAGATGCTGACATTAATACCTGTTCCTCTAGAATTTCCATTTCTTTCTTCAGAATGTAATACTTGCGATTGTCAAACATGACTTTGAATCCCTTGTCACAAATCTGAGACACAGAAAGTAAATTGTTTTCTAATTGCTGAACAAAATTGACTTTGTCGAACCTTACCCTTTCATTACCTACTTCTCCCTGAGCGGTAATGTATCCACCTTTGTTTCCAGCAAAAGAAACGTGTCCCCTTTAATTTGTTTGACATTGTAAAGGAGGGACTTATTTCCTATCATGTGCCTGGAAGCTCCGCTATCTACTATCCATGTATTTGTAGACGCACTATAGCGGACAACCTGCACATAATAGAAAATAATCAGTTAAGGAGGGGGACCCAAGCCTTGACTGTCTTGGGTTTCCAAGAGCCATCAACCATCATGAACTCAACCCACTATCCTTTATCAGTGGGTGAAATTTCAACTCTCAGCTTGTCCTTGCTTTCAGACCCATCAGTTTGTAAGGCCCCGTTCCCGGGCGCCTCACAGTTGGTCATTCATCGTACTTCAAACATACTGTTTACATATACTAAATAGAATAACGCAGCGGAATGGATAAGAAGTACGTTCTCATTTCATCATAAAAGCTTTTACAATGCATTACATTGCTGATTACTACAAAATACATACTTTCTATACATTACGTAACTCTACTAGGATTGTTGCAGAAACATATGAAACTGAGGATTCCTTAAGTAATCCCGTTTATCTGAATCCTCAACAATCCCAAAATGGTCATATACAGTGACCTCTAGTACAAATATTTTAAAAACTATATTTAAAGAAGATTCCTTAAGTAATCCCGTATATCGGGATCCTCAAGGAACACTTGACACTGGCATGCAACATAAATTGTTACATGCATTATGCGCCCGCATCCCATTGCATGGCAGCATTATCAAAAGGAGAATGCCATCCCAAAAGAGCTGAGTAGCCGCCTCGTGCCATCCCCAGCAACGCTACCTGTCAACTGGAAACACATAAAAAGTCAGCGTTGCTGAGTGAGTTCTAGTTTATAATAAACATACTTTGTTTTCATTAAAACCATTCTTTTCTTTATACGTGATCATACATCATACGTACACATAGATAATATCTTTATTATCTCTTTCATTCATTCATTCATTCGTTGTACATCGTTATCTTTCACTTCTTATCTAGATCCTGTCAGGCTTTACCCACTTCATGGCACGCAGCCATGATTACTGTGGTCGAATGACAAGGATCTCGTTACGTTTATTCGTTATACGTTTCATTCATGAACATTCATCATACACATATACAGATAATATTTATTATTATCTGCATCATTCATTCGTTACATCTTTATCGTTCAGTTCTCGTATACATCCTGTCAGGCTTTACCCACTTCATGGCACGCAGCCATGATTACTGTGGTCGAATGACAAGGATCCCGTTTCATCTTTTCTTGCACATTGGATATCTTTTGTACCAATACCATGTGCTATACCTCGACCAGTCTTAGTTACCGAGCCGAAGTCATTAAATGAACAGCAAAGCGTATGCCACGGTACTAGAGGTAAGCGGTAGGGGCACCATACATATGGTCAATCACCGAGAAAGACCCGTTCACCTTATCCAATGCTTACAAGACTTCTTTCATTCGTTTTTTAATGCATGTATTCATCATCATATTACTCATTCATTCATTCATTAATACATGCATTCATCTTCATGTTCCTCTTTCTTTATCTTTTACTTTACGTTACATAATACTTCGTTCATTCGTTGTCATAATACGTAAAGTCATGGAAAGATATACATACATCATCATAAGGAACACACACATATCAGTCATACATCATCATACATGGCATCATACATACACAACCTACATTAACAGTCATCTACAGGCACTTACAGAAACTTCCATGTCAGGACTTACTCCAGCATTTTTCCCGAAAGCCAGAATTCCACTACGCATCTCTTCGAGTCTAATAGCCCTAATTATTCCTCATAATTCTTGGGGAATCATACTAGGACATCATACAAACACATACAAGCCACAATCGTACCTTAAGCATACTACCCGTGATTACACCCAAATGAGTCAAACATACATATTTCAAGAAATGGATTTATATGTGTTCCAGCCCCAAAACCGTTTAAAACAAGTAAATAAGGGGTCCTAGAACTCACCTGTGCTTGATACGTAGCTTCTCAATTAAGCTTTAAAGAAGAGGGTCACACTACACCGCCTGCAGATAAGTTAACACTTAAAAGAGTTAATTTCTGCCTAAATTCGCTGCTAATTTCGCCAGCAGTTTCGCTAAGTAGCAGCAGTTTCGCGGCTAAATTCGTCGATCAGCAGTTTCACTGCTAGATTCGCTGGCAGGTTCGCTGGCAGTTTCGCTGCCAGTTTCACTGCCAGTTTCGCCCAACTTTCGTTGGATAGCATAGTCGGCGAACTTATCAACGAAACTGTAGTTTCGCCCGAGCGAAACTATAGTTTCGCTGGAACTTCTCTTAGTTTCGCTTGACAAACTTATGGATTCGCTGGATGAGTGCTTAAATTTGCAGAACCATCTGAAAATTATGACTCAGCCCATTTTAACCCAAAACTTCAATCTTTACACCTAAAACCTTGGGTTATCACCCAGGAACCTATATCTAAGCTTTTTACATGTTTTCTTACCTAAAAACGTGGGTTTTTGGGCGATTCTTGCCACTTTCAAAAATCCAAAAACTAGAATCCGGGTTTTCACCAAAAAGGAATAATTAAACGATGTTTCTTACCTGGATTCTTGTTGTTTGGAAGCCCACGAACACAATCTTCGATCTCTTGACCAACCGAGCCTCGAATCACACTTTCTCTCTCTACACTCTCTCTCTAGAAGTTGGGTGTTGAGTGCAAATGAGAGTTGCTTAGCTGATCTGCCTATATATATGTATCGGGCATTCCCGGGACTTTAAACTCATTAAGCTCATGACCCGAAGGGTTATCTCGGTCTAACACCCATAACCATCCTATTTTTATTAAACGGTCTCGTCTAAGCCCATTATTATTATTTGACTTGCTTAGAAAATTTTCCGGGTGTTACAAGTCCACCCCCCTTATTTAGGTTTCATCCCCGAAACCTGTTATTCCTCGAACAATCGTGGGTACTGCTACCTCATTTCCTCTTCTGTCTCCCACGTTGACTCAGATCCCTTCCTGTGCCTCCACTGTACACGCACAAGAGGAATCACTTTATTTCTCAGCCGCTTCTCTTTTCTATCAATGATTGCCACTGGTTGCTCCACATAATTGAGCCGCTCATCTACTTAGATATCCTCCAGTGGAACAATCATATCCTCATCGGCCAAACACTTCCTTAGATGAGATACGTTGAAGGTTGGGTGAATTCCACTCAACTCATCTGGCAATTCCAACCTATAGGCCACCTCTCCTACACGAGCAATGATTCAGAAAGGGCCTATATATCTCGGGCTCAACTTGCCCCGCTTTCGGAACCAATGATTCCTTTCTAAGGTGATACCTTCAACATAACCCGGTCACCCACCATGAATTCAATTGGCCTGCGTCGTTTATTGGCATACGACTTCTGTCTGTCTTTGGCTGCCTTCATGTAGGCCTTGATTCTTTCAAGCTTTTCATTCATGGCCTCGACCACCTCGACGCTTCCCAATTCCTTCTGACCGATATCACCCTAACAAGCGGGTGTCCTACACCTCCTACCGTATAGCATCTCGTATGGTGGCATACCAATGCTGGCATGATAGCTGTTGTTGTACAAGAATTCAGCTAACGGTAAGTGATTATCCCAACTTCCCCCAAAATCAATCACACATGCCCGAAGCATGTCTTCTAGCGTCTGAGTGGTCCTTTCTGACTGACCATCAGTCTGGGGATGATAAGCCGTACTGATATGTAACCTCGTACCCATAGCATCGTGGAATTTCTTCCAGAATTTGGATGTAAACCGGGTGTCACGATCAGAAACAATTGACACCGGTACACCATGACGAGTCACAATCTCTTTGTTGAAAAGATCGGCCAACCTCTCGGATGAGTATGTCTCGCGTATCGGTAGGAAGTGAGCACTCTTCATCAAGCGGTCAACAATCCCCCATATGGCATCATACCCTTTCGGAGTACGCGGCAGCTTCGTAATGAAATCCATGGTGATGTGCTCCCACTTCCATTCCGGTATATCCAAAGGTTGAATCTTCCCATACGGCTTTTGATGCTCTGCCTTTACTTGCAAACATGTGAGGCATTTACTCACATACTCCACCACATCACGCTTCATACCCGGCCACCAATAATTTTTCTTCATGTCTTGGTACATCTTGGTAGCACCAGGATGAATGGAGTATCGAGTTTTATGGGCTTCGTCCATAATCTTCATACGTAGATCCCCAAAACGAGGAATCCACATCCTCCCAAATCGAGTCTTGACACCAAACGTGTTTTCACCCAGTTCCGCGGCCAGACCTCTCATTCGTTCTGAGTTAAGATGATCTTCTTTCAAAGCCTCGTCTTGAAACTCCTTAACCTGCGTCATCACGTCGGAGGTCATAATTAGTTGATAAGCCTTTACCCGGATCGGCTCAGGCCTTTCTTTTCGGCTAAGGACGTCTGCCACCACGTTAGCCTTGCCCGGATGGTAATGGATTTCGCAATCGTAATCCTTTATAAGCTCCAACCATCGCCTTTGTCTCATGTTTAGATCTTTCTGCTCGAAGAAGTACTTTAAACTTTTGTGGTCTGTGAAAATGGTGCACTTCGTCCCATATAGATAGTGCCGCCAAATCTTCAACACGAAAACCACCGCAGCTAGTTCTAGATCATGCGTGGGATAGTTGACTTCATGGGTCTTCAGTTGTCGAGATGCATAGGCTATTACCCTTCCGCGTTGCATCAATACGCAACCTAGCCCAGAATAAGATGCATCCGAATAGACCACTAAGTCTTCATTTCCCTCGGGCAATGTCAAGATAGGAGCTTGTGTTAATCTCATCTTCAACTCCTCAAAGGCATCCTCCTTTTCTCGACCCCACACGAACTTCACATCCTTGTGAGTCAATTTTGTCAAAGGCGAGGCTATCTTGGAAAAGTCTTGAATAAATCTTCTATAGTAGCCAGCCAACCCCAAGAAGCTACGAATATCGGATGGCGTCTTTGGTGACTTCCATTACATCACGACCTCAATCTTTGCTGGGTCCACCATTATTCCCTCTGCATTTACCACGTGACCCAGAAATTGTACCTCGCGTAACCAAAAAGCACACTTGGAGAACTTAGCATACAGTTTCTCCTTCCTCAAGGTCTCCAACACCTTCCGAATATGGCCGACATGTTCTTCTTCGCTCCTGGAATAAATCAGTATATCATCAATGAACACAATCATTGATTTATCCAACATCGGCCGACACACTCGGTTCATCAGGTCCATAAAAGCAGCCGGTGCATTGGTCAGACCAAAAGACATGACAAGAAACTCGTAGTGACCGTAGTGCGTACGAAAAGCTGTTTTAGGGATATCCTGCTCCTTCACCTTCAGCTGATGGTAGCCTGATCGAAGATCTATTCGCGAAAACCAACTGGCGCCTTGAAGCTAATCAAACAAATCATCGATTCTCGGCAAGGGGTATCTGTTCTTCACCGTCAACTTATTCAGCTCGCGGTAGTCGATGCACATCCTCATACTACCATATTTCTTCTTTACAAACAGGACCGGAGCACCCCAAGGTGAGATACTCGGTCTAATGAACCCCTAATCTAGCAGTTCTTGTAACTTCTCCATCAACTCTTTCATTTCCGTCGGAGCCAAGAGATACTGTGCTTTGGAGACAGGTTGAGCACCCGGTATCAGGTCGATCTGGAACTCGATCTCTCGGTCAGGTGGCAATCTCGATAAGTCTTCCGGGAATACGTCTGGAAATTCACACACTACCGGTACATCGGATAGTTGTGGTGTTGGCTTCTCCACATTCTTTACATAACATAGGTAGGCGCTACATCCGCGCCTCATACACTTTCCCGCCACCGCCATCGAGATCACTTTCGGAATCGTCGTAACTCGATCGTCGTATATTGTCACCGGACTTCCGTCAGCCGCCGTCAGTCTAATCATCTTCTTTCGGCACACGATATTCGCTTCGTAGGTTGCTAACCAATCCGTCCCTAGTACTACATCAAATCCTCCTAGGGGCATCACATGTAACTTGGCAGCAAACCTATGGCCTTCTAATTCTATGGTGCAGTCCTCTATCACGTCAGTAACCCTAGTAGATTTACCATTAGCGGTCTCTACGTCAAAGGACTCATCAAGGCATTTACTCCTAATAGGCAGTTTTGCACAGAAAGTAGTAGAAATAAAACTCCTACTGGCACCCGAATTAAATAATACAGAGGCTAAAGTTTGGTTTATCAGGAACGTACCGGACACAACATCAGGGTCCATCCTAGCCTCTTCTTGCGTCATCGTGAATGCCCTGGCCTTTGCCCTTGGTTCTTCTCCTCCAGTCTTCTTCACCCCTGAGCCCTCAGCCCTTGGCTTCTTGCAGTCTCTGCTCATATGACCACTTTCCCCACAGTTAAAACATTTGCCTGTCCGGCAATCCTTGGCCATATGCCTTGTCTTTCCACACTTAAAGCAGATGTTTGATCCCCACTTGCACTCCCCTGAGTGCTCTCTTCCACATTGGCCACATTTCCTCGACCCTGCCCTGACATGACCACACGGCGATCATCCACCCGTGTCTTCTTGTTACTCGTCGAAGTAGCACTTCGACGAAACCTCTTTCCGTGCTAGTTTCTCTCACCACCTCCTTTCTTACTACCCTCAGCCTTCACCACCACAACCCGCTCATCATACAACCTCCCTGCCAAATCCACTGCCGACCTAAAGGTGCGCGGTCGGGAAGTAATCAAATGCTTGCAGATGTCGGCTGGCAGCCCCTGAATATACCGATTAATCTTCCAAGATACCGACGTCACCTGATCCGGCACCATCCTCGCCATCTCGTTGAATTTGGTGGTGTACTGTTGGTGGGTCATCGCCCCTGCCTCCAACTGCAGGAACTTTCTCTCCACTTTATCCATTTCCCGACGAGGACTGAACTCCTCGATCACCATCCTTTTTAGCTTGGACCACTTCATTCTTCCGATGGCTCTGCTACCCTCGGCCTGGACTATGTTGTCCCACCAGCATAAGGCCGAACCCGTGAAAGATTGGGTAGCAAACTTCACCTTCTTGTCCTCCCGACAATCACTAATATCGAGGACAACCTCCATTTCCCTCACCCATTGGTGAGCATCAGCAGCGGTGCCAGAACCGTCAAAAGTAGGGGGCTTGCACCTCATAAACGCCCCGTAGTTACAACCCCGTGTTGTCTCCTGTACCGGCTCCTCCTCCTCCTCCTCATCATCAGAAAGAACCGTTTCCGGCTCTGGTTGTTGCTGTCACCCTGAGGATCGGTTCCTCCCTCGCCTCTCATCTTCGCTTATAGCCTTTATTACTTCGGTCACTACAGGCGGTAAAATCGTCTGCATGACCTGGTGTACCTCCTCGACCACTGCCTCTTTTACCGAGGCCCTCAAATCAACACTCTCATCCACTTCCTCCGGATGAGTGGTTTCAGGTTCTTTAGGAACTTCCTTCTCTACCCTAGGTCTTCCTCTTGTGGCTCGTGGTTCAGCACCACGTCCGCCACCACCTCCACCACGTGAGGTCTTAGATGATCTACCACCGACCATCTTCTATCACACACTGAAAGGTTCAAATACTAACATGGTCATTCAAGGAAATAGCTCAGTTTATATCAAGCATAGTAAGTCCCTAATTACAGCGGCCAGTTGTGATTAGCCACTTACTTTACTCTTCGCACCCTGAGCATTACCTGTTCTGACTACATTAGCACCTAAATCTGACAGTACACATACACCACATACATATACACATAATACCAGTTAATCTTTAAGAAAATACCTGATGGCACGCAGCTACTTAGATGGCATTTCCTTCCTTTCCGTCCCATTTTCAGTTTATGTTTAGGTTTATTTTGAAAATTTACCCGTTTAACTTAAACTTTGGCTCTGATACCACTTGTAAGGCCCCGTTCCCGGGCGCCTCACAGTTGGTCATTCATCGCACTTCAAACATACTGTTTACATATACTAAATAGAATAACACAGCGGAATGGATAAGAAGTACGTTCTCATTTCATCATAAAAGCTTTTACAATGCATTACATTGTTGATTACTACAAAATACATACTTTCTATACATTACGTAACTCTACTAGGATTGTTGCAGAAACATATGAAACCGAGGATTCCATAAGTAATCCCATTTATCTGAATCCTCAACAATCCCAAAATGGTCATATACAAGTGACCTCTAGTACAAATATTTTAAAAACTATATTTAAAGAAGATTCCTTAAGTAATCCCGTATATCGGATCCTCAAGGAACACTTGACACTGGCATGCAACATAAGTTGTTACATGCATTATGTGCCCGCATCCCATTGCGTGGCAACATTATCGAAAGGAGAATGCCATCCCAAAAGAGCTGAGTAGCCGCCTCGTGCCATCCGCAGCAACGCTACCTGTCAACTGGAAACACATAAAAAGTCAGCGTTGCTGAGTGAGTTCTAGTTTTATAATAAACATACGTTGTTTTCATTAAAACCATTCTTTTCTTTATACGTGATCATACATCATACGTACACAGATAATATCTTTATTATCTCTTTCATTCATTCATTCATTCGTTGTACATCGTTATCTTTCACTTCTTATCTAGATCCAGTCAGGCTTTACCCACTTCATGGCACGCAGCCGTGATTACTGTGGTCGAATGACAAGGATCTTGTTACGTTTATTCGTTATACGTTTCTTTCATGAACATTCATCATACACATATACAGATAATATTTATTATTATCTGCATCATTCATTCGTTACATCTTTATCGTTCAGTTCTCGTATAGATCCTGTCAGGCTTTACCCACTTCATGGCACGTAGCCATGATTACTGTGGTCGAATGACAAGGATCCTGTTTCATCTTTTCTTGCACATTAGATATCTTTTGTACCACTACCATGTGCTATACCTCGATCAGTCTTAGCTACCGGGCCGAAGTCATTAAATGAACAGCAAAGCGTATGCCACGGTACTAGAGGTAAGCGGTAGGGGCACCATACATATGGTCAATCACCGAGAAAGACCCGTTCACCTTATCCAATGCTTGCAAGACTTCTTTCGTTCGTTCGTTAATGCATGTATTCATCATCATATTACTCATTTATTCATTCATTAATACATGCATTCATCTTCATGTTCCTTTTTCTTTATCTTTTACTTTACGTTACATAATACTTCGTTTATTCGTTGTCATAATACGTAAAGTCATGGAAAGATATACATAAATCTTCATAAGGAACACACACATATCAGTCATACATCATCATACATGGCATCACACATACACAACCTACATCAACAGTCATCTACAAGCACTTACAGAAACTTCCATGTCAGGACTTACTCCCGCATTTTTCCCGAAAGCCAGAATTCCACTATGCATCTCTTCGAGTCTAATAGCCCTAATTATTCCTCATAATTCTTGGGGAATCATACTAGGACATCATACAAACACATACAAGCCACAATCGTACCTTAAGCATACTACCCGTGATTACACACAAATGAGTCAAACATACATATTTCAAGAAACGGATTTATATGTGTTCCAGCCCCAAAACCGTTTAAAACAAGTAAATAAGGGGTCCTAGAACTCACCTGTGCTTGATACGTAGCTTCTCAATCAAGCTTTAAAGAAGAGGGTCACACTACACCGCCTGCAGATAAGTTAACACTCAAAAGAGTTAATTTCTGCCTAAATTCGCTGCTAATTTCGCCAGCAGTTTCGCTAAGTAGCAGCAGTTTCGCGGCTAAATTCGTCAGCAGTTTTCCTGCTAGATTCGCTGGCAGGTTCGCTGGCAGTTTCGCTGCCAGTTTCGCCCAACTTTCGTTGGATAGCATAGTCGGCGAACTTATCAACGAAACTGTAGTTTCGCCCGAGCGAAACTATATTTTCGCTAGAACTTCTCTTAGTTTCACTTGACGAACTTATAGAATCGCTGGATGAGTGCTTAAATTCGCAGAACGATCTGAAAATTACGACTCAGCCCATTTTAACCCAAAACTTCAATCTTTTACACCCAAAACCTTGGGTTATCACCCAGGAACCTATATCTAAGCTTTTACATGTTTTCCTACCTAAAAACGTGGGTTTTTGGGCGATTCTTGCCACTTTCAAAAACCCAAAAACTAGAATCCGGGTTTTCACCAAAAAGGAACAATTAAACGATGTTTCTTACCTGGATTCTTGTTGTTTCGAAGCCCACGAATACCAATCTTTGATCTCTTGACCAACCGAGCCTCGAATCACACTTTCTCTCTCTACACTCTCTCTAGAAATTGGGTGTTGAGTGCAAATGAGAGTTGCTCAGCTGATCTGCCTATATATATGTATCGGGCGTTCCCGGGACTTTAAACTCATTAATCTCATGACCCGAAGGGTTATCTCGGTCTAACACCCATAACCATCCTATTTTTATTAAACGGTCTCGTCTAAGCCCATTATTATTATTTGACTTGCTTAGAAAATTTTCCGGGTGTTACACAGTTGTTTTGGCTTTCCACAAACCATCCCTGTGAAAGGATTGCTTGTGATAAACTTTAGACTGATTTACTGTTTGAGTTTTTGGTTTAGATTCAAAACCAGATTTTGCCTCTGGCATCTCAAACTTATCAGTGACTTGTCTGTGTTGCTTTTGGCGTGGGGAGATGAGAACGACCTAGAAAGTGTTTTAGACCTAATAGGTGTTTTTGACCTAATAGGAGTCTTAGATCGCTGTTTAGAATCTAGCTTAACTTCTTTGTTTAGCTCAACCTTAATTCTGGGAGTCTGATAGTGAGGACAATTTGTAGAAATATGACCGCGCTGTCCACAGGTATAGCAGGACCTCCATTCATCAGGGCTAGGAGATCTCTTGTGGGGCGGTGAATACACTTTGGGTATTTTCGTTTTGTTCTCACTTTTAAGACTTTCACATTCCTTGACAAATTTAACTTGTTTAACAGTATCTGTGTTTGTCTTAGAAGATGGTGGTTATCTTGCTTTACTGGTTTAGCTTGAGTGGTTTTGGAAATCTTAGGTTGTGTGATAGTCGATTTTTGACCCAACCCAAGAGATGCTTGAACATTCTCTTCCACTCGTTTTCCAGTGATTTGTGTGCCAGTTGTGCCTGATGTAGAAGCTGTCTGGTCAGAAACCGAAGGGGCAGAGATAACTGCTGTATCCTCATCGCTGACCAGAGGAGTTGTCACCACATGATCCTTTATGGGGTTATCATTGATTGGACGTTGTTTGGTGTTTAACAAGGTCTCATGTGGTGGAGGCACAACTTTGTATCCCAAACCTTCCCATTGTTGCGTTCCTTAACCAAGTTTTCAAAATATGCGAGGAGCTCGCAAGACTATGAAGTTTTTTTTTAAAGACTCATTCTCAACTTGTAAAACAACTTTATCCTTTTTAGTTTCTTCAATGGTCTTTAAATAGAATTTAATATCATTCTCTTGATTGAGTGCAACAACTTCAGTCTCTTTTAATTGTTTCTTTAATGCCTCAACCTTTTCTTTGTAACTGCTTTCATTTTGTTTTAAAACTTTGTTAGCTTCAGTGCACAATTTTAGGTCATTTACTAAGTTATCGTTATGATCTAATAACCTAGCAAATTTTAAGTCAATGCTTTCCCTAAATTTTTCACATTCAACACAGGAATGTTTAGCAAACAGTTCATCTTTTGATTCTACCTGTGCAGATGTGGACGTTCCGGCCATGAAAGCATTTTGAGGCTGTGGTTGTGTTTCAGATTCAGCATTCATCTCATTCTCAACAATTGGTTAACAGCAGCTAAAGTCTCATCCAATTCAGCAGTATCAATCTCAGCTGAGCTCCCCCCATCACTCGCTGAGTCTTCATTTAGATCATCCACAGATGCTATGTTGGCTTCACTGTCAGATAAGAACCTGAAGGACCAATCCTGTCCTTCATCACCTTGTACAACCATAGCTTTGGAGTCACTGCTTGATGGAGCTGCCTTTTTCTCCTTATCTTGTTTGTGAAACGATGAGAATGGATTCCCGTTGCCAGTCTTCTTAGGTTTGACACATTCCCTTTTGAAGTGGCCCTTTTCTCCACAGTTAAAGCAGGTGACTTTTGACTTGCCAAAACCAAACGTAGTGTCTTTTGTAGCCACCAGATTTTGCCCTGTTTTCTTTACAAATTTCTTTGCTCGTCACACAGCACTCGCGATAGCACACATTATATCCATTCATTCCAGCTCATTCTCATCCACCTGTTCGTAGTCTTCATCAGCCAGGTGGCGGTTGCCTATTTTCCCAGCAACTAAACCATCATACGAATGAACTACCACAGCAAGTAGATCCATGTGCTCCTTTGCCACTTCTACAGTTACTTTACCCAAATTTTCAGTCTTTAACTTCGTTGATTGAGTAACTATAGGACTTTGTAGAACCCCAGATGCACCATATGACTCACTAGCAAATGATAAGCCTTGATCAGAAGATGATGATGCATTTGACACAAACGCAGTTTGCAGAGGAACGCTGGAGGTTTTGGAAGTAGACTAGGAGTAACATTGTAGAGCGATGGATCCTAAGCATATGAACCCTTCTTTGCCTTGTACTTGTGTCTAACTTCTTCCTCTCGCAGTTTCAGGATAAAATCATTTATATCCAAAGTCTCAAGAACTGAATTGTGTCTCAAGGTGGAAATAAACGAATCCCACTTTTCTGGAAGTCCATCAGCCAAACTGGAGACCTTTTCTTCTTTAGACGTGGTTACCCTATGAGTGTGAAGTTCACTCATCAGATGATAGAAGCGGTCAATGATATCATCCAGACTCTTATTTCCAATAGCAGAAAAATTATCAAACTCCTTTTTAAGTGCTTTGGCCTTTAAGGACTTAAGTGTTGGGCTCCCTTCATACCTTTTCTCAAGAGCTTTCCAGAATTTTTTACTTTGTTTATGATCAGAATACTAATGGAAAATCTCGTTAGGAATAGATTGAGTTAACATTGCGTAGGCTTTCTTTTCAGCATTATAGGCAATCTTTTGAGCATCAGTCAATCCAGTCAACATTAAGGGTATACCATCAGCACCAACTGGCATGGTATAACCAGTCTCAATAGCATTCCAAAGATTAGTGTCCACGCCATTTAGATGAATCTTAAACCTCTGCTTCCACTGCGGGAACTCATCAATAGACAGAAGCTTAGGTGGCTTATTATGGTTACCAATCTCATTCTCCAGTAGCAGTAAGTTCTGGATCCTTGAATCTTTCCCTGCTGAGAACGCGAAATTTTCGGAGTCCATAATGAATATAACTTAAACTTGAGAAACACAGACTGAGTATGCGACTGGAAGGACGACTAGGGAACGACTAAGATACAATCGTGCGATTGAACTCAATCGGGCGACTGGACTAGGCGATTCTGACACTTGAGCGACAGGACACACCGACTGACTCAACCGGCCGATTGAACAACCGACTGACTCAACCGGGCGACTGAGCTAGGCGACTAGACTTCAGTCGTACGAATGAGATAATCGTGCGACTGAGACGGCTGAAAACGAGGTTTTTCACACACTTTGACCTAAAACGCAAGTTTTTGCACCCTTGATGGCTGAAACTCGAAAAAGATTTTCAGAACATACACACGTAAAGACTTGATTTTTTAGCAGAAAGAAAGGATCTTTTCGCTTAAAAACGTAGACTTTTTCACAAAAACGATTGAATCCACGAAGAATCAAGAGCCAAGGCTCTGATACCACTTGTTAGGACCGTGTACGGACGGAGTACTAACTGATTCAAACATGAAGCCAAATCAAATAGTGCGGAATCCTATTTGATTGGTGATCCAATCAGGGAAAACATAACAAGATCAAACCTAACGATTAGAAAATTTTAAGAACGAACTAGGAATGATCTGAAACGTTTTGTGAAGTTGGAAGGAACGAACAGGGCGCTCTGGGTCGACTAGGGTTGCAAATATTCGAAGTCTTCTATTTTTCCACGAATTAAGTGGTATTTATAGGTAAGGGTTTCTCATTCGTGCGACTGAACAATACGCATGGTTCAGTCGTGCGATTGAGCCATGCGCTTGATCCATACGTATGACTGAGCAATCAGTCATACGACTGGTTCAATCTCATGTTCTAGTCTTACGACTGATCCAGTCTCCTGGTTCAGTCGTGCGACTGTGTCATTTGCATGAAGTTATTCATGCGTATGGTCCATTGGCATGGGCCATTCGCATGATAACTTAATAATGCTAAGTTTGAATGTATTAGTTTTCCTTACATTATGCATATCAATTCAAACAATCACTTACCTATACAATCAATCACCATACTTTACACAACCCATTAATGAACCATTAAACCTTATAAGCATAAACAACCATTTGCATTTCATTAATCGTCTTTCTATTACATATATGTAAGACATTAAAGAGATATTACATTGAGATCAGAATCTACGTACATATTTATCAACAATCTAACCAAAAACAGGTTGTTATCCTGGCATGGAAACCATTGGTATATGGTCTGTAGCTAGAAGCAATGGCCAAGTCTGAGCCAAAGCTATGTTTGTCGTTGTGCTTATCGTGTTGGCTTTAATTTGTGAGATTACGCATTATTGGCTATGTCAGGAGGTTCGTTGGCAATGATGGTCAAACTAAAAACATGTTGTTGTCCTGGCGTGGCAGCCATATGTAGATGGTTTGCAGCCTGACACCGTGAGTTGGTCAAAGACAAAGCAGTATTACGTTGTCCACTTATATGAACCTACATGTTTAAAAAGCTGATGTAATGAGTAGTTGGTTTTGTGGTTTGGTCTGATTTTTCTGGTTTGTTTATATAATAGGATGTATGTGATGATTTCAAAAAAAAATTATTATTTTGGTGTAGCAACCACGTTTGGTTTGCAGCCACAATGAGAAGCTAGATCTGAAGCAAGGGTTGAAACTAGGGTTGTACCGGTGATTATCGGTTTTAAAATACTCGCGTAACGCACGAGGTAGAATTCAACTAGTTTCAATTTTATGATGTAAAGAACAAATATTTAAAATAAGAAAATGAAGAAAAATAAAAAGAGGCATTTGTTCATCATCTATCAGTACAATGTATGATTGACAATTCAATGATTATCATCATAAAATTCGATGCAATTGAACAGATTATCAAGAAACAATAAAGAAAGAATTGAATTCTAGGGTATTGTTTATCATCATCGACCTCATACATCAAAGACTATCAACAATACAATCAAGTGTTTTTATTCATTTGATCGAAAATGCTTCAAAAATCTCCTTCGAAATCAATCAAATGTGTGATGATTTGAACCATTTAATGTCAAAATTAAATCAAAGATCATCTTTCTTTTTGCCTCTTTTAAACATGTTACTTTTTTATTATTATTTGTTTTCTTATAACTATAATTCAAGAAAACTTTAATAAATTATTATATGGTCTTAAAAGATTGAAATTATAGTGATATCAAAATATTGTTGAGAATTTCTTATTTTTTGTAATATTGATTTTAATTATTTATCGTTCATTTTCAAATTATAGCTTGAGTGGGATTTACTGGTATCTTTGTTTGTTTGTTTGTTTTCAAATTATAAATAAAATTTATAATTTTAAATCGTGCTAAACCTCAAATCTTTATGACAAACCCTAGATTCTACAAATAGACTCCTGAACTTATCTGTAACGCCCCAAATTTCCGAACCAAGCCATTTAATAATAATGAGTTTTGTTAAGGGTTAATTAATATAAATAAGGAAATGTGGGTTATGGACTAAATTAACCATAATGGGCTGAGTTTTGATGGGTTTAAGGGCTTTTAATCAGCCCTTAAACATGCATGACCAGCCTCCATCCCCTCATTTGCAACCCTAGCCCCCAAGCTTCTTGAGAGAGAAAGTAGAGCGAGAAAGTGAAGAAAACTTAAGGATTTGGTGTGCTATTGATGTAATCCAAATTATACATAAAAATCCTATCAAAAGCAAACCAATTATTCCTCAATATCTCCCTTAAAATGATGAGTATGTATTTAAAAATATTAAATTGTGTTTGCAGGTGTTTAAAAGGGCAAGTTGGACAAAAGAAGCATATTTGACAAGAAATTGAAGTAATCCGAGCTTTGGAGTCCAAGCATGGGGCCGTGCCTCATTAAGCACACCCCATGCCTTGCCTGAAACATACCCCCATGCTAAATTGACACACACCCGTGTTTGGATATGTGACAGGACAAAAAGTACTGTCCCTTAAAAGCAAGCACGGGGCCGTGCCCCATAAGGCACGAGGCCATGCCCCACCTCCAACACGGGGTCGTGTCCCACCTCCAACATGGGGCCGTGCCCCATTAAACACGGGGCCGTGCCCGACACAACCTGCACGTACGAGCTGACCAACTTTCTTAAGTATTGTACTAGCACGGGGCCGTGCCTTTTAGGCACGGGGCCGTTCCTTTTAGGCACGGGGCCGTGCTTAAACACTCCAGAAAGCCTATAAATAGAGGCCTAAATTTACCATTTGGTAGTCTTTTGGTGGGAGAGTTACTTTGGAGAATTCTTTCAGGAATCAAGTCTTCAAGACCATTTGGAGGCTCGGGAGGTGCATACAACACTTGGAAGAAGCCCGGGATTGTCTAAACATCATCCATTGTGGATTACTGGTTTGATTGTTCCATTTCACCGATGATTTCGTATCTATCTTCTATGTTATCTGTTGTTATGTTCAAGCTCATTATAAGCTAAACTCTTATTATCATCCTAATTGGATGAAACTTATGTAATTTGTGATGAACTAATAGTGTGATATATGTTATGTTAATGTTATGGTAGTCTTGGGAAAACTTTTGATGGGTAGCATCTACATTTGAACGGGAAGTTATAAATTTATGGTTTGTGATTATGATTGTCATACATGGTTGAAAAACGTATGATCAACTTTCATTCACGAAACCGGTCTTCATAATAAATCCATGGCTAACTAGAAATGATTATTAGAAATCATATCACCTTAAGTTTCTGATCATTTGCGGGTTCCCATTTATTAGTCTGAGAAATCTACAGTAATTGTTACGGTTTTCTAAAATTAATGGTATGTTAGGAAGGAACCTGATTAACTCTCTTTTTAACTTTAAGTTATGTTTTCAGAAATCTATGTCAAAAAGGTCACAAAATACTTACCTACATTACTAGGGCTTTGATCTAAGCAGTAAAATCAGCCTGACGTGATCCTAGTCACTATAGAGCAGTGTAAGGCCCCGTTCCCGGGCACCTCACAGTTGGTCGTCATCACCCATAAAACATACATTTAATATAACTTAATAAAAACCATGCAGCGGAAACTTTGAATTCACTATAAATGCTTTTGCAAAGTAATACAACACTCATTTCAAAATAACATTTGTTTGCATTACAATACAAAAACATTAACAAAAGAATGCCATCCCAAAAGAGCTGAGTAGCCGCCTCGTGCCATCCTCAGCAACACTACCTGCCAACTGGAAAACACATAAAAGTCAGCGTTGCTGAGTGAGTTCTAGTTTTATAATAAAACATACTTTTACTTATTTAAAAGTATCCTTTCGTGCATGCGTTCATACATCATACGTACACAGAGATAATATTCGTTATTATCTTCATCATTCGTTATACATCGTTATCTTTAACTTCTCGTATGGATTCTGTCAGGCTTTACCCACTTCATAGCACTTGGCTATGATTACTGTGGTCGAATGACAAGAATCCCGTTCATACTTACTTGCACATTGAAAGGTGAATTGTACCAATACCATATGCCACACCCCGATCGTTATTAGCTACCGGGCCGAAGTCAACATATGAACAACAAAACGTATGCCACGGTACTAGAGGTAAGCGGTAGAGGTACCATGACCATGGTCAATCACAGAGAAAGACCAATCGCGTTATTCAATGCTTGCAAGACATAATTCGTTCGTTCATTAATGCATGTATTCATCATCATTCTTCTTTTCGTTATCTTTCACCTTACGTTACATAATACTCATACATCATACGTACACAGAGATAATATTCGTTATTATCTTCATTATTCGTTACTACTTGCACATTGAAAGGTGATTGTACCAATACCATATGCTACACCCCGATCGTTATTAGCTACCGGGCCGAAGTCAACATATGAACAACAAAACGTATGCCACGGTACTAGAGGTAAGCGGTAGAGGTACCATGACCATGGTCAATCACAGAGAAGGACCAATCGCGTTATTCAATGCTTGCAAGACATAATTCGTTCGTTCATTAATGCATGTATTCATCATCATTCTTCTTTTCGTTATCTTTCACCTTACGTTACATAATACTCATACATCATACGTACACAGAGATAATATTCGTTATTATCTTCATTATTCGTTACTACTTGCACATTGAAAGGTGATTGTACCAATACCATATGCTACACCCCGATCGTTATTAGCTACCGGGCCGAAGTCAACATATGAACAACAAAACGTATGCCACGGTACTAGAGGTAAGCGGTAGAGGTACCATGACCATGGTCAATCACAGAGAAGGACCAATCGCGTTATTCAATGCTTGCAAGACATAATTCGTTCGTTCATTAATGCATGTATTCATCATCATTCTTCTTTTCGTTATCTTTCACCTTACGTTACATAATACTCATACATCATACGTACACAGAGATAATATTCGTTATTATCTTCATTATTCGTTACTACTTGCACATTGAAAGGTGATTGTACCAATACCATATGCTACACCCCGATCGTTATTAGCTACCGGGCCGAAGTCAACATATGAACAACAAAACGTATGCCACGGTACTAGAGGTAAGCGGTAGAGGTACCATGACCATGGTCAATCACAGAGAAGGACCAATCGCGTTATTCAATGCTTGCAAGACATAATTCGTTCGTTCATTAATGCATGCATTCATCATCATTCTTCTTTTCGTTCATTCGTTAATACATGCATTCATCATCATGTTCCTCTTTCATTATCTTTCACTTTACGTTACATAATACTTCATTAGTTCATTCTCGTTATTCGTAAAGTTTCGGAAAGATAAGCATACACAATTACAAGGAACATACACACTCATCATACATTCATCATCATACATTCATCATCATACATTCATCATCATACATTCATCATCATACATAGCATCATACATACGTAATCATACATAGCATCATCACTCACATTCAATAACGTCCTAGTCAACAGTCAGGTGAAACCCTACTGCACAAACTCCAAGGGAAATATGTTAAAAGTCTAAGTATTTTGGGCGTATAAGCCCTGTTCTAGGTGTTTCACCACTGTCGGACTCATCAGCTACACTTAGAAAAATTTCAGGCTCTGGGCGTATGAGCACTGCTGGGCGTATGACCCCTGTTGGTCGTTTTAGCCCTGTTGGACTTTTGAGCTTACACTTAGAAAATTTTCTCTGGTCATACGACCACCCTGTTGGGCGTATGAGCACTATTGGACTCTTCACCCTACACTTAGAATAATCATCTGGTCATACGACCACCCTGTTGGGCGTATGAGCACTATTGGACTCTTCACCCTACACTTAGAATAATCATCTGGTCATACGACCACCCTGTTGGGCGTATGAGCACTATTGGACACATTACCTTGCACTTAGTTATTCTAAGTCCAAATTTCAGGCATATTACTACTAATTGGGCTTGTTGGGCGTATTAGTAACCTGGACATGTATCTAATTCATATTCCAAATACCACACATCAAAATGCCTAGTTCTAAGCATGCACACATGGTTTCCAGGCATAAACTTATCATAAACATAAACATACATACATTCATATCATACGGGTATTATACCCAAATTCATAAAAACATATATACATGCATTTTCCAGCCCCAAAACGTTTACAACAGGTAAAAAGGGGGTCTAGAAACTCACCTTAGTTGTTTCTTCGAATTTACACCCTTCACCCGAGCTGTTCAAAAGGTTCTAACACCTAGGAATCCTTTAAACACGCATTCAAACACATATACACACACATAAGCACATAACCGAGGCTAATTTAGCCAAGAACAACAAAAAACATTAAACCTTACCTAAAAATCGAACTCTTCCTCTTGTTCTTCAAAATCCGAAAGTTTCCTCTGCTTTTGTGCTTTCTCTCTCTAAAAATATCAAATGATAGGAAATGCAGGCAACATGGGCGGCCATGCCTCCCTTTTTGTACAAAATAAATAACAACTTTGCCCATTTGGCACTTTTGGTCCCTCCTTTTTAGTTGACTTTTATTTTCTTTCCTTTTCTTTTTTTTATTCTTTTATTTCTTTAAAAGAAATTACGAGTGTTACAAGCAGGATGGACGAGAAATCATGCTAGCTCATCTTTATAAACATTAACATAATTACATTAATCAATATCTTTAAATCACACCACCAATTCATCACAGTTACTTAAGTGTAATCTAATTAGAATGATAACCTTTATTTCCTTATTTTAAATCCAAACGCTTCAATCTTATTTTGCTTTATTTTAATTATTATTTTTAAACTCCAAAAATCTTATTAATGCAACTTATCATTGTCTCAAAAAGAAAACCCAATCTGATAATCAAATATTAAGGTTGTTGAGTAGGCTAGGTGTGTCCACGAATTTATATCCGGTTCTTACCAAAACTACATTACCACACAACAGGTACACTTGCCTTTTGTGTGTGTGGTTTAGTAATAGTAATAACCAATTAAAACTAAATCCTTGCAAAAAATCCTTATCAAAATATATACATTTCACATCGCATCAAGTTTTTGGTGCCGTTGCTGGGGACACACGGTAGTTTGAAAGACAATCTAATTTTTTTGACTATCTTGTGTATATTTTGTTAATATATTTTGTTCAACTTCATTTTATTTTTGGTAGATAGTTTACCTTAGCTAGTTTAGTTACAATTGCCTGATTCATTCTAAGCCTTAATTAGTTTATGCTTCCTTAAGTTAGTGTATGTCCGACTCGTCTAGCCCTGAACTTGTTTCGCCTCTTTCGGAACCCACGCGACTTTTTCGTCAAAGGTTACGCAAAAGACCACGACATGGCTAACCATGACGAGGAAATGAAGATGACGCATTATGCCACACTGTCAATTGAGGTTATGAGTCTGGTGTTGTCCAACCAGCAATAGCAACCAACAATTTTGAGATTAAGTCTAGTATTATCCAACTCGTAGAAAACTCTGTTCAGTTCCATGGATTGCAAGACGAAGATCCTAGTGCTCACATCTCACGATTTCTTCGTATCTGTGTGACTTTCAAAATCAATATCCGTCTAGACGACGCCATTCGACTAAGACTTTTTCCATTTTCACTTCGAGGCCAAGCCATTGACTGGCTTGATTCGCTTCCGCCTGGTTCCATCACCACATGGGCGAAAATGGCTGAACAATTCCTTTTGAAATACTTTCCACCCGATCGCACTACCAAACTGAGAAGCAGCATCACAAGCTTCCGCCAAGATGAGATGAATCATTACACGCAGCATGGGAGAGATACAAAAGTCTTCTTCAGAGATGCCCACATCACGGACTTGATCTGTGGCTGTAGTGTCAAACCTTTTACGATGCAATCAGCGGAGCACACAAACAAGCTGTAGACCAAAGTGCGGGAGGAGATTTTGGAAGTGTCACGCCAACAGAGGCATACCAAGCCCTAGAAAGAGCAGCTAAGAAGAGCTTTGCTTATAATCCATTAAGAACCAAAGCCAGTTCTAAAGGTATTCATCAAGTAGATTCTGAAACCCTAATTGCAGCCTAATTAGAAGCTCTAACCAAACGATTCAAACAATTGCAAGCCGAGCTAAATAAAACCCCAACACGATGCAACACCTGCAGAAATTCACACAAGACCAGCGAATGCCCACAAGGCATTATGATGGTTGAATATGTTAACTATGTAGGAGGCCCAAGTAACTCATATAATAGCAACTCAAATTAGGGAAGCAACTCGAATTAGGGAGATACTGGTAACAACCAATCATCATTAGGATTTAACTGAAGGCCACCTTACCAATAACAGAAACCACCATACCACGGTCCAAGCAGTTGTAATCAAGACCGTGGAGAATCATCAATGGAAGACCTATTGCAGCAATTTTTGTTAACCAGACAAGCCACAGATGAGTACATCCGAAAATCTGATCAAAGAAATGAGGAGAGGTTCCAAAAAAATGAGGCTGACATCAAAAGCAACAAAGCATTATTGCAAACCATAGAACACCAAGTAGGTCAGATAGCACATCAACTATCTGAAAGACCCCAAGGTGCTTTGCCTAGCAACACTATGACGAACCCTAATGATCAAGTCAAAGCCATCACCACCAGGAGTGGCAAAACCACTCAAGGTGAAGCAATTGCATTACAACCCATCCTTGAAGAAATAGAAGCTGAAGCTCCAAGTAATGCAAGTGATAAGCAAAAGCAACCTGTCATTATTGAAGAACCAGCCAAGAAATACGTTCTATCACCACCCTATGTTCCACCACCTCCATATCCAGGTCGTTTGAGGCAACAACAAATGGAGGCACAATATGGAAAATTCCTGGGGTTGTTTAAATAACTCCACATTAATCTGCCCTTGGTGGAATCCTTAGCCCAAATGCCAAATTATGCTAAGTTTTTGAAGGGTGTCTTGTCAAACAAAAAGAAACTAGAAGACTTATCACATGTAATTTTGAATGAGGAATGCTCTACAGTTCTTCAAAACAAACTACCTCAAAAGATGTCAGACCCAGGAAGCTTTACCATACCTTGCCCAATAGGAAATCTTTCTATTAGCAACGCGTTAGTTGATTTAGGTGCTAGTATTAACCTTATGCCTTATGCGGTTTTTGAAAAGTTAAACTTAGGTGAACCTAGACCTACCCGTATGAGCATCCGGTTAGCTGACCATTCTGTCAAATATCCGAGGGGCATCGTTGAAAATCTCTTAGTTAAAATCAATAAATTCGTATTTCCCATTGATTTTCTGATCCTTGACATGGATGAGGATAACAATGTTCCTCTTATCCTAGGTTGACATTTCTTAGCAACTTCTCGAGCCCTCATTGATGTTTGCACCGGCAAACTCACGCTTCGAGTAGACGAGAAGTAACTTTTGATATAGGCCAATCCATGAAACATCCTCAACATCATGATGACTCGCTCTATTACATTGATGTTTGTGATTCAATCATAAGCTGTCATTTAAAGGAAACTCTTAGAAATGAAGCTTGCAACACTCAATTAATAGAGGTCCAAATCACTAAACCCATCTATGAGAATAAAATCATTCCAGAACTAGAAGTTGATGAAACATCGTCTCATCAAGAAGCATTTGAGATCATTGAACAAGAGCTAGAACTTAAAGCCAAACCTTTTATTGAAGACCCTCCAGTTTTAGAGCTCAAAGAACTTCCATCTCATCTTGAATACGCTTTTCTTGAAAACACATCTCAACTTCCTGTCATGGAAAATCATGGACATCAAGGGAATCAATCCATCCTTTTACACTTACAAGATATTGATGGAGCAAAACTTCAAATCTTTCATTCAACCTAAAAGATGTTTAAACCTGAGCATGTAAGAGGTGGTGAAGAAAGAAGTAATCAAACTGCTAGATGCTGGTTTGATTTACCCTATTTTTGATTCACCTTGGGTCAGTCCCGTCCAAGTTGTTCCAAAGAAAGGAGGAATGACTATTGTAACTAATGAGATGAATGAGCTTATTCCCACTCGTATAGATATAAGATGGAGAGTTTGCATCGATTATCGCAAACTCAATGACGCCACAAGGAAAGATCACTTCCCTCTTACTTTCATTGACCAAATGCTTGAGAGATTATCTGGAAAAATGTTCTATTGTTTCCTGGATGGTTTCTCAGGTTATTTCCAAATTCCTATTGCTCTGAAAGATCAAGAGAAAACGACATTCACCTGTCCATATGGCACGTTTTCTTATCGACGAATGCCCTTTGGATTGTGTAATGCTCCTGCTACATTTCAAGGATGCATGGTAGCAATCTTTCACGATATGATTGAACCCTCAATGGAAGTTTTCATGGATGAATTCTCCATCTTTGGAAACTCCTTTGAACAATGTCTTGAAAATCTGAAAAAGATACTGGTTAGATTTGAAGATTCTAACCTAGTTTTGAATTGGAAAAAATGCCATTTGATGGTTACTGAAGGAATAGTGTTAGAAAATAAGATCTCTCGAGCAGGCCTTGAAGTCGATCAGGCCAAAGTCGACACTATTTCCAAACTTCCACATCCCACGATCGTGAAAGATATCAGAAGTTTCCTAGGTCATGCAGGATTCTACCGTCATTTCATCAAAGATTTCTCAAAAATTGCTCGACCAATAACTCAACTTCTTGAGAAAGACTCACAATTCGTATTTTTCGATGAATGCACCAGTGCATTCAATTTACTCAAGAGAGATTGGTAACCGCTCCGATCATGGTTTCCCCAAATTGGACGCTACCATTTGAACTCATATGCGACGCAAGCGATTTTGTAGTAAGAGCTGTATTAGGACAAAGGAAAGACAAGCAATTCCACCCAATTCACTATGCGAGCAAAACCTTAAACGATGTACAAGAAAACTATACCACCACCGAGAAAGAGCTTCTAACGGTAGTTTTTGCATTTGACAAATTTCGCTCGTATCTAATCCTTTCAAAAACAATCGTTTACACCGATCATGCAGCCCTTTGTTATCTGTTCAACAAACAATATGCAAAGCTGAGATTGATTTGTTGGATACTTATGCTTCAAGAATTTGACATAGAAATTCATGATAAGAAAGGAGTAGAAAATTTGGTGGCCGATCATCTCTCGCGTCTTGAAGATTCAAGTCCTTCACAGACTAAGGAATCCATAATAAATGACAATTTTCCTCACGAATTCCTAATGCACATCCAATCCTCAATCGATGAACATCCTTGGTTTGCCAATTTTGCAAATTGCTTGGCAAGCGGAATCCTTATCAAAGGAATGACTTATCAACAAAGAAAAAATTCTTTACCGATATCAAGTATTACTAATGGGAAGACCCGTATCTGTTTAGAATCGGTGCAGACCAACTCATTCGTAGATACGTATACGAAAGTGAAGCGGAAGAGATTCTAACGCACTGTCATGAAGGACCCATAGGAGGACATCACGGAGCAACCCTTACAGCCAAAAAAGTATTTGACTCTAGATTTTATAGTCACACGATCTTCAAAGATGCTCATAACATAGTACGCACATGTGATGCATGTCAAAAAGCAACCAATATCTCAACACGGGATGAGATGCCTCAGAAACCAGTTCAAGCATGCGAGGTATTTGATATATGGGGAATTGATTTCATGGGGCCATTCCCGGTTTCATTTGGCAATCGTTACATCTTGGTAGCAGTTGATTACGTTTCAAAATGGGCTGAAGCTCAAGCCTTACCTATCAATGATGCCAGGAGTGTTGTTAGATTCCTTAAGAAGCTATTATCCCGTTTCGGTGTCCCCAAGGCTTTAATTAGTGATCAAGGAATGCATTTATGTAACAACCAGCTAGAACGAGTAATGGCCCGTTATGGAGTGCACCATCGCTTTACAACTACTTATCACCCGCAAGCGAATGGGCAAGCCGAAGTCACTAACCGAGGCATCAAACGAATCCTTGAGAAAGCCATAGGTTAAAACCACAAGGACTGGTCTATCAAGCTAGATGATGCACTATGGGCTTTTCGAACAGCCTATAAGACTCCCATCGGCACAACACTGTTCAAACTAGTTTATGGGAAGTCGTGTCATCTACCTGTGGAACTAGAGCACAAGGCTTTTTGGGCACTAAAAGCAGCAAAAATAGACCAAGACCTTGCAGGAAAGAATCGATAAATTCACGAATTAGAGGAATTGAGAGACAAAGCATACTAAAACGCTAGGGTTTACAAAGAGAAGACAAGGAAATTCCACGATACACGATTAAAGAACACAAAATGATTTCATGTGGGAGAACGTGTCTTACTGTATAATTCTCGTTTGCGCTTGTTTCCTGGAAAGCTAAAATCACGTTGGTCTAGACCTTACACGATTAAAAACGTGTTTCCGAATGGTGCCATTGAAATCGACAACCAAGACGGTTTAAGTTTCAAAGTAAATTGTCATTGTTTGAAACCGTATAACGATGGACCAACCAAGATTCTCTTGGAGGAATTACACCTCCGCCCCGACAAAATTAAATGTGGGGTAGGGTCGCGCTGAAGACCCGAAACTTAAACGCGACACCTGTACGTAGGTTTTTCTTGCTTTGTTTTAACTTTTTAGGACCTCACAAGCACAAACACGGGGCCGTGCCCCATGAAGCACGTCCCCGTGCCTCTGAAAAATTTTTCCACAACCTCCGCTGACGACTCTGGAACGTTACAGGTCGAATTTAAGACGAGTTCTGACAAGCACTTGGCAGTGCCTGTCCAAGCACGCCCACGTGTTCAACTTCCACGATTTGTATATAAATACCACACTTGTTCCATTATTTCATCACACCCATACTTGCTTAAAAACACCTGAAAAATGATAGAATCAAGTCACGGAAGTTCAAGCTGGAATCCTGCGATGAAACCGCGTTCTGAAACGCGAGAGCCAACGACACAAGAATACTTCTTCAAGCTGCATGAACTAATCAAGCAAATAACTAAAATGAACCTTGTCGCATCCTAACGTCTAGCTGAACTTATCTAAAAAGTTCAAGAAATGGGTGAGGAACTCGTTTCCATTAACCGTTAGCTTGTGGAACTTAGCAACCGCACTTCTCACTATCCCATCCCGAACCTTCCACATGAAATGTATGGAGGCTTCTTTTAGAAGCATTTTGTGTGCTAGGTGCGCTGATGAGCAATAAGGAGTCTGGTTTTGCAGTTTTAGATTCTCGGCTTTTAATGTATTATGTAACCTTAGGACCCTAGGAAATGTAATTGTCAATTTAGGACGGGGGTGTGTTAATCAACTTTAGGACTATTTTCGTATCTTTCCTGATGATTTGGAAGTGATTAAACTTAACCGGGTAAAAGTAACGTTGGCGGCTGTCGGACAACTCGAAAGATATAATAATTTATTGAGTATTCAGTGAAAGCGTCTGTTTTTATAAAACAGACCTTCTGTTTATGAACTAACTCTTGAATTTTTAGCATCTTTCAGATTTAGCATGAAAGACTCTGACCCTTGGGATGAAAATGCAGTTTCATTTAGACTTGGTGGTCGTTGGCATAAGACATCCATTGCCTTGTTCGGTGTCTATCTCGGTATCTATACGGAACAGGAAGTGGAGGAGGAAGCGATATCAGGAATGCCAACATACCATACCTTTCCAGACGAGGAAAGTAAAGACGCGGAGAGTGGTGCCATGCGGAGAGCATTTTGGGGAAAAATTGGAGCAGGGGGTTTCAACTCGAGTAAAACCAAGAGCAGCCAGATACGAGACCCGTTGCTGCGATACATACATCGGTTACTTAGCCATTTCATACAGCTCGTGGTCAAAGCGAGGGACTTGTTAATTTGAGGGACTTGTTCATTTTATATTGTATGGTTAACCAATTACCATATAATATTGGGTATTTGTTTTGTAATCTGTTTTCCAGGAATGCGATTACAGGTGCTCCAACACCCATGTTTGGAGGAAGCTGGATTCTGAACCTATACGCGAGCTATGGGTGTAGCACTGAGGGAACTGAAGGATTGATGCCAGGACTATTGGACTTGAGCATTTGCACAAGTATGAACATGGTGACAAACCTACCCAATGGGCAACCAAGGTTTATGGATAAAAAGGGACAAATCTGGGACCCGACGGAACCCGAGGAAATCATCATGGACCTTGACATGCTGATACAGCCGAAAGGATCTGGAGCCGGATCTTCAAGTTCACGCACTAGAGAATTCCCAACCATATTAGACCTGTATGAATCGATCCAAACCACCAGCGACCATGCAAGGAGATCATTTGAATATGCCCAACAAGCCTTCAACCGAGTTGAAAATCTGTATTCCCGAGTCGATGACCTGAGCAATGATGTCACTTACATCAGGAACCGAATGTATCATGAGTGGGGGATATCCCGCCATAAAGACCTTGAAAACCGTATCACTTTCAGGGTCCGGGCATAGTTGTTTTATGCCAATCTATCTTTTAATTTATGTGATTTTATTTTCTGTGTTTAGGATTTTAATGCTTTTAATAAATTGGTGACATTTCAGGTGATACTGAGGTTTCTCTCAACTTGAGGGCAACCAAACACAAGTGACAAACTCATCATTTTTAGGGGAGTTATTTCATTACTGTTAGGACCGATTTCAAACGGACTACTAACAGATTATGCATTTTACCGAATCAAATAGTGCGGAATCCTATTTGATTGGCGATCCAATCTGTGAGAACGAATATCCTGATCAATCCAACAATAAAACAAACATTAAGAATGAACAAGAATTGAGCAGAAACGAACTATGAACTTGGATTGACGTTTTGGTACGCTCTAGACGGCTAGGGTACGTATGTATTCGAAGTGTTTTGTTTTTTCACGAATTATATGGTATTATAGGTTATCAGTGTTCATTCGTACGACTGAACCATTAGCATGGTTCAGTCGTGTGACTGAAGCATGCGATTGACTCATACGCACGACTGAAGGTTCAGTCGTGCGACTGACTCAATCTTATGTCTCAGTTGTACGACTGATCCAGTCTTCTGGTTCAGTCGTACTATTGGTCCAAAGCATGATATGTTCATGCGTATGGTCCATTTGCATGGTCCATTCGCATGAACTATCACATGGATAAGTTAAACATAATTCTAAGTTCTTATTGACTTAGAACCTATGTAAAACAACATCAAACCTATATAGTTAGTTCATACACGTGCAACACATTCAATATAATGATGTCATGACATAATCAAACAAAAATTAACATCATAATGTACTTCATATATCATTCATTCAATCATTACATCAATTACATATATGTAAGACATGAAAGACGTTTACATTTTAGAATATAAACTAGGTACATCAATATGCATCAACAAACTCCCCCTTGGACCTAGTTTACTCTATTGTCTAACTGTCTTCATGTGCTCTTGGAACATCTTGTACTTCTCTTCTTGTGTAACTCCTGCATGTATCTCGAATGCAAAGCAGAGTCTTATGACATGTTGGAATTGTAGAGCTTGTACGATGTCCTGCGTGTCATAGAATAGTGACCACTTGTATAGGGTGTATATATCGTCTTTGAACAAGTTGGTCAGCCACATAGGGTCAAACACCCGGATAGTCTCAATCTGAGCATCTTTGTGCAAAACTATGACCGCTTCACCCGTTCGCCAGTCGTAGTACCACCATTTGAAGTGTGGAGTGAAGTCCTGAGGCATTTCCCGTAATGAGATCTTTGACATTGTGTGCGGAGGACTCCACTTCAGCACTACCTTAGGCTTTCTAGTATATGTATCAACTTTGGTCTTATTTATGAACCATCTAGGCTGTTAAGGCCTGAAGTTGACCTACCTGGTATGGTACTCTCTCTTTAACGCCATCTCAAACCACCCCGATATCTTCCTGGGGTTGGTGTACAAAAGGTCTAAACAGGCAAGCCTGTTTAACTTAAAACCAGGGAGAGTCTTCAGATCATGCGGGTATCTGAAGTACTCTATTCCCTTCTATCTTTTTACCACGTACACATCCAAGTCTTCAAAATACGCCCAGCTAATAATCTTGCCTGACACCTTCTGATGCTTCTTGACTCTATAGAGTTTGGTGTAGGCGTTAGTCTTTGGCGGTTGTCGCTGGGCTCTTATCTCTTCTAAACAAACTGCCCATTCAGCTTTCTTGATGTCAACATCAGTGTCTGAAGCTTGGGCTTTCCCTTCTACTTTCTCATTCTCTTTCTCTTGAGCATCAAGAGCTCCAAATGTATCACCACCAAATGTTTCACCCAAATCGGGGATAACATTTCCATGTTGGTCAGTGTACTGTGGATACTCTTGTGCTGTGATATCTTCTATATCAATCTCATCGACGCCCAGTAGCACTTCATCACGCATGACATCAACCTCGGGAGCATCCTTGACTAGCTCATCCGGGTTGAGTCTGAACATATCGGCCAGCTGCTCGTCTGTGAGATCATGAATGATCTCTCCCTCCTTGGGTGTATAGCTCACAGATCGTCGCACAATCCCTTGCAAATCAAGAATCATCGTTAGCTGAGTCTTGATTTGCTGAAGGGGTGCGACGTCATGCTCATCAGTCTGTTGAGATTCATCTGTTTGTTTAAACATTCAAAACCACACAAATATCAGTAATCAATCCATTTACATTAATAAACGTTGATAAGCATTAATTACATAAATGTAATACATAGTTCAAGTACAAAAGATAATCAAAAGCTAAGACAACTTTGTCCTTGTCACTTGGCTCGTCAGCTTGAAAAGCTGAGGTGGACGGTCTTGATTCTTGACGTCGTTTTGTCTTCCATTCCTGAGTCGCTGGATCTGAGGCTGATGTAGATGCATTACCTTCACGCTCATCCACATCACCACCCTCTTTGACTTTCCCACTTCCCTCTCCCTCAACATCATCATCATCATCAGACTCATTATCATCAGATGACTCGTCATCATTATCATCATCACCATCATCACCGTCACCTTTGATCTTTAGAGGCTCGCCTTTTGTTCCATTTAGCCTTAGGCGTAGCTTCTTGTTTTTCTTCTCAACATCCTCAATTTGCTTCACCGATGCCATCAGAAGATCGTTCTGTGTGTCTAAGGCACGGTGAGCTCTGGTTAAATCTCCCTCGAGGGCAGCTTCCTTCTCAGTCAGATGTGCAATCTGTTGACCTCTAAGCTGCAGTCTTCTCAGTCAGCAGGGCTATCTGCTTGCCCTGCTCAACATTGACAGCCATCAACTGAGTCATCTGGTTCGCTCGTATATCGTCAGTTGGAGTAGTTTCAGAACCATACGGTTGAGGCCGACAAGCTGTTCCTCTAACCCAACGTTGGGCAAAGAGGATCCCAGTGGTGGTACTGATGATGGAAGGTCCGGCATGTGATGTGGTGGGTGGAGTGGTGGATGTAGTATATGTGGGAGTGTTGGTGGTTGTGGTTTGTAGTGGAATGGATGAAGTGGGTGGAGTGGTGGTAGCTGTAGTGGTGGTGGTAGGTGTGATGGGAGTGGTGGATGTAGTGGCTGTGGTGGTGGTAGGTGTGGTAGGAATGGTGGATGTAGTGGCTGTGGTGGTAGAAGAGTTCATCAAAACTATGTGTCTTCTTTTGGCCTTTTTGCCATGTGGCTGTGCCATCCTCTTCAATCATGAGCCTTGGAGCTCTGGGCCCCCTGGGCTTGACTGGGGAGGTGTGTAAGTAGGATCAGCAGTATCAGTACCCTCCACCCCAGCCCGCGTCCTCCAACCGCCTCCATACCCCGGTCGGTAACAACCACACGGTTACCAATTGTCCTTGTGAGGGGTTCCTCATCGGACTCCTCATCGGACTCCTCATCTTCACTATCTGGCATGAAGTCCCGATGGATGGGTGCCTACTACAATCCACCGGGAGCTGAGGAACTGACATGTGTGGGTGGTGGAGACATAGTGGAAGTTTCAGTGGCCCTTGGTTCACTAGGGCCTGTATCTCCACCACCCTGACCGTCATCGTCATCGTCGTCATCCACATCAATAGCAGCCATGATTGGCTCAACATCTGAGTCACTGTCATCGTGACACCATTTTTTACGAGCTGGCACCACGTAGTCCTCCCTGGCCAGGTGGCCAAACAACCTCCTAACCGGGGGCTTCACCTGCTTTCCCCGGTAGACCTTCATCCTCCCCAAGGTGGTGTCGTCCATAACTTCTAGCGACACCGCATCGTCGTTTTCCTTAGGAAGGTGAGGAAGCTTCTCGTCAATCATCATCTGAACAAACCTCAGGTACATGCAAAATCCTTCTTTCCCCTGGGCCTCAATGTTCTCTACCAGATAAGTAAAGAACATCCGTGAGAAGCTGAACGGATGGTTCAGTACTAACGCCACATAAGCATTCTAAATCTGATCAGATAGCTCGTCGAATCCTCCTCTCCTGGAGGCTATGCACTTCAGGATCACATGTGCCAGATACCTAAATTGAGGGCACATGTTACTCTTGTTCAGTACGCCGACGTTGATATCACTGGCATACTTGATCCTAAGGAAGCATCCCCGTACCGTTAGGGGATGCAGCTTGGTTGGGTGTGCACCATCGTCACCCAAGGCCAAGACTCGCCTGATATCCTCTTCCCCGATATGGATATCTTCCCCAAAGATAGAGATCCTAATGCAGTAGGGCTCTGTAGACCTGTCAACAACAGCGTTCTCCCAGAACGTCTGCTGGATCAACGGTATGGTATACATGGTGTAGATATGGCGGTGAAGATCCTTGAACGTCAAAGAAAGGCTATGATCCCGGTAAACTCAGAAGCATTCGGGGATAATGAGCACATATATTGTGCTTAGTGTTCATCATCCATCTATCTGCCATATTGCTGCAATACAAGAGACAAACGCATTAGTTCCTTTCATAATAGATAAACGATTTGACTTAGAACAGATTTAGACCAATCTGGTTCAGTCGTGCGATTGAATCAGATGACTGTGTTTAGTTGTACGATTGAGCCTGCGACTGAGTTCAGTCGTGTGCGAAGCCATGCGGTCGATTCAGTCGTGTGACTGAATCACTGATTGGTTCAATCGTGCAATTGAAGCATGCGACTGGCTCAATCGTGCGACTGAAGTTCATCAGTCTGTCCATTCGCATAGACCCATGTGCGACACCATAATCTTGAATCTTGTCATCAAGTGAAATTAGACGTCGTTTTTAGGTTCATATGGTTCGCAGGGACTCAATATAGCACCTAAACTCCTTTAAATCAACATTTTTAATCATTTAAGTGGTCAATTTTAGGGTTTGAGTCCCGGTTATTTGTTTGAACAATTTAGGTCATTTTGGTTCGATTAGAGTTTTTGTTTGTCCCGATTCCTATCTCAGGTTACCTGTAGATGAGTATACTGAGGGTTTGAACACAAATCAGAAAGCAATCTCAAACGTTTGAAATTTTGGCAGAGTAACAGGACTTAGGTGGGTTTTGGCAAGTTTGAAGTCTGGTAGAGATTGCGACCGAATGAGCCTCTATTTATACTATTTGGGTTTCAGTCGTGCGACTGGACCCATACGCATGGCTCACTCGTGCGACTGACTTATACTCCTCTTTTCAGTCGTACGGCTTGCTCAGTCTCCTCTCTCCAGTCGTATGACTGGCTTAGTCTTATGGTCCAATCGCATGACTGTCTCATACTCATGGTCCAATCGTATGATTGACTCATTCTCATGGTCCAATCGTATGACTGGCTCAATCTCATGATCTAATCGTACGACTTGCTCAATCTCATGATCCAATCGTACGATTGACTCAATCTCATGATTCAATAGTACGATTGGTTCATACTGATGATCCAATCGTGCGATTGATTCATACTCATGAGTTGACTTCATACTTTTCAAACCTTTAGTTTTTAACTTTGATTGACATAACATTATGAGCACCGATCATCTCAGACTTGATCCTTTTAATGAGAAACCATTTGATCACCTCAGACGTGATCTTTTTCATTTAAACCAGTTTGGTCACCTCAGACGTGACCCTTTTACTTTTTAAACCTTGATCATCTCAGATATGATCCTTTTAATTTAAAACAATTTGGGTCACCTCAGACGTGACCCTCTTAAGGTATGATTCACAGAGTTCACTTTGTTACGTAGTCCGACATTGACACAACAAGATAACTAAAACCTAAAAGCTGTTGGTACACATGTCCCTAGTTCTAGTTCTAGTGTGCTTACATGTAAATGACTTTCATTTTGTTAGACTGATGTAATCGTTTGATATTTGTAATGAAAGACTCTTGATTGAATGAATATACGTAATTGAATAGGTACTTAATGAAATACAATGTGTGGGTGTACTTATAATGTTTATTATTTCATTGAATAGTAGTTTAACGCTTAGTGGGCTAACTATATAGGTTTGTCGTTGTTTGAATTAATCTAAGTAATGTAATTTTTAAGAAATATATTCGAACTTAGTAATGTGAAGTTCTCATGTGAATGGCCCATACTAATGGACCATACGCATGAACAACTTCATGTGAATGACTCAGTCGCACGACTGAACCAGGAGACTGGATCAGTCGCATGATTGTAACATGAGATTGGCTCAGTCGCACGACTGAACACTCAGTCGTGCGAATGGATCAACCGCATGGCTCAATCGCACGACTGAACCATACTTGTGGTTCAGTCACCCGAATGAAAAACACTAACCTATAAATACCACTTAAATCGTGAAAAAAACTAGGCACTTCGAATACATACATACCCTAGCCGTCCAGAGACATCTAAGAACCTGTTCCAAGTTCATAGATCGCACTAGATCGATTACCAATCGTTCTTAATGTTTAGTTTCAATCTACAATTGATTCTACGTGCGTTCTCACCGATTGGATCGCCAATCAAATAGGATTCCGCACTATTTGATTCGGTATACGCATTTATCAGTTAGTTTCGTTCAATACACGATCCTAACAAGTGGTATCAGAGCCTTGGCTCTTGATTTACGTGTGATTCAATCGTTCTTGATATAAAATTGTGTTTTTCCACTAAAAATGCAATTCTTTTGTGTCAAACGGTGTTTTAGGCGTCTCCAGTTCGTAAAGTTAACTTTTCCCAGCATACGGCAATTAGGGTTAGTGAAAATTCGTGTTTTTGAGTCGAAAATACCTTAAACTTTCGAATTTTCAAAATACAACACTTCAGTCGCCTGATTGACTCAATCGCACGACTGAGTTCATACGCATCCCTCATACGCACGATTGGACTCATTCTTACCTTGATTCGTACGATTGAACTGTCTAGTCGCATTGTTTATCCGCACCTGTCCATACGTACGATTGATTCATCCGCATTCGTTCATTTGCAAGTTTGAGCCATTCATATTGTTCAATCGCACGAGCTGTCCAATCGCACACCTTCCTTCGCACAAGCAAACACATTTTTGTTTCAAAGTCTAAAGTTAATCGTAATGGAGGACCAGTATTCAGCGTTCACAGCAGGTAAAGATTCAAGGATCCAGAATCTGTTGCTTCTGGAAATGAAGTGGGGAATCATAACAAGCCTCCTAAGCTAATCACGTTAGATGATTACCACAGTGGAAGCAAAGATTTGAGATTTATTTTAATGGTGTAGATCCCAATCTGTAGGAGTCAATAGAGACAGGGTATAGCATGCCTGTAGGTGCAGATGGAGTTAAACTTACACTAGGGGGCATGAATGATGGACAAAAGCTCAAGTAAAATATTGAGAAGAAAGTTTATGCTCTGCTTACTCAGTCAATTCCGAAGGACATTTTTCGTCAATTTTCTGAGAACAAGCAAGCAAAGAAGTTGTGGGATGCATTGGAAAAGAGGTATGACGATAATGCATCGTTAAAAGCTCTAAAGGCTAAAGCGTTGAAGAAGGAGTTTGATAACTTCTCGTCAATGGGAAAGGAGAGCTTAGACGATGTCATTGATCGGTTCTATCACTTAATGAGTGAGCTGCACACTCATGGAGTCACCACTTCTATGGAAGACAAAGTCTCAAACTTTGCAGATGGACTGCCCGAAAAGTGGGTTTCTTTTGTCTCCAACCTCAGACAGAATGATATGCTCGCGAAGTTAGATATCAATGACTTCATTCTGAAACTGAGGGAGGAAGAATTGAGGATGAAGTACAGGGCTCAAAAGTCTACTTATGATCAGAATCCAACCATGTACAACTCAATTCCTCAACCCAAAACATCTGGAGCTCCACTACGAACAAGTTTTGTGTCGAGCTCAGCTGGTCTATCTCAAGCCTCCTCTTCAGGATCTGACATGTTAGGGTCGTCTGGTACCCAATATATCACACCTGAAGCCAATGCAACAAAACTTAAGACCAAGAATCTCGGAAATGTGACAGTTGAGGTAGCAAAGGAACACATGGATCTCTTAGCAGCTGTCGTCCATTCCTATGATGGGTTAGTTGCTGGGAAAATAGGAAACCGCCATCTGGCAGATGAGGACTACGAGCAGGTAGACGAGACAGAGCTGGAGAGGATGGATATAATGTGGGCCTTAGCAAGTGCTGTCCGGAGAGCTAAGAAGTTTGTCAAGAAGACCGGACAAAACTTGGTTGCAACTAAGGACACTACCTTTGGTTTTAACAAGTCCAAGATTACATGCTTCAATTGTGGGGAAAGGGGGCACTTCAAGCGTGAGTGTGTGAAGCCTAAAAAGACATGAAATGGGAATCCTTTCTCATCCTTCAATCGTTAAGATAAACCCACAGTTAGTCCTACTTCGTCAAGCAAGGATCCTAAAGCCTTGACCGCTCATGATGACGAAGGACAGGATTGGAACTTTCGGTTTGTATCTCCGGAGAATCCAACATTGCTAGTGTTGAAGACTTAGATGATGACTCAGCTAGTGAAGGAGATATTGTAATGGAACTAGCGATGTCTAACACTAAAGAGACTGCAATTGTGGTCAATTACATGCCTGAAGAAGGGAAAACTACAATAACGTCAGAATCACCAGAACCAGAGACACCAGACTCTGCTTTGATGGCTGATTCGTCAGAACCTCCCCAGGTAAGTACTACTGACCAACTTTCAATAATCATGCTTGTTCTGATTGTAATAAATTTAGGGAAAGCATTGATCTAAAATTTACTAGGTTATTAGATCACAATGATAGCTTAGGAAAGGACTTACAACTGTGCACAGAAGCCAATAGAGATTTAAAATAAAATGAGCACAGTTACAAAGAAAAGATAGACCTTTTGAACAAACAGCTTAGGGAAAAAGAAGTAGTAGCCTTTAACCAAGCTAATGACATTAGGTACTATCTAAACTCTCTAGAAGACACTAAGAAACAGAAGGTAGTGTTAGAAGTAGAAGTAAATTCACTAAAACAAAAACTGCACAGTTGGACGAGTTCCTCTCATATTGTCCAACACTTAGTGAGAGAACGTAACAATGGGAAGGGTTGGGATATAAAGTGGTTCCACCACCACCTGAGACCTTGATGAATGCAAAAAGTAAACCAATAAATAATAACTCAATCAAGGATCATGTGGTGTCCACTCTTTAGTAAGTGACCTAGATTCCATAAGTAAACCTATTGAATCTGGCACTAAACTAAAGGAGGCCACTTCAAAATCACAAGGTAAAATGCCCTGTGACAATCTGGACAAACAATTTGAAAAGGTTAAAGTTAAGTCTGGGTCAACCAAGTCTAATTCTGAACCCAAAAAGACCAAACAAGTTAACCACCCTCGTGCTTCATGTCTAAGTCCAGAGAAACAAAAGGTAAAAGTTGTTACAAACGTTCAAACAATTAATTTTGTTAAATCAGATAAAACATCTAAGCAAGAAATTTCAAAACCTAAACAAAACAATGTCACACGGGTGTCCCATACCTCTCCATAGAAACATTTCAATTGTCCAGTTGAAAGCAGATCATGTTACAACTGTGGAAAGTATGGACATATTGCGTCTTATTGTCCTTATTATCATCAGACGCCAAAGAAGAAGGTAGAACTTTATGACACTAAAGTGAGCTCTTCCAAGAGAAGATCCATGACTCCACCAAAAAGAGTCAGTGAACCTAAAGTTCAACCTATCAACCAGTCGTCTGTTTATCACAAACAAGCCTTACATAAGACTGGCTTATGGAAAGATAAATCTGCCTATTAATCTGATAATGAGAACAAGAAGACCATAGATTTTCCCTCACCCTCAAAAGGTCAATAGGTGGAATTTATGATGTGTGATGCCTCTGGGTCACCCAAGCCAGTAAAGGCTTGGGTCCCTAACCAGAACTAATGTTTTCAATTGAATGTGCAGGGTGTTCGCTATAGTGCTGAAACCAACACATGGATTGTCGATAGCAGAGCATCCAGGCACATGACTGGGAACAGGGCTCTTCTATCAAACGTCAAACAAATAAAAGGAGGCCATGTTTCATTTGCTGGAAACAAAGGAGGGTATATCACAGCTCAAGGGGAAGTGGGAAATCAGAAAGTAAAGTTTGACAAGGTAAACTACGTTCAACAACTTCAGAATTACTTACTTTCGGTATCCCAAATTTGTGATAAAGGATTTAAAGTAGTGTTTGATAACAAGAAGTGCTATGTCCTGAAAAGGACTATGTCATCTCGGAGGACCAAGTCTTAATGTCTGCCTCAAGATATAATGATCTTTATGTCTTGGATCTATCAAAGGCCTCCACATCGGATCATCAAGTTCAGTGCTTCTTGTCAAAGGCTACTGAGAAGGACTCCATCTCCTAGCATCGGAGAATGGACACATTAATCCATGGAAGATGAACCACTTGATCCAGAATGATCTAGTGGGAGGAGTTAACGTTAAAAACTTCCAACTTCCGAATTTCTATGTGGCATGCAAGAAAGGCAAACAGATGAAGAAGTCTCATAAGGAAAAGAAAGTTCACTCCATAGAACTTCCTCTTGAACTTCTTCACATGGATCTGTTTGGTCCAATTAGTACAAGAAGCATCGCAGGCGACTTGTACTGCTATGTAGTTACAGATGACTACTCAAGATTCTCTTGGGTGATGTTTCTGAAATCAAAATCAGTAATGTTTGAGTCATTCAAAGAGTTAGTAACTACACTGGAGTCTCTCTACAAGCTGAAGGCCAGACAAGTCCGCTCAGACAACGGAACCGAGTTCAAGAATCAATGGATGGAGGCTTTCTGTAAAGAAAAGGGAATTGTGCACCAGTTCACTTCCGCCTACACTCCTCAGATGAATGGTGTTGCTGAGAGAAAGAATCACAGCTTAATAGAGACAGCAGGACAATGCTAGCAGACTCGAAGCTGCCTATCTTATTCTGGAATGAGGCAGTTGCCAATGCGTGTTACACGTTAAATCGAGTTCTGGTAGTTAAACGTCATGGCAAGACGTGTTACGACTTACTTCAACGACGTAAACCAAATTTAGAGTATCTCGAACCGTTTGGCGCACCGTGCACACTACTGAAGAAAAATCAGGAGGGAAAGTTCAACAAGAAGGCTGAAGAAGGAATTTTTCTTGGATACAACATACCGAATAAGAGAGTCTACAACAACTCCACGGGTCAAGTAGAAGTGTGGTGTAAGGTTGACGTTCAGAGATACACCACTCCTCCTACTGGGAAAGGACCCACCTTCTTTTTCGACTATGACGGCTTCTTCCAGTCCTTCAATATCCCTCTCTCCACATCAGACGATGACTTGGCAACCAAAATGATGTTTGAGTCTTAAACACACCATCACAAGAAACCACAACATCTGGTTCACAAGGTGAATCGTCTAACCAGTCAGGGGAGCACTCGAGGTAAGTGACTCCTCCTCTGACGAGGAAGATGTGGAAACTGACCAGAAAAATGAGGGGAACAGGTTCCCATTCCTGTAAGTCCACAAGCATTGACATTGATGCCTCTGCATCTATAGAACCTCAACTCCTACGGCTTCAGATACAGAACCAAATGTCCATAATCTTGGTTCTGAGGTAGTTGTTACCCCCACTCCTGGATCACGCTTAAATGTCTATCATCCTCTGGAAAATGTCATTAGGGATGTCAGATCTGGAGTTCAGACTAGAAATCAGCTATACTCAGCTGATTATGCCTCGGTAATGGAAAAAGGTTACCTTTATGATGGTGCATATCGTTGTTTTGTGTCTCAGTTTGAGCCAAAATATGTCAGTGAAGCCCTAAACGATGAGGCATGGGTGAGTGCCATGCAAGAAGAACTTCTTCAGTTCAAGAAGTTAGGTGTATGGACACTAGTTGATAGACCTAAAGGTGATAAAGTCATTGGTACCAAATGGGTCTTGAAGTGTAAGAAAGATGATCAAGGTGTGATCATTAGGAACAAGGCTCGACTTGTAGTTCAAGGATTTCGACAAGTCGAGGGAATAGATTACAATGAAGTATTTGCACCTGTGGCGAGAATGGAAGCCATCTGTATCTTCCTAGCCTATGCCTCTTACATGAAGATTAAAGTCTATCAACTGGATGTAAAGAGTGTATTTCTTCATGGTGAAATCCGGGAAACAGTGTATGTCAGTCAACCTGAAGGATTTGAAGATCCATATCATCAGGACAGATTTTACAAACTAGATAAGGCTCTCTACGGGCTTCACTAAGCCCCGAGGGCATGGTATGAAAAACTCTCCACTCACCTCGTGAAACACGGATTTCACAGAGGTGTAATTGACTGTACACTGTTTATCAAAGAAAAAGATGGTGACTTGCTGCTTGTTCAGATCTACATTGATGACATAATCTTTGGTTCCAAGAACGAAGACTTATGTAAAGAATTTGAAGCAGTAATGAAAGCTGAATTTGAAATGAGTGCCATGGGAGAGATGAAGTTCTTTCTCGGGTTACAGGTGGATCAGACACCAAATGAGATATTTCTACATCAGACTAAGTATGTAGGAGATATTCTCAGTTGGTTTGACATGGAGAATGCTTCCGCAGCTGGGACTCCACTTGCTACAAACCATGATGTAGCACCCGACGAGAATGGTGATCTGGTCGATGCAACCATGTACTGAGGAATGATTGGATCTCTCATGTACCTCACTGCATCAAGACCTGATATCATGTATGCAACATGTCTATGTTCAAGATATCAGGAGAACCAAAGGTTAACCATCTGATAGGGGTCAAAAGGATATTCCGTTATCTGAAGGGTACACTAACACTTAGGTTGTGGTATGCTCATGACAATGACTTTGAGCTTACAGCGTATAGTGATTCGGATTATGGCGGCTGCAAAATGAACTACAAGTCTACATCAGCAGGATGTCAATTCTTGGGAGGAGATTAGTGACCTGGAAGTGTAAGAAGCAAACCTTGGTTGCTTTGTCTACATGTGAAGCCGAATATGTTGCTGCACCAAGCTTTTGTTCACAATCATATGGATACAACAGCAAATACGGGACTACGGTTTGCATTTCTCTTCTACTCTTATTTTTGTTGATAACTCTGCTGCAATTGCAGTAACTAAAATCCGGTCCAACATCCTAAGACCAAACACATCGGCATAAAATATCACTTTATACGTGATTGTTTTGAAAATAACCTAATTGATGTGGTTAAAATAAATACGGATTTTCAATGCGCTGACCTCTATACAAGGCTTTTGATAAACCACGTTTTCTATATCTGTTAGAGGTCAACGACGTCAAAAAGAAAAGTGAAGTAATTCCAGAAGATGAAATTGCTTAGTCCGACACCAGTTTAGTTTTCTTTCATTTTCTTTCATTCTCTTTTATTTTAATTTCCTGTCTTAAAAATCCCAAAACACAAAAAGATTTTCGGTTTTAGACGTTTAGGGGGAGATTAGTTTAGTTTTTAGTATTTAGTTTTTAGTATTTACTTAAAAAAAACGGGAGGAGGAGATTCTAGAAATGAGATCGTATCTGTGATAATAATTCAATGACTATGGAAAATGATAGTACACAGGAACAAAGAGTTTGGGACTTTAAAATAAGTTAACTGATTATTGATGTAAACTTCAAAGTATAATTCGGCGAAGTCTAAGCAACATAAAAGGAAAAATGATAGTAAACTAGCTGCTATTAAGGGAACATGGAGAAAGTAGACCTAGAGGTTGCTAGATGATTAGATGATATGTCGGTAGATTCAACACAATAGATTAGTAGATCTCGTTGGTGATTTCAATTTTAAACTAAGTTGTTCAACAAGCTATGGGTTATCATTTTATCCCTGGTTAACACAATCAACCAAGTTCTGATAAGGGGTGACGAGCAAAATTAACGCCACAAAAGTGTGCGGTTGACCATAAAATGAGCAAAGCATATAAATGCAAAAAAAGCAATCTAGCTGATAACATATGTTATTAGTGAGATTTGTACAAAAAGAAAATAGTTGCTCAAATAAGAGGATAGGTTGTGTGCCTTTCTGCTGTGCAGTGGCACTGACCTGAGGATAAGCATAACCTAAATATTCTAGAATTCATTGTTATGTGCGCCTCTCTGCTGTGCGATGGCACTGACCTGAGGCTTTGCATCTCTTTGAAAGCTCTTAGAATAGTTTCCTCTTGTAACAATACCCGTAGACCACTCAAAATCTCCTGAGGAATGTTGATTACCAAATAAGTATGGGATCCAAAAATGCTTGTTGAAATAATTAAACCCTAAATAATTACCAACGTGTGTCAAAAATCTGTGTATGGATTTAAGAAGACAAGCATACTGACAATCATCGTGAGCTGCAATTCTTGAAAGTCCAAATCATTGTGGGACCTTACAGAACTAGTATGATTGAAAACCAGAATCCATATCAAAGGCTTTGATAAATTGTCCCAAATAATTTGACAAACCTGTATGATTCCGTAATGAATCACTCCAGTTATGATCAAAGTACCGAAATGCTAGCTAGGGTTTCAACCTCCCATAAAAATACAAAAATAAGTTTTTGTTTTTGTTTCTTAATTCTTGTTGTTTTAATTTTTTTGAATCTTGGTTAGTTAGAGTTAAATGTCGGACTATGCAATGGAATTCAATCTGGAATTTAATCACTTAACAAAGGTCACGACTGAGTTGATCAAACATGTTTTCAAATGTAAAATGAGTCACAACTGAGGTGACAAATTGTGTTAAAAAGATCACATCTGAGGTGATCAAAAGTTTTCAAAGTTAAAGTGAGCATGTCTGAGATGATCGAATGCTCAAAATGTTTAATCAAAGGATAAAAGTGTAAAATTGGTCATAAAGTCAAAATCATGAGTATGACCCATACGCATGACTGGAACATAAGTATGGACCAACCGTACGAATGGACCATATTCATGCCCTAGACAACTGAATGGAATGGAGCATGAGTATGAACCATTCACACGAATGGCTTACAAGATTGAGCCAGTCACCCGAATGGAACTGTGCGAATGAGTCAGTTGCCCGACTGAGATTCAGTTGGCCGACTGAATGTGATCGACTGAACCAATCGCACGACTGAGGTCCAATCGCCCAAATGAATAGAGCGAATGGGTCTATTCGCCCGATTGAAATCAGATTTAGTATAAGTGCTGTTACTCAGCAAAAATTTCTTCAGACCAAATTACCTACGTATTTCGATCTTCTGACATTCTTTAGTATTTATACAGGTATAATGCGGTGTAATCTTGCAAAAACTCCTTTGATGTGACTCCAAAATCAAGAGATTTGGCCCTTAATAGACCCGAGACAGAAATAGGACAAATTACCTAACTAACCTAAGTTAAATATTGAAATCAAAGTTATTAGGTTATTAGTCTATTGATTGCGAGTCAAATGAACCAAAACACGACGTCTAGTCTTAAGAATTTGTCAAAATTCAAATTTCCGTCGACCGAACAGTGGGTCATGCGACTGGACACCCGGATAAACTACAATCCCGCGACTGAGTTGGACGATTGAGCCAATCGGTCGAATGACGGATACGAATTAGCTCAGTCAGCCGACTGAACCAATCGCAGGCTCAGTCATCCGATTGAACTCAGTCGCATGATTCAATCACCCGAATGTATTCAATCGCATGAGAGGTCAACCGACAGAACTCAGTCGCATGGTTCAATCGCATGATTGAACCAGACTGAGTTCAACCGGGTTAATTTGAACTGAATTTTGTTGTGTGGTGATCTAATGCCTAGATGTCTTGTGTCACAGATTGATGGCTGACAGGTGGTCCCTCAACCCTAAGCACAACATATGTGCTCATTTAGATGCTACGACTCAGAATGGTGCCGAGTTTGCAGGGATCATTGCTTTTCTCAAGCGATCCAGGATCTACAGGGCTATTTCCACACCATGCACTCCCTATAGGTCTATTTAGCAGGCTTTCTGGGAGGGGGCACCAGTTGACCGCTCACACGAGCCATACAACATCAGGAGTTCCATTTTTGGTATGGACATAGAGATTACAGCTGAGGATATCTGACGGGTACTAGGTTTGGGTGATGATGCAGACCACCTTACCAGACTTCACCCACTGACGGTTAGAGGGTGCTTCTTAAGGATGAAGTACGCTGGGGATATCAACGCAGGAGTGCTCAACAAGAGCAACCTGTGTCCCCAGTACAAGTACTTAGCACATGTCATCCTTAAGTGCTTGGCTTCGTGAAGGGGTGGGTTTGATGATCTTTTAGACCAGATTCAAAATGCCTATGTGGCTCTGGTAACGAACCACCTTTTCAGCTTCTCGAACATGATATTCTCTTACTTGATAGAGAATCTGGAGGCTAAGGGCAAAGAGGGTTCTGCATGTACCCTAGGTTTCTCCAGATGATCTTTGATGAGAAGCTGCCACACTACCCAAGGAGAGCCACGACGCTGTGTCATTGGAGATCATGGATGATACGACAATAGGTCGTATGAGGGTCTACCGGGGAAAGCAGGTCAAACCCCCGGTGAAGAGACTCTTCGGGCATCTGGCCGAAGCTGATTATGTGGAGCCGGGGAGGCGAAAGTGGCGCCATGAGGAGAGTGACTCAGATGTTGAGCAAATTGCTCTTTCATCTGATGACTCGGATGATGATGACAGTGGTGATGGTGGAGACACAGGCCCCATTCCATCTAGGGCCACCACTACAGATGTTACACCTCCACTATCCACTCAGGGAGAAGCTGACATAGCTGGATTCCATCAGGATTTCAGACTTGATGAGGAGGAGGAGAGTAATGATGACCCGTTGACGAGAACGGTAGGGAGCAGGGTGGTTTCCACCGAACATGGACTGGAGACGGTTGGAGGACGCCAAGCTACGTTTGGGGGGACTACTACAGATCCTACTTATACCCCAGACCAGCCCAGCATCCGAGGGGGAGCATCCTCCTCGAGGGGTTTGAGGAAGAAGAGGATGGCTCCCCTTCAGCAGGTCAAGACTCAACTAACCATGATTCTTGATCTGCAAGGGATTGTCAGGAGATCAGTGAGTTACACCCCTGAAGAAGGGGAAATAATTCATGATCTTATTGATGAGCAACTGGCAGAAATGTTCAGTCTCAATCCGGATGAATTGGTGAAGGATGCTCCCGAAGTCGACGTAATCAGTGATGAGGAACTACAAGATGTCGATGAGGTGGAGATTGAGGATGTGACTGCTAATCATTATCCCCAGTATACTAATGCCAAAGGCGAGGTTCTACCAGATCTGGGAGAAACATTTGGCAGCAGTGCATTCGATAAAGTTGAAGAAAAGGTCGATGAAAAGGAAGCTATAGAAGCAGTTCCTCAGGCGGATGATGCTGATCTAGTAAATAAAAAGGCTAAGTGGGCAGCCTGCATGGAGGAAATGAGGAAACAGCGAGAGCCTATAAAGTCTAACGCCTACAACAAGCTCAACAAAGTAAAGAAGCATCAGAAGGTGTCTGGCAAGATCATAAGCTGGGTGTATTTTGAGGAACTCAACTTATATGTTGTGAAGAGAGAGAAGGGCATAGAGTATTTTAGATTCCTATACAATCTGAAAACTCTCCCTGGATTTGAGCTTAACCGTCTTGCAAATTTGAAGCTGCTTTATGCAATTCCCGGAAAGAAATCGGGATGGTTCGAGAAGGCAATGAAACGGGAATACCATACGAGGTGGGTCAACTTCAAACCTCAACAGCCTAGAAGGTTCATTCATAAGGCAGAGGTTGACCCTACCTCAGGAAGACCAAAGGTAGTCTTGAAATGGCACCCTCCGCGCACAATGTCTCGTATTCCTTTGAGGGAGATGCCACAAGACTTTAGAACCCATTTCAAATGGTGGTATTATGACTGGCGCACTGGAGAGGCCGTCATAGTTTTGGATCGGGAGGGGACGGTGGAGACAATAAGGGTGTTTGACCCAATGTGGCTCATAAACTTGTCTGCAGCTGATGTTTATACATTATACAAATGGCCACTATTTTTTGATACGCAGGATATCGTGCAACCACTTCAGTTTCAACATGTTATACGTTTATGCTTTGCACTTGATATTCATGCAGGGGTTTCAAGAGAAGAACGAGTAAAGAGATACGAAGAGTTTTCAAAGGAAGTCAAGGAATAGGTAGAACTATGTCCAAGGGGGAGTTTGTTGGTACACATGTCCCTAGTTCTAGTTTTAGTGTGCTTAAATGTAAATGACTTTTATTTTGTTACACTGATGTAATCGTTTGATATTTGTAATGAAAGACTCTTGATTGAATGAATATATGTAATTGAATGGGTATTTAATGAAATACAATGTGTGGGTCTACTTATAATGTTTATTATTCCATTGATTAGTAGTTTAACGCTTAGTGGACTAACTATATAGGTTTAAGGTTGTTTGAATTAATCTAAGTAATGTAATGTTTAAGAAATATATTCAAACTATACGATCTGAAAACTCTCCCTGGATTTGAGCTTAACCGTCTTGCTAATTTGAACCTGCTTTATGCAATTCCCGGAAAGAAATCGGGATGGTTCGAGAAGGCAATGAAACGGGAATACCATACGAGGTGGGTCAACTTCAAACCTCAACAGCCTAGAAGGTTCATTCATAAGGCAGAGGTTGACCCTACCTCAGGAAGACCAAAGGTCGTCTTGAAATGGCACCCTCCGCGCACAATGTCTCGTATTCCTTTGAAGGAGATGCCACAAGACTTTACAACCCATTTCAAATAGTGGTATTATGACTGGCGCACTGGAGAGGCCGTCATAGTTTTGGATCGGGAGGGGACGGTGGAGACAATAAGGGTGTTTGACCTAATCTGGCTCATAACTTGTCTGCAGCTGATGTTTATACATTATACAAGTGGCCACTATTTTTTGATACGCAGGATATCGTGCAACCACTTCAGTTTCAACATGTTATACGTTTATGCTTTGCACTTGATATTCATGCTGGGGTTTCAAGAGAAGAAAGAGTAAAGAGATACGAAGAGTTTTCAAAGGAAGTCAAGGAATAGGTAGAACTATGTCCAAGGGGAGTTTGTTGGTACACATGTCCCTAGTTCTAGTTTTAGTGTGCTTAAATGTAAATGACATTTATTTTGTTACACTGATATAATCGTTTGACCTTTGTAATGAAAGACTCTTGATTGAATGAATATATGTAATTGAATGGGTACTTAATGAAATACAATGTGTGGGTCTACTTATAATGTTTATTATTTCATCGATTAGTAGTTTAATGCTTAGTGGACTAACTATATAGGTTTGAGGTTGTTTGAATTAATCTAAGTAATGTGATGTTTAAGAAATATATTCAAACTATACGATCTGAAAACTCTCCCTGGATTTGAGCTTAACCGTCTTGATAATTTGAACCTGCTTTATGCAATTCCCGGAAAGAAATCGGGATGGTTCGAGAAGGCAATGAAACGGTAATAACATACGAGGTGGGTCAACTTCAAACCTCAACAGCCTAGAAGGTTCATTCATAAGGCAGAGGTTGACCCTACCTCAGGAAGACCAAAGGTAGTCTTGAAATGGCACCCTCCGCGCACAATGTCTCGTATTCCTTTGAGGGAGATGCCACAAGACTTTACAACCCATTTCAAATGGTGGTATTATGACTGGCACACTGGAGAGGCCGTCATAGTTTTGGATTGGGAGGGGACGGTGGAGACAATAAGGGTGTTTGACCCAATGCGGCTCATAAACTTGTCTGCAGCTGATGTTTATACATTATACAAGTGGCCACTATTTTTTGATACGCAGGATATCGTGCAACCACTTCAGTTTCAACATGTTATACGTTTATGCTTTGCACTTGATATTCATGCTGGGGTTTCAAGAGAAGAAAGAGTAAAGAGATACGAAGAGTTTTCAAAGGAAGTCAAGGAATAGGTAGAACTATGTCCAAGGGGGAGTTTGTTGGTACACATGTCCCTAGTTCTAGTTTTAGTGTGCTTAAATGTAAATGACTTTTATTTTGTTACACTGATGTAATCGTTTGATATTTGTAATGAAAGACTCTTGATTGAATGAATATATGTAATTGAATGGGTATTTAATGAAATACAATGTGTGGGTCTACTTATAATGTTTATTATTTCATTGATTAGTAGTTTAACGCTTAGTGGACTAACTATATAGGTTTGAGGTTGTTTGAATTAATCTAAGTAATGTAATGTTTAAGAAATATATTCAAACTATACGATCTGAAAACTCTCCCTGGATTTGAGCTTAACCATCTTACCAATTTGAACCTGCTTTATGCAATTCCGGGAAAGAAATCGGGATGGTTCGAGAAGGCAATAAAACGGGAATACCATACGAGGTGGGTCAACTTCAAACCTCAACAGCCTAGAAGGTTCATTCATAAGGCAGAGGTTGACCCTACCTCAGGAAGACCAAAGGTAGTCTTGAAATGGCACCCTCCGCGCACAATGTCTCGTATTCCTTTGAGGGTGATGCCACAAGACTTTACAACCTATTTCAAATGGTGGTATTATGACTGGCGCACTGGAGAGGCCGTCATAGTTTTGGATCGGGAGGGGACGGTGGAGACAATAAGGGTGTTTGACACAATGTGGCTCATAAACTTGTCTGCAGCTGATGTTTATACATTATACAAGTGGCCACTAGTTTTTGATACGCAGGATATCGTGCAACCACTTCAGTTTCAACATGTTATACGTTTATGCTTTGCACTTGATATTCATGCTGGGGTTTCAAGAGAAGAAAGAGTAAAGAGATACGAAGAGTTTTCAAAGGATGTCAAGGAATAGGTAGAACTATGTCCAAGGGGGTGTTTGTTGGTACACATGTCCCTAGTTCTAGTTTTAGTGTGCTTAAATGTAAATGACTTTTATTTTGTTACACTGATGTAATCGTTTGATATTTGTAATGAAAGGCTCTTGATTGAATGAATATATGTAATTAAATGGGTACTTAATGAAATACAATGTGTGGGTCTACTTATAATGTTTATTATTTCATTGATTAGTAGTTTAACGCTTAGTGGACTAACTATATAGGTTTGAGGTTGTTTGAATTAATCTAAGTAATGTAATGTTTAAGAAATATATTCAAACTATACGATCTAAAAACTCTCCCTGGATTTGAGCTTAACCGTCTTGATAATTTGAACCTGCTTTATGCAATTCCCGGAAAGAAATCGGGATGGTTCGAGAAGGAAATGAAACGGGAATACCATACGAGGTGGGTCAACTTCAAACCTCAACAGCCTAGAAGGTTCATTCATAAGGCAGAGGTTGACCCTACCTCAGGAAGACCAAAGGTAGTCTTGAAATGGCACCCTCCGCGCACAATGTCTCGTATTCCTTTGAGGGAGATGCCACAAGACTTTACAACCCATTTCAAATGGTGGTATTATGACTGGCGCACTGGAGAGGCCGTCATAGTTTTGGATCGGGAGGGGACGGTGGGGACAATAAGGGTGTTTGACCCAATGTGGCTCATAAACTTGTCTGCAGCTGATGTTTATACATTATACAAGTGGCCACTATTTTTGATACGCAGGATATCGTGCAACCACTTCAGTTTCAACATGTTATACGTTTATGCTTTGCACTTGATATTCATGCTGGGGTTTCAAGAGAAGAAAGAGTAAAGAGATACGAAGAATATTCAAAGGAAGTCAAGGAATAGGTAGAACTATGTCCAAGGGGGAGTTTGTGGTACACATGTCCCTAGTTCTAGTTTTAGTGTGCTTAAATGTAAATGACTTTTATTTTGTTACACTGATGTAATCGTTTGATATTTATAATGAAAGACTCTTGATTGAATGAATATATGTAATTGAATGGGTACTTAATGAAATACAATGTGTGGGTCTACTTATAATGTTTATTATTTCATTGATTAGTAGTTTAACGCTTAGTGGACTAACTATATAGGTTTGAGGTTGTTTGAATTAATCTAAGTAATGTAATGTTTAAGAAATATATTCAAACTTAGTAATGTGAAGTTCTCATGCGAATGGCCCATGCTAATGGACCATACGCATGAACAACTTCATGCGAATGACTCAGTCGCATGACTGAACCAGGAGACTGGATCAGTCGCATGATTGTAACATGAGATTCGCTCAGTCGCACGACTGAACACTCAGTCATGCGAATGGATCAACCGCATGGCTCAATCGTACGACTGAACCATACTTGTGGTTCAGTCGCCCGAATGAAAAACACTAACCTATAAATACCACTTAAATCGTGAAAAAAACTAGGCACTTCGAATACATACGTATCCTAGCCGTCCAGAGACACCTAAGAACCTTTCCAAGTTCATAGGTCACACTAGATCGATTACCAATCATTCTTAACATTTAGTTTCAATCTATAATTGATTCTACGTGCGTTCTCACTGATTGGATCGCCAATCAAATAGGATTCCACACTATTTGATTCGGTATACGCATTTATTAGTTAGTATTTCGTTCAATACACGATCCTAACAAAAGCAACTTGAAATTTAAACAAAACAAGACATATTTTTGTGTTTTTGTTTGAGGTGGGTTGAAAACTTTTAAATATCATTTAACCGATTTCTCCCCCTGAGCAGAACAACTTCAATTTGGTTTTATCATCTATGGAGAGATTCATATGGAATCATACAGGTGTATCATAATTATTTGGGACTCCTTGATATATGTTTAAAGTAATGATACTTATTACTCACTGAGTCATAAGCACTTACAGGAAATCATACTAGAGCTGTGAGAGGCACACAATGATTTCGACTATCGGGAGTTGTAGCCACGATGATTATCAGTATTATTGTTCAATTAAATCCATACAAAGACTTTTAACTCACATTGGTGATTAGATTTTATTATTTCAACAAGCGTTTGTGGATCCCACACTTATATGGTAATCAACATTCCTCAGGAGATTTTTGAGTGGTCTACGGGTTTTGAGACAAGAACAAACTATTCTAAGAGCTTTCAAAGAGATGCCAAGCCTCAGGTCAGTGCCATCGCACAGTAGGGAGGCGCAAACAACAATGAATTCTAGAATATTTAGGTGTGCTTATCCTCAGGTCAGTGCCATCGCACAGCAGAGAGGCACACTACCTATCTTCTTGTAAGAGCATCTTTTTCTTTTACACATAACGCACCAACAACATTAGTCATTAGTTTGATTGCGCTTATCAATTTTTCATGTGCTTTGCTCATTTTATGGTCGTCCGCACACATTTATGGCGTTTATTTTGCTCGTCACCCCTTATTGGAATTGATTTGATTGTGTTAACCAGTGATAAGATGGAAACCCATAGCCTGTTAAACAGTTTAGTTTAGATTTGTTTTCACCAACGAAGTCTACTTGTCTATTGTGTTGAATTTACCGACATATCGTACAATGGACTAGCAACCCTAGGTCTACTTTCTCTATGTAACCTCAGTGACAGACTAGTGTACTATCATTTTTCCTTTATTTGGCATAAACATTATAGACTTGAAATTTTAATATTAGCCTTTTGATCTTTTTAGTCGTTTTTAAGTCCCAAACAATTAGTTCCCTGTGTAATATTATTTTCCATAGTTTTGAATCAATATCACAGATTTGATTTGCTTTGAGCCTATCTGCCGCCCTTCCTTTTTTTAAAGTAAATAAATACAAACTAATCTCCCCCTAAAATTCTAAAACCGAAAATCTTTTTGTGTTTTTGGATTTTTAGCACAAAAATAATTAAAATAAGGAAAATTAAAATAAACAGAAAGACGGACTATGAACTCGCTTCTTCTGGAATCATATCATTTTTCTTTTTCACGCCATTTACCTCTAATAAATATAAAAACCGAGGTTTATCAAATGCTTTTGTGTAGAGGTCGGCGCGTTGAAAATCAGTATTAATTTTAACAACATCGATTAATTTCTTTTCAAAACAGTCACGTATAAAGTGATATTTAATACCGATGTGTTTAGTCTTAGGATACTGGACCGGATTTTTAGTTATTGCAATTGCAGCAGAATTATCAACAAAGATAGGGTTGTTAGAGAATTCCAAACTTTAGTGGCGCATTTGCTGTTGAATCCAAATGATTTGTGAGCTGCAACTTGCAGCAACAATATATTCAGCTTCACATGTTGACAGAGCAATAGACGTCTGCTTCTTACACTACCAGGTGACTAACCGTTGTCCAAAGAACTGACAACCCGCTGATGTTGACTTGTAATTCATCTTGCAACCACCATAGTCTGAGTCACTATACGCTGTAAGCTCAAAATCATCATCATGAGGATACCAGAACCCGAGTGTTGGAGTACCCTTCAGATAACGAAATATCCTTTTAACCCCGATGAGATGATTTACTTTTGGTTTGGCCTGATATCTAGAACAGAGACATGTGGCATACATGATATCAGGACGAGAAGCTGTGAGGTACATAAGAGATCCGATCATCCCTCCGTACATAGTCGCATCTACCAGATCATCATTTTCGTCGGGTACCACATCGTGGTTTGTGGCAAGTGGAGTTCTAGCAACAGTTGTATTCTCCATGTCAAATCGACTAAGAATGTCTCCTACATATTTTGTCTAATGCAGGAAGATTCCTTTGGGTGTCTGATCCACCTGTAACCTAAGAAAGAACTTCATTTCTCCCATGGCACTCATTTCAAACTCAGCTTTCATCACAAATGTGAATTCCTTACATAAGACTTCGTTTTTCGAACCGAAGATGATGTCATCAACGTAAATCTGAAGTAGTAGTAAATCACCATCTTTCCCCTTGATAAACAGAGTACAGTCAACAACCCCTCTGCGAAAATCGTGTTTAAGCAGATAGGTAGAGAGTTTTTCATACCAGGCTCGAGGGGCTTGATGAAGCCCATACAAAGCCTTGTCCAGTTTGTACACTCTATCCCGATGATAAGGGTCCTCAAATCCCTCAGGTTGACTTCCGTACACTGTTTCACAAATCTCACCATGAAGGAAGGCACTTTTCACGTCCAATTGATACACTTTGATTTGCATATAGGATGCATAGGCTAGGAATATTCAAATAGCTTCCATCCTTACCACAGGTGCAAACACTTCATTGTAGTCAATGCCTTCGACTTGCCTAAACCCTTAAACGACAAGCCGAGCCTTGTTTCGAATTATGACCCCTTGGTCATCTTTCTTGCAACGAAGAACCCATTTGGTGCCAATCACCTTTGCACCTTCTAGTCTGTCCACAAGTGTCCAGACTCCTAACTTTTTGAATTGAAGGAGTCCTTCTTGCGTAGCACTTACCCATGCCTCATCTTGTAATGCCTTGCTTACATACTTAGGCTCAACTTGAGATACAAAGCATCGATAGGCACCATCATGAATATAGCCCTTTTCCATCACTGCTGCATAATCAGCTGAATATAACTGATTTCTAGTTTGAACTCCTGATAGAATATCCCCGGTGATGTTGTCAAGGGGATGATGAACGTGTATCCAAGTTCCAGGAGTGATGGGAACAACTACCTCATTATCCAGATTTGGAGTCTCATTTGTTGTTGGAGTGTGAGGATCTGACGTGTCGACAGCTTCAGGTTCAGCTGTGGGTGAGCTTGTAGTAGCAGGAACCTGTTTTGTCTGATCCACGTTTGTGGTCTCAACTGCTTCATCATCAGAAGAAGAATCACTTATCTCAAGTTCTTCACCTGAAGGGATTAAGGTATCATCTAATGGTGCAGACGATGTAGTGTCTAATGTCGGTGAGTTCAGCACATCATACATCATCCGAGCAGCTAAGTCATCATCAGAATAAGAAGATGATAGATTGAACAACTTGAAGAATCCATCATAATCGAAGAAAAAGGAAGGTCCTTTTCCAGCAGGGGGTGGTGAATATTTGAACACCAACGTTACACCACACTTCTACCTGACTCGTTGAGTTGTTGTAAACTCACTTGTCTGGTATACTGTAGCCGAGAAAAATACCTTCTTCTGCCTTCTCACAAAATTTTCAAGTTTGATTCTTCTTTAATAGCATGCAAGGTGCACCGAACGGTTTGAGATACTCCAAGTTAGGTTTATGTCGCCGGAGTAATTCATAACATGTCTTTCCATGGCGTTTGACCACCAGAACTCGATTCAACGTGTAACAAGCATTAGCCACTGCCTCGTTCCAGAATTGAATAGGCAGTTTTGAATCGGCTAGCATTGTCCTTGCAGTCTTAATCAGACTTCGATTCTTCCTCTCAGCGACACCGTTCATCTGTGGAGTATATGCAGAAGTGAATTGATGAACAATACCTTTCTCTCGACAGAACGTCTCCATCCACTGATTCTTGAACTCTGTGACGTTGTCTGATCGAATCTTTCTAACTTCCAGCTTGTAGAGAGATACCAGTGTTGTAATCAGATGCTTGAATGATTCAAACGTTTCAGACTTGGCTTTCAGAAACATTACCCAAGAGAATCTAGAGTAATCATCAGTCACAACAAAGCAATGCAGGTCTCTGGTAATACTCCTTGTGCTAACTGGGCCAAACAGATCCATGTGTAGAAGCTCTAGTGGAACTTCGATAGAGTTGACTTTCTTTGCTTTATAAGACTTCTTAGTCTGTTTCCCTTTCTTGCACGAGACATAGAAATCTGGAAGCTGGAAGTGCTTGACAGTAACTCCCTCTACCAGATCATTCTGAACCAGATGGTTCATCTTCCTTGGATTGATGTGTCCCATTCTTCTATGCCATGAGACTGACTCCCTTTCTGTTGCCTTTGACAGGAAGCACTGTGTAGTCGATTCAGTTATGGAGGCTTTTGATAGATCCAAGACATACAGATCATTATATCTTAAAACTGACATTAATAGTTTATCATCCTCGATGGCATACTCCTTCTTCAGTATATAACACTTCTTGTTGTCGAAGACAACTTTGAATCCTTTATCACAGATTTAGGAGACAGAAAGCAAGTTATTTTGCAGTTGCTAAACATAGTTGACATTATCAAACTTGACTTTCTTATTTCCTACTTCTCCTTGAGCGGTGATATATCCTCCTTTATTTCCAGTAAATGATACGTGTCCCCCTTTAATTTGTTTGATGTTGAAAAGGAGAGATGAATTCCCGGTCATGTGCCTGGACGCCCCAATATCAATAATCCAGGTATTAGTGATAGCACTGTAACAGACACCCTGCACATACAGAGGAAATTATTAGTTTAAGTTTGGGACCCAAGCCTTAACTGGCTTAGGTGTCCCAGAGGTATCACACATCAAGAACTCAACCCACTGTCCTTGAGAGGATGAGGGCACATCTTTCTTCTTCTTTTCCTCACTATCAGCCACATTATCTGATTTTCTTTCCATAACCCAGTTTTGTGTAAGGCCTATTTGTGGTAAACAGACGACTGGCTAATGGTTTGAACTTTAGGTTCACTAATAATCCTAGGTTTAGCCTTGGGTGACACAGCCTTTCTTTTAGCTCGTCTGTATGGCCCTTGGTATTTTGGAGGAGTATTAGATCTGGTTTTAGAAAATCTAGGTTTTTCATCAAAAAGTTTAATTTTCCTTTTTGGTGTCTGATGATAAGGACAATTTAAAGAGATATGTCCTCGTTTTCCACAATTGTAGCAAGATCTCTCTTCTACATATTGTGGATGTTTTTGATGTGGGGTTGAGTGTGGTTAGTGTCACAACCCGTATATTTCGGGTATTATTATTAGTACATATTTATTATTAAATGAAAAACAATTAAACGTAATAATAAAATAATAATAATAATAATGATAATAATAATAATATTGTTAATAATAACAACAATAATAATAATAGTAATTTATAAAAGTTTATTAAATTTTGAAATAATAATAAGAATAATAAAGTTCAGGGGGTGAATGTGTAATTTGTGAAACTTGAAATTAAAACTTTCAAACATAAAATGTTAACAAATAAACCGCAGGGACTATTTCTGTAATTTCTGAAAAACCAACCCAAACCCCCCCCCCCCCCCCGTCGACCACTGTTCCTCCGGCCGGTCACCGGCGACGATCCGGCGACTCCTAAACATCAAAAATAATCGATTTCACTCGAATTAAATGTTCCCGACAGCTTCTTGTGGATGATTCGAAACCGAGCCCCACAACAATTTGAAAATTTGAAGTGATATCCTTACCAACCCACTCGACCAAACTTTCGGCCGACCCACCCACGAAATCGAGCACTATAGCACTAATTAATCCAATTAATCGAGTATAAATACTCACTGATCTGTTCCTAATTGAATGCACCTATCAATACAATCTGAAACATACAAACACTTCGAATTTGATTACCATTTTCTTTCGGACCTGCAACTCAATTGAAGTCGAACCTCCGAGTTTTCTTGTACGAAATTGGCATAGGGTTATTGTTTCTCATCGACTAAGGAAGCTTACTGCAAGTTTAATTCGATTATCATCAACAATTTCCACTCGAACAGATTCTGTCAAAACCGCGGCTTGTTCTTGTTGGGTTTATCTTCAATTCGAACTTAATCACGTAAGTTACACACATAACATACTCGGTTTAATATGGGGAATCAAAGCCCTATGATTCCAGATGTTAACAACATCGAATTAATCATCAATTTGATCCAAAATCAAAACTAGGGTTTCGGGATTTGGGGAAATTGGAGATTTGTTTGAAAGATTGTTTTTAAGATTTGGAAAGGGAATTCTATCGCGGCCACGGCCCTTGGTTTACTGGTATGTGCGCGGGTGTGTGAGTTGGAGGTCACGGGTTCGAACCCGGCCCCCCATCTATTTTTTTAAAAGCCTTTTTGACCTTTTAAAAATCCAGAAAAATTTTAAAAATTATAAAATAAATTTTATAAACTTCGTGTATTTTAAAAATTACCTAACTATTTTCTGTCAAATTATTTCTCATAATATCTTAATAAATATATATATATATAATGATATAATAGTTTATTTATATAAAAATAAACATAAATAGTTGAAAACATGAAATCATTATTATTACTTGTATTGTTAATATATATGAGGATGAATGATGCGTTGTATTTATATATATATATATATATATATATATATATATATAGTTACGCCTTAATAAACGTCTGGACATATAATTAAAACGTGTGATGAGTATCTTTATACGTGATCTAGCATTGTTGATAATAACTGGGAATGGGGAAATACCGATAACCCGTAACCGAGACACGAACGCGAAACTAAACAGTTGTTATATTCTTAAATTAATAATTTATATTAATAATATGTACACGAAATGAAACACAGGTTAACCGAAACCTTAACTGTTGCTCGAGCATTATTTCTTTGCAACGCAATCAAGGTGAGTTTCACGGCCCCATTTTTACTTTCTTTTCTTTTTGGGGGAGGAAACATGCAAACACTATTTTTGTTATGGTTGCCAGTATTATTGATATCGCCTGTTATGTTAGTGGGAAACGCGAAATTGACCTGTAACGATTGCCACGGTCGGTTAAGACGTGGTGGAAAGGCATTAAACACACACAGTCAGCTTCGGTTTGAAACACTAAATAACTTGTTTATAGGCTCGCGACCTATCGATATGCTTTATATACTAAACCATGTGAAACGCTTTTCGGACACATTTCTGGTTGATGAAACCATGTGAAACGCTTTTCTGACACATTTCTTGTTGATTAAAACCTATGGACTCACCAACTTTATGTTGACACATTTTAGCATGTTTTCTCGGGTCACAGAAACGTACAAGATTAAGAACTCAGCTAGGATGCATGCATGGCATACATCACTACTCAACTGGTTTAATTTGTTGAAACGCTATTGATTCTTATGGTTGAAACGCATGTTGAAACGATTCACTGTTGATTTCTATATTTGAAACGCTTCCGCAAGTCTAAAACACTTACGATTGATTTAAAAGTCTAATTACTTAAGGTGATGTTTTGTAATTACTGTGTTTGGTGTAACTGATGCTATCTGAGATCCTGGTGTGTCACACGCCTGACGGTAAAATCCCGTTAGTGGATTTTGAGGGTGTGACAGTTAGGGGCTTGGTAACTTCTCTTCTTTCTTAGACGTTTCACCTTCTTTAACAAATTTAATTGTTTTGACCTTTTGAACATCTTTTGCCTTAGTTTGATTTGGACTTTGATGATTAACACGTTTAGAATTCTTTGAGTTAAACTTTTAGGTTGTGAAATAGACAATTGTGAACCTGATTCTAAGTTAACTTTTTCAATTTTATCAGTCAAATCCTCAGCAGGCATCTTATCTTTAGATCCCAAAGTAGTATCTGTCTATTCGGTGACCGACTTCACAGGTTTACGTGTCGAATCTGGATCACTGACTAGAGGGGTAGTCACCACATGATCCTTTACCGGGATGTTATTTATTGGTTTACATTTAGTATTCAAAAGGATAGAATGTGGTGGCGGTACTACTTTATAACCCAAACCTTCCCCACCATTTCGTTCTTTCACTAGGTTTTTAACTATATATGAAGAACTTGCCAAGCTATGCAGTTTTTGTTTCAATGATTCAACTTCGACTTCCAAAACTGCTTTTTGCTTCTTTATTTCTTCTAAAGAATTTAAATAGAACTTAATATCATTGGATTGATTAAGAGCAACAACTTCGGTTTCCCTCAATTGTTTCCCCAAAAGTTCTATATTTTCTTTGAAACTGCACTAATTTAGTTTTAGCACATGATTTGCTTCAGTGCAGAGTTGCAAATCATTTACCAGATTATCATTTACCAGATTATCATTCAGAGCAAGCATGTTTGTCAAATAATTCATCTTTAGAATTTACCTGTGAAGCCCTAGACGAATCAGCCATCAGTGCAGTGTTAGACTCTTCAGCAAATGAATGTTCTGTGTTTGCTACACTAAGCTCTTCTTCCATTAAGTGATCAACTACCTCCATAGCTTCGTCAACATCTGAACGTGAATGCTCAGCTACAGTGTCTCCCTCACTTGCAGATCCATCATCCAAGGTGTCGACAACAACAACATTAGATTCACCCTCGATATGAATCGGAAGGACCAGTCTTGCTCTTCATCACCTTGAGCAACCAAAGCTTTAGAGTCTTTACTTGCTATTGATGCCCCACTCTTATCCTTTTCTTGACAATTGAAAGAGGGAAATGGATTTCCAATTCCAGTCTTCTTGGGCTTAACACACTCCCGCTTGAAATTCCCCTTCTCACCACAGTTGAAGCACGTGACCTTGGTTTTGTCAAATCCAAATGTAGTATCTTTAGTTGACAACCAAGTTTCGTCCCGTCTTCTTCACAAACTTCTTCGCTCTTCTTACAGCGCTAGCCAAGGCCCATATGATATCCATACGCTCTAACTCAGTTTCATCAACTTGCTCGTAATCTTCATCAGCAAGATGAAAGTTTCCAATCTTTCCAGCAACCAGACCATCATAAGATTGGACAACTGCAGCTAGAAGGTCCATATGCTCTTTCGCTACTTCCATAGTCACATTCCCGAGATTCTCAGTCTTTAACTTTGTAGCATTTGCTTCAGGAACTATGTAGTGGGTTCCAGATGACCCGGACATGTCAGTACCTGATGGGCTGCACTGAGAAGGAGCAGAGGAGTTAGATACAAAAGCAGTTTGTAATGGTGTACCTGATGTAGTAGGAGGTGGAACTGAGTTGTATAAAGCAGGATTCTGAGTGTAGGATCCTTTCTTTGACTTGTACTTCTAATGCAGTTCTTCCTCCCTGAGCTTTAAAATGAAGTCATTTATGTCCAGGGTAGCAAGAGTATCATTTTGCCTTAAATTTGACACAAATGGATCCCATTTGTCTAGTAACCCATCAGCAAAGCTAGAGACTTTGTCTTCCATGGATGTAACCACACCATGAGTGTGTAGCTCACTCATAAGATGGTAGAATCTGTCGATGATATCATCTAAGCTCTCCTTTCCAATTGGTGAGAAATTGTCGAATTCCTTTTTAAGAGCTTTTTCTTTGAGTGCCTTCAGAGTTGCATTGCCTTCGTATCCCTTTTCTAAGACTTCCCATAACTTCTTAGACTGCTTGTTCTGAGAAAACTGATGAAATATGTCTTTCGGTATTGACTGAGTCAATAAGGCATATGCTTTCTTTTCAGCATTATGCATAGCCTTCTAAGCTTCACTCATTCCTCCCAATGTAAGCTTTACCCCATTAGCACTGACTGGTACCACGTAACCAGTCTCAATAGACGTCCACAGATTGGGGTCAACTCCATTCAAGTAGATTTCAAACCGTTGTTTCCACTGTGGGTATTCATCTAACGTTAACAGCTTTGGCGGTTTGTTGTGGTTCCCTATCTCACTTTCCAAATTAGAAGGTTCTGGATACGTGAGTCCTTTCTGACAGGATCTCAGCCTCTAGTTTGATTAATTAGGTTGTATTCGTAGTAGATTTAGCACGAGGATTAGCAATTACAGCAAGAACATAAAGGATTTTGCATGTAATAGTAAATATAGAGAGAGAAAACAATTCTGCCAAAAAGGTAATATTCTTTTTGCTCACACGTTTCGGCAAGGATTACAATTAGGTCATCTTCCTTTCATAGAGGAAGAATGACGTAGGCTGATGTCACTGATAGTGACATCAAACCGTTATTAACAAACTACTGAAATAAACACTCAACTACTGAAGATGTCAAACAGCTGACATCTTCTTACAAAAGCTAAGTGTTCTACTTATTACAAGTACTGAAAAGGAAACTACTGAAAAGTTACAACGACTAAAGAACAAACTCTTCAGTCGTTTACATCTACTGAACTATAACAGCTGAGGAACAAACTCTTCAGCTGTTGTACAAACTACTGAAAAGGAAAAATACAAAACAACTGAAAAGTAAAACCATCACAACAACTGAAGAAGACTTCTTCAGCTGTTGTGACAAAGTCTAAAGCTTCAGCACTTTGGTCTTCAGACTTCGATCTTCAGATGATTCATCAGCTGATGACTTCAGTAGTTGTCATCAGCTGATGTCTTCAGTCATTGTCTTCAGACTTTGTGCATCAGTTGTTGATCATCAGCTCTTAAGTCTTTCAGTTGTTGATCTTCAGCACTTGTCTTCAGTACTTGAAGTCTTCAAGACTTAGGATCTTCAGCTGTTGTTCTTCAGATCTTGATCTTCAGCTGTTGAGTATTCAGTCTTTGTGAAACTGCTGATGAAGCCTTCAGCAGTTGTTATGATGTCATGTGGGACTTAGAGGTTTTCTTGATCTTGGCTCATTGGTTCTTTTGGTCCAACAAACTCCCCCGAAACCAATGTAGCCAAAACCTCTAAGTTTTTTATTGTCCCACTTATTGTTGGCAGAAATGTTGGTCTATTTCCTTCTGGATCAGATCAGAAGTTGACCCTGATAAGCACTGGCCTGGGAAGAGGTCTCTGAATATTTGTTTGGCATAGTATGGATGGGAACCCTGACTTGGGGAACTGGACACAGGGCTGTTGTCCCATCCATGTGACCTACTTCCCACGTACGAGCCTGTAGGATTCTCTAGTATAGGCTCTGAGGAATGTAATTTGTTCTTCTTTGGATTGGTCCTCAGCCGCACCTTCGAATAATCCTTCACGGCCGTACAGCTCTGAGACAAACTTGGTTTGTTTGCCATTCTTGAGCTCAACAGTTGTGATCTGCCTATAGGCGAATTCATCAGGATGTCTGCCTTCTAGTAGCAGGTTGAGCTCATCTTTTCTGAAGTTCTCAAGCCTCTTATAAACTAAGCCTTTCCTAACCACCCTATTCTCCAACATCGTTTCGGGTGATTGCTTAGACTTATAGGCTTTCTCGAACTCATCTACAATTTCCCAGGGTGTTATTACAAGAGCCACTATGATCACTTCATCTATGATTTCTTCATTTGGCTTTGTATCTCACAGGAATGTCTTTCTTAATGATCCTGTGAGCCACCTTAGGATCAGGCCAAGTCCTCACTCTCTCTTTATCATATTGGAAAGTTTGTTTGAGAGTGAAGAGTCTCAGAGCTTCCTTCTTCATGTTCATTATAGAGGTAGAAGCAGCATAAGCTTGATCAATTGATTTTAGCACTTCAGCATCATGAAGCTTCTGCTGCTCTTCCTCTTCTAACTTAACCCTCACAGCATCCATTTGTGAGGTGGGAGTGATGGGTTTAGGATTGGCTTTAGGTAGGGATATGACTGTGGAAAGAGGCAGTCTATCCTCCTCATCCTCCTCTTCTTCTTCCTCTTGCAGCCTCAACACCCTTCTCTTCTTCTGCAAGGGTGGATCATCGGCTGTAGGTTTTGATGGTGAAGGGGTTGGTTTTGTGGGTTGTGTTTGGGTTGTTGGTGTGGGAATGTGGGCAGGATTTGCTAGCAACCTAGAGATAAGTGCAGGTTTTGTCTGTTTGACTAGCAAAGTCCTGTTCCCAGCACCGGCTTCAGAAAGGGCTTCAGCGACCAGCCCCTTGGTAAAATCACCAGCTGAACAGATCTTGGTGGCTATAATCAAGATTCTGTCCCTGGTCCAAGCCGTGACATCAAGGACTGGTCTCCCCAGATACTTCGAAATAAACCTACTCATAGCCTCGAGTCTCTTTCTTTCCTCTTGGCTATAAGTGGTCCATCGGTATTCTATCTCTTTTCTCTCCATATTCCTAATCTCCTGATCTAGCATGGCAGTGTCCTTGTCAAAGCCTTGCCTGAACAGCTGATCAATGACAGAGTCCATTGATCGGCTATGCTCAGCATCAGCCTCATTGACAAGGGCTGCTAGATCAATATCCACCTCTACCTTCTCTCCCTCCTTTCTACTCTCTTCTTTGTGTAAGTGACTTGAAAATCCTTTTGGATTTCAGCCACAGTAATCGGTTCAGCTCTCTCCTCCCTCACCTTCTCCTTCTCCTTCACCCTCTCAGTCTCCTCAGTCCTCTCCCTCTCATTTTCCCCCTCTCTCCCTACTTCTTTCTCTTTCTCTTCTTCTTCCCTCTTCCTCTTAGCTTGCACTGATGTCTCCCCCTTTTGGGTGCATTGGTTGGGGTTTGACCATCAGCAAGTGTTTTGGCCACAACAACTTCCACCATGGGCTGTATTTGTGAGGGAAGCCTCTCATCAATGGTTTGCATCACAATGTCTGTGATTATAGGTGTGATGAGAGGCAGGGATTGTTTGAAGATAGCAACTAATTGCTCAGGAGGGTTCTGTTCCTGAGAACTAGTGCCAGAAGCAGAGGCAGGTGGCTTAGTTTATGGGAGTGGCTGAGTGTCTGTGAGACCTTCAGGTGAAGGTGCCATCTGTGGGTTAATGGTGGCAGATGGACTTGATTCATGGGAGAATTTTGCAAGCAGCTCTTTGAGTCTGCTCACCTCCTCCTCAAGAATTGGGTTTTGAGCAACTACGTCATAGAAGAAGCTCAGGTCATCATCAGTTTGCACTGAATCACCTAACCCCCTGACAGTGTGAGGATGTACATGCACTGAGTGTGGCTCAGTAGTTGCATGTGCCCCTTTTCTTGGTTCTGGGGACTTCCAGCCTCCGGATTGGATCCATCATCGGCAGTTGCCTCTGGTGAGGTCTTATTGCTGGTACCAGCTTCTTCCTGCTCATATGTTGATGCAGGGGAAGTGGCAGCCTCACCAGATTGCTTTATCTCCGTGGCCACACTTGGAGATATGACATGTGATTCTCTGTGTTATGGGCTCCCATCAACACTTGGTTCCACCCTCTCTTCGGTTGGAGATACCCCAGTTGTGATTGGTTTCTGGGGAGAGGGTGGAGTGTTCAGATGGTCAACACTTTGGTGATTATGAGTGTAGGGCCTTGTGGGGCGGTTTTAGTGGGAGATGGGCTTGAAGCAGTGTGCATATGGGGAAGAGTGTGCATTTCAATGGCAGTTTCCTCAAGTGAGAAAGACTCCAGATGTGTGGCAGCCCCTGAAGTGGTTGCATCAGGCTCCTGTTGAGAGGAAACCTGTGCGGTTGTGGTAGGTGGAGTCGTGGTGACTGCTGGGAGAATCTGACCACCAGTCACTTCCTGCATTTGTGTTGCAGGGGCATCCTCAGGGGACTCATCTCCCTGAGTAGCCTTTTTGGGTTTTCTTTTGGTTTTGGGTTTGGTGGGGACTTTGGAATGTGAGGAGGAGGCTGTGGGTTCCAGCTGTGTGGGTTTGCGCAGCTTGGCAGCCTGTTTTAGGGTTTGGTCAGTGTTGTGCCTGGAGTATACCTCAGCTAGAACAGCCATGGCAGGGACCCCAGTGCCAACAAGTCCCTCAGCATTAAGCTGGTTCTCGATGATGGCCATAATGAACCGAGGATACAAGATCCAACGGTTAGAAACCGGTTTTGTGGCCATATCCTTGATTTCCAAAAATATTATTTCAGTGAAGTTCAAAGGTTGTTTTTCAAGGATGGAATACAATACCTGTTGCCACCTTGTCGACATCTGGTCCCATGAAGATGTTTTGGGGGCCAGACACACATTCACCATATGGAAGATGAGTCGTTGGGTATCTGGAAAATGTTTCTTCAACAAGGTTGAGGCAGAGAGGTCACCCTGATAGTCATTGGCAGTGAAACAGAGATCAAGGGCGCCTTTAGGGTAGTTGGTAGGGAAGGTGGCATCCTCCAGCTTGAGGGTTTGTCGAATAGTAGCTGGAGTGATAACCACCGGATGGTTGTTCACGGACGACCGGAGAGAGACCTCGCCATCATTCTCTCCGGTTTGAACGGTCATGTTCGTCTAGAACTGTGCTAATGAATTGGCGTATATGGTGGGGTTGAGTAAGAAGGCCGTTTTGTATGGTGAGTCGTTCATCAGATCGATGACATTGTGGAATTTGGACCAGAATGGCGATTTAGTGAGATGTGCGACACAGTTGTGTCGAGGTTTGATTTGCATGGCCGCCATTAATGGTGTATTGGAAGTTTCAGAGGTTTTTTTTTTGAAAGTTAGGTCAAGTAAGAATGAAAAGCTCTGAAGGTTGGGTATTTATAGGGTATGGCAAAGGTTGAAAGAAAACGACTGAAGGTTTTGGTGTTAGTTATCAGTTGTTGAAACTACTGATGACGTGGTTTTAACCTTCAGTGGTTGTAACATCTGAGGACTTGGTGTTAGTCTTCAGTAGATGAAACTACTGAGACCTTGGTTTTGTCCTTCAGATGTTGTAAACAGCTGAAGACTTGTTGTTGGTCTTCAGTAGTTATAAACTACTGAAGACATGGTTTTCATCTTCAGACGCTATAACAACTGAAGACTTGGTGTTAGCCTTCAGTAGTTGTAAACTACTGACATCAGTAGTTGTGAAACTACTGAAGACATGGTTTCGTCCTTCAGTTGTTTGGGTATGAAACATCAAATGTTGGTATCAGCTGAAGAGTAAAGTTACTCATCAGCTGTTTTCGTCAATTCAGTTGTTTCATTCTGACCTCCACATTTACTCATCAGCTCTTTGGCCGACTTGCAGATGTTTCATTGGCCCTTCAGCTCTTGTGAATATTTATGCCTTCAGCTCTTGTGATCAGATGTTCACAAGTGCTGATGAGATATTCTTCAGAGTTGGTGAACAAATTCTTTAGTACTTATGTGAAAGATTACACATCAGTACTTGTGACCAAAATTTGTTCTTCAGTACTTATTTGTTTGAAAATAATACATCAGTAGTTGTAATCCACCTCACTACATCAGTTGTTTTCAATAAATAATGTACATCAGTACTTTGAGGCATTTTAGTCTTCAGTAGTTGTGAAAATACTAAAGACTCAATTACTCATCAGTACTTATAATTGACCTTTGCATACTAATGCTCATCAGTACTTGTGAACTGAGAGCATCAGTATTGGTCAAATTATTCTAGCTGCAGCATACCAAGCCTTAGTACTAAGTTTTGAAATGTGGCACTATCTAGAGGCTTAGTAAATATATCTGCAAGCTCATCAGCACTAGGCACAAACTTTGGATCAATCAGACCTTTTTCATAGCAATCCCTAATAAAATGATGTCTGATCTCTATATGTTTGGTCCTAGAGTGCTGGACTGGATTTTTAACAATACAAAGAGCTGAAGCACTATCCATTAATAATGGAGTCTTAGTCTCTATATTGCCATAATCCAAAAGTTGGTTCTGAAGCCAGAGTATCTGAGAAGTACAACTTGCAGCAGCAATGTACTCAGCTTCAGCAGTGGATGTTGCAATTTATGTTTGTTTCTAACTCTGCCAAGAAACTAAACAATTGCCTAGGAATTGGCAACCACCAGAAGTGGATTTTCTGGTGACTTTGCATCCTGCATAGTCACTATCAGAGAAAGCAACTAATTTGCAAGAATGCCCAGTTGAATACCAAAGACCTAGTGATTGGGTACCTTGCAGATATCTAAAGATCCTTTTGACTGCAATCAAATGGGATTCTTTAGGTGCAGCCTGAAATCTAGGACAGGCACATGTTGCAAACATGATGTCTGGTCTAGAAGTTGTTAGGTACATCAGGGACCCAATCACACATCTGTAAAGGGTTTCATCAACCGCTTTACCTTTCTGATCTACATCCAGTTGTGTGATGCTACTCATGGGAGTAGAACAGGGCTTACAGGTTTGTAAATCAAACTTATTCAACAATTCTTTGGTGTATTTGGACTGATGGATAAAGATTCCATCATCCCTTTGTTTGATTTGCAAACCTAGAAAGAACTGTAATTCGCCCATAGCACTCATTTCAAACTTTTGCTTCATGAGCATTGTAAAATCATCATACAACTTTGGATCAGAGGATGCAAAGATGATGTCATCTACATAAATTTGAACAAGGAGCTTATGCTGTCCCACAGTCTTAATGAACAAGGTTTTATCAATGGTGCCTCTAGTGAACTTATTTTGTAGAAGAAAAGTTGATAGTGTCTCGTACCAGGCTCTAGGAGCTTGTTTCAGCCCATAAAGAGCCTTATCAAGCTTATATACCCAATCAGGATGTTTATTGTCCTCAAAGCCTGGTGGTTGACACACATAAACTTCCTCTTTTATTTTACCATACAAGAAGGCACTTTTGACATCCATTTGATAAACCTTAAGACTGTGAAAGGCAGCATAAGCTAAGAACAATCTAATTGCCTCCAGCCTGGCTACAGGGGCAAAGGTTTCATCATAATCGATGCCTTCCTCTTGTGCAAACCCCTGGACAACCAGCCTGGCCTTGTTCTTAACTATTTGGCCCTTTTCATCGGTTTTGTTCCTGAATACCCATTTAGTGCCTATTGCACACTTCCCTTGGGGTAAAGGAACAAGCTCCCACACTTGCTGTTTCTTGAACTGAAGAAGCTCATGCTGCATTGCTTCAACCCATCCATTGTCTCTAAGTGCAACATGGTAGTTCTTTGGCTCTTGCTGACTGATGAAGAGAGCATAGAAGCAGAAATTGGACAATTGACTCCTGGTTGAAACTCCAGCATTGATATCACCTATGATTTGAGATGTGGGGTGATTCTTCAGCTCTTGATATACTATAATATCAGTGCAAGTGTTTGTAGGACTTTCAGCAACAACAGATGGTGATGAAGATTCTTGAAACCATGTAGGAGATGGCAGCTCAAATGAAGTAGAGCATACAGAAATCTCATCAGCATTTGTTGTGGATGGGGCTGCTGAAGCTACAGGAGCATCAGGTTTAGTGGACTCAGGCAGGTTGTCACTAAACCTGAAAAGGTGAGTACTGGCTACATAATCATCAGTACCACCAGGTGGAGAACTGTTGACAGGCTCAACAGCTGGAGGTTGATAAGGAACATATTGCAGTATGTCCAGATCAAACAACTCCACAGGGTTTTGTGGAATCTTGTCCTTTGGAGATTCATTGAACTTGACATGCAGAGTTTCTTCAACCATCTTTTTCCTACAGTTGAAAACTCTGTATGCCTTGCAAGTTGATGAATAACCAACAAAATACCCTGCATCCACCTTACTAGCAAACTTCTGGAGTGGATTGCTAGTGTTGAGAATGAAACAAGGACACCCAAAGGCTCTAAAGAAAGAAATCAGAGGTGCCAAATGATGAAGTACTTCATAAGGAGTCTTCATCAACCTCTTATTCACTAATGCTCTATTCTGCACATAGCAAGCTGTATTGACAGCTTCAGCCCAAAAGGTCAGTGGCAATCCTGAGTCAGCCAGCATCGACCTTGCAGCTTTAATGAGAGTCTTGTTCTTTCTCTCAACCACTCCATTCTGTTCAAGAGTTCTGGGAATACTGAACTGCCTTTTAATTCCCTTAGACAGGTAGAAGTCATCAAGTGTGTGGTTTCTAAACTCTGTTCCATTGTCACTCCTCACACACTTAACCTGCAGGGAATACTGCTTCTCCACAAATAATACAAAGTTCATTATTGCCTTGGCTGCTTCATCCTTGGAGTGCAAGAAGAAAGTCCATACAAACCTGGAGTAATCATCCACAATTACCAGGCAGTATTTCTTCTTTGCCATGCTCATCACTCTGACAGGTCCAAAGAGATCCATGTGCAGGAGCTGCAAGCAGGCAGTGGACTTTGGTTCTTCTACTGAAGGAAATGAAACTTTGTGTTGTTTTCCCTTTAAGCACGCAGTGCAATTGTCTTCACACTTGAACTCCTTCAAAGCCAATCCTCTTACTAAACCATGGCTTATCAGCTAATTCATGTTCTTGAAATTAACATGCCCCAGCCTTCTATGCCATAGAGTAGACTCTTGAGGAGAGGCCTTGGAGAATAGGCAAGGATGGCCTTTTAGATCAATTTTCTTGGAAAGATCTAAGGCATATACTCTTCCTGTCCTGTTGGCCTTCAGGAGAGTATATTCATCCAACACCTTGTCAATCAAACTCAGAACTTTGGATGACAGAATCCGACAGTTCTGGCTTGTGAAAAGGGCAACATGGCCTTTATAACACATTTGACTGACACTCAAGAGATTGTACTTGAGATTCTCCACATGGTTGACATCATCAAACCTTATTTCCCCATTGGAAACAAAGCCTTTTCCGATGATGTAACCCTTTGCATCATTGCCAAAGGAGACAAATCCCTTCTTTCCTTGAGAGTAGTCATTAAGAAGGGATCTGCTTCCTGTCATGTGCATAGATCCTCCACTGTCTACATACCAGATGCTTCTTAGGCATGTTGAAGAACCCTGCAATGATAACAACAAGTTAGTTAGTTTTGGAGACCCAAACCTTTTTGGTTTTGGGTCTGTTCTCAACAACAGGTGCAACACTAACTGGTGTGTTATGTGTGACAGCCTGAGGTGAAGGAGATGGTGTAGACGAGGAACCCTTTGGCTTGGATTTCCTTTTCTGTGGTTTCAACACAGGAGCATCTAAATGGTTGACTCTTCCCATTAGATGTTGAACCATCATCACCAGTTGTGTCTGACTTTGTGATAAAGCTTTCAGCTCTTCAGACACATTGGGGCTTGCTGGTGATGGATTCTTGTGTTGCACCATCTTCTTTTGAGCAACCTCAGCTGTTGCCTGAGTAACCCCTACCTTCTTTTTAGATTTAGCTTTGGGCTTAGGGATTTTAGGCTTTGATGTTGCTAGTACAAACTTGGTCTCAAACTCATTTTTCATTATATTCATATGCTCTTTAATTTTCTCCTTTTGTTTGAGTTTGGAACCCTTTTTGTACCAGCAGTCATCAGTAAGATGATTGAACAAGCCACGTATCTCACATGGCTTCTTCTTCATCTTATGTTGATCATCAACTGAAGAGGATGAAACTGCTGAAGACTTGTTCTTCAGCTGTTTGCTATCAGTAGTAGCAGTTTTCTTCCTTGTACCTGCTTTCCTGACATCCTCTTTAGTTGTCTTCAAACCTTTTCTACTGTCAGTATTCTTTTCATTGCTGGCAGTAGTTGAGGTTTGAACTTCAAGTGTTATCATTTGCTCTCCAGTACTTTCAGTACTTCCAGAGACAACACCTGAGTTGATTAACTTTTTGATCATGTGACAGTCAGCATTTGAACCATCAGCTGTTGTAGCATCAGCTGATTGGTTTTGGCAGGAGTTAATGCTGACTTCTATCTCTGAGGATGCTGAATCAGAAGATAGTAGGTCACATGATGAAAAGGATTGGTTATTACTCTTTCCATCAGATTCCACTTCTGCTCTTGGAGTAAAATCTATGGGAGGGGCAGTGTGATTATAACCAATGCCAAACTTCACATTGGAAGCTGATTGCTTAATAAGAAGCATTTCAAAACCCTTGCAAGATTGCACCCATCGATCACACTCTACCTGGGTGGTTGCAAGAGTTTCTTTGAGGTCTCTGTACTTCTCTAGAAGTACCTCTTCCCTAGCCTTATCCTCTTTGATTTGGCATTTAAGCTTATAAATCTCATCATTTTTGTCATTAATCACAGCCTCAAATTCAGCTTTCTTTTTAGAAATTGTATGCTCTAGCACAAGGTTTTTATCTATTAAAGCTATATTTGCTTCTCTAATAGAAGCAAATGTTGCTATGCATGAATCAGAACAAAGCTTGGCTTTGGCCTCAGAAGATACCTATGAGGAAGCATTGGATGATGACCCATCAGCAGACTCAAAGGCCATTAGAGCAAGATTCCTAAAAGGATTATCCCCACCATGTTGACCAGCACCTTGGAATAGTTGTTCCTGACCAGATAGATCATCTGGTAAACTACTCCAGTCAACAACTCCTGGGGTGAAGAAGCTGTGTTGTTGAGGTTGGGGTTGATGATGAGATTGGGAAGATTGAAGCTCAGGAAGAGCATGTGGTGGCTGAGCAGAAGGTGCTTGAACTTGACTGGGCTGAGGTACATAGTAGCAGGGGTATGGGTATGGCATATGACCCTGAGGCACAAAGTAAGCAGGTGATGCCTGTACTGGTGATGGATGGACAGAACTGGAGGAATGTTGCCCTCTGTGCTGTGAGCTATTGCTTGGAAAAGTCACAAAGGGTGCAGATGAGTTAGATCCAGATGATCTACACTCTCTAGCAAAGTGTCCAAGCCTCTGGCACTTGTGACACCTCAATTTGCTCTTGTCAAAACCAACTTTGGTTTTGCCAGAGAGACCAGAAAATTTCCTGCCAGTTCTCTTGTAGAACTTATGAGATTTGATATTTATCATTGCCATTTGACTCAAAATATCCATCTCTTCTAGATCATCATCTGGAATGCCCTTCAAGTCCTCCATCAGAAAACACAGATTATCACTGCTACCTCCTGAACTACTATTAACACCAACAAAAGCCTGTTCAGAGTTGGTAGAGAAATCAATATGCTCATCATAAGAACTTTCTGATGCAGCATATTCTGATTCCTGACCTATCAAGGCAGTATTGCCATTGACAAAGTCATCAGTAAGCTTCCCAGAGGTGGACAACTTCCTCTTTTGCTCTATCTCTCTCTCAAATGTGAGCAGTTTCCCATGAAGTTGGGTGAGAGATAGAGTATCCAGATTTGCACGGGAGCGTAGGATAATGGTATAAGTGTCCCATCTCTCAGGCAGTGACCTGAGGAATCTCTTGTTCATCTGGCTATTAGAGTACTCTTGTTTGACCATCTTCAGCTCAGAGATCAAACATGATAACCACTCATACTGCTAAGTCAGAGTCTCACCCTTCCTATGAGAGAATGTCTCATATTGTTGGGCGAGGATTTCCCTTGTGTTTGCTAAGACCTCATTGGTTCCTCCGAATTGTTCCTTCAGAGCAACCCAGAGATCATGAGCAGTTTCATGATGCAGAAGCCCTGAATAGATCTCATTTGGAATTGCCATAGCTAAAATTCCATGGGCTTTAGCATCAATCTCGAACAGCTTAAGATCTTCGTCCGAATATTGATCAGGTTTCTTCGGAACCTGTTCATTTGATTTAGGGACGCTCACCATAGGCATGTGCGGTCCATGCACCACTGACTTCCAACAATCACAAGCATCGGAGGCTTGGTAGAGGAACCAGTATTGTGAGGATCGTTCGTTGGTGTCGACATCTCAGTTTTCAGTAAAAAATCAAGTGTAACAAAACAAATATAGCTCAAAACCACAGAGAACCTCAAGTTTAACGGCCCAAAACAGCAGAATCTCAATCTCTATAGCTAATTCTTGCAAATTGCTAATTCGATCAAACGTAGAGATCAAAAGAGCAGTTTCAATGATCAATGATGAAATCGATCAATGATTAACCTGCTCTGATACCATTTGACATGATCTCAGCCTCTAGTTTGATCAATTAGGTTGTATTCGCAGCGGATTTAGCACGAGGATTAGCAATTACAGCAAGAACATAAAGGATTTTGCATGTAACAGTAAATATAGAGAGAGAAAACAATTCTGCCAAAAAGGTAATATTCTTTTTGCTCACACGTTTCGGAAAGGATTACAATTAGGTCATCTTCCTTTCATAGAGGAAGAATGACGTAGGCTGATGTCACTGATAGTGACATCAAACCATTATTAACAAACTACTGAAATAAACACTCAACTACTGAAGATGTCAAACAGCTGACATCTTCTTACAAAAGCTAAGTGTTCTACTTATTACAAGTACTAAAAAGGAAACTACTGAAAAGCTACAACGACTGAAGAACAAACTCTTCAGTCGTTTACATCTACTGAACTATAACAGCTAAGGAACAAACTCTTCAGCTGTTGTACAAACTACTGAAAAGGAAAAATACAAAACAACTGAAAAGTAAAACCATCACAACAACTGAAGAAGACTTCTTCAGCTGTTGTGACAAAGTCTGAAGCTTCAGCACTTTGGTCTTCAGACTTTGATCTTCAGATGATTCATCAGTTGATGACTTCAGTAGTTATCATCAGCTGATGTCTTCAGTCATTGTCTTCAGACTTTGTGCATCAGTTGTTGATCATCAGCTCTTAAGTCTTTCAGTTGTTGATCTTCAGCACTTGTCTTCAGTACTTGAAGTCTTCAGTACTTGGGATCTTCAGCTGTTGTTCTTTAGATCTTGATCTTCAGCTGTTGAGTCTTCAGTCTTTGTCAAACTGCTGATGAAGCCTTCAGCAGTTGTTGTGATGTCATGTGGGACTTAGAGGTTTTCCTGATCTTGGCTCATTGGTTCTTTTGGTCCAACACTTTCCAACAGTAAACGCAGAGAACTGGTCTTCCGTTTTTGTAAACTTGATGAACTAAGAACAGGATAGATTGACTTATGCGATTAGACAGCCAACTGGTTCAACCATGCGATTGAAGGGTGCGAATGGCTTCAATCGTGCGATTGGATTCAGTCGTGTGAATGAACAAGACGAATGAGGTCAACCAAATGAAAAACTTCAATCGTGCGAATGAACTGTACGAATGAGTTCAGTCGTGCGAATGAACTATGCGAATGGAGTTCAGTCGTGCGATTGGGCCAATCGTGCGACTGAAGCTGCTGCTGCGCGAAAAATCGAATTTTTGAACATTTGACAAAAAATTACGAATTTTCAAGAACCCTAATCTGTCGTATGAGAACAAGTCAAAACTATTGACTCAGAAACTCGATGAAACCAAGTTTTGAAGTGAAAAAGTTTATCTTTTGAGTAAAACGTTAGTTTTTGACACCAAAAACCAATTGAATCCACGTAAAATCACGAGCCTAAGCTCTGATACCACTTGTTAGGACCGATTTCGTATGGAGTACTAACAGATTATGCATTGTACCGAATCAAATAGTGCGGAATCCTATTTGATTGGCGATCCAATAAGTGAGAACGAATATCCCGATCAATCCAACGATAAAACAAATGTTAAGAACGAACAAGAATTGATCAGAAACGAACTATGAACTTGGATTGACATTTTGGTACGCTCTGGACGGCTAGGGTACGTATGTATTTGAAGTGTTTTGTTTTTTCACGAATTATGTGGTATTTATAGGTTATCAGTGTTCAGTCGTAACACTGAACCATTAGCATGGTTCAATCATGCGACTTAAGCATGCGATTGACTCATATGCACGACTGAAGGTTCAGTCGTGCGACTGACTCAATCTTATGTCATAGTTGTACGACTGATCTAGTCTTCTGGTTCAGTCATGCGACTGGTCCATAAGCATGATATGTTCATGCGTATGGTCCATTTGCATGGTCCATTCGCATGAACTATCACATGGATAAGTTAAACATAATTCTAAGTTCTTATTGACTTAGAACCTATGTAGAACAACATCAAACCTATATAGTTAGTTCATACACGTGCAACACATTCAATATAATGATATCATGACATAATCAAACATAAATTAACATCACAATGTACTTCATATATCATTCATTCAATCATTACATCGATTACATATATGTAAGACATGAAAGACGTTTACATTTCAGAACATAAACTAGGTACTTTAATATGCATCAACAATTACCCTTTCTCAGTCTTAATATATTCATCGCATTGAGGACAATGTGAATTTTAAGTGTAGGGATGGGGGGTAATGCATTTGACTTTGATAGAAAGGTCCAAATTTAAAAATTTTATAAAAAGATCACTTAACAATTATTTTTGTGACAATAAACCAAAAATTAAAAAAAATTTTGATAATCCAAATTATAAATATACAACTTTGAGAAATAAATAAGTAAATTAACGACATCCAAACAAACTTGAAAATGTTTTTTTTGTGATATCCTTAAAAGCAATAATCTAGTAAGAATATTCAATCATGTAAAATGAAACAATTTCACCCAATTCCATCCGTATGTGAGTTTATTTTTTAGCCTTAAACAGCTTTTGCAAATTGCAATTCTATTTTCATTCTGGATTTAATTGAGAGTGCCTTATGATACGTGTAATTAGAACTTGCTTTGGGTATGCATTTCAAGACCTTAATTAGTATTTGTTGCATAAAATGAGTTAGGCATTAGGAAATCTTAACCATTCAAGCCCAAACCATTTTCTTTTAATTTCCCTTACCCGAACGTCAACCTTAGTTAGCCCCGTTGAGCTTAAACGTTTTTATTCTCAAACACCCGATCCACCAAGTCACTTAACCAAAAAGCCTTCAACAAAACCCGTTTTTCGTTAAAGACACGTCTTTGGCTTATTAAAAAAACTGGGATGCATTCTTTTTATTTTAATTTGCTTTGTTGCCTTCACCACGCAAAACCGGGACTTCCCCGGAAATCCGTGAACAAATTTTCAATCTCACATTCGACGCAAGAAAGAAATGGCAAAAAAAGGAACATGTTCCACCATTTTTTGGGATTTCAAAAAGTTCTATAAAAAGACGGGCGAAAAGATACGAAAGATGCCTGAATTGTGGAAATTGGTCCCACAATGGAAAATGCAAAAAGAACCAACCCGAGTCTCAATAAGAATACACAGAACTGATCCAATTGGGTTCTATTAGGCTTCAAGCCGAACGATCCTTAAGAAAGGAAAGTTTTGTGTATCTTCGGGTGAAAGTCGAAGTAAGGTTTTTGAAAGCAAAATACAGTCTTGACAATCTGACCTTAAACGAGTCCTCAAGTTAGCATATCCCTTCTAACTTGAAGTATTGTATAGGGAACCCTTTATTGCTATCCTTGTAGTTTATGTCAGAAAAATAAGCCAAGACCGTCGTCTTTAGCAATTAGCCAGTTTTTCCAAATATTCCATACCCAAGCCCGAGCCAAGTTACAACCCATTAAAGACCTAATGATTTATGCAAGTAAATATCTAAGTAGGTGGAGATTTGATCCCTTAACAAGGATATGATTTCACATGTATTCATACTAGGCAATCGAGTGCATTAGTCATACTTAATCTTAACTATGACTCCATATATTTAGCCGAGTGTGAGTGCAACTTGTGAGTAGTGTGGATTTTTACATGATAATTATCTTTACTAACTAATCTATTGCTTGCTAGGATATCATTTTACACACGCTTAAAATGTTTATATTTGGATGAAATAATATTTTCTTGCGTATTTCCCGAAGAACGTATTTATTATTTGATTTATTTGGTTTTTGGTGGACTTGTCATTTTAAGTGATTTTTGCTTGAGGACAAGCAAAGCTCAAGTGTGGGGATGTTTGATGTGCTCCAGATTATACATAAGTATCCTATCAAAAGCATATCAATTATTCCTCAATATCTCCCTTAAAATGATGAGTATGTACTTAAAAATATTAAATTGTGTTTGCAGGTGTTTAAAAGGGCAAGTTGGACAAAAGAAGCATATTTGACAAGAAATTGAAGTAATCCAAGCTTTAGAGTCCAAGCTTGGGGTCGTGCCTCATTAAGCACGCCCCCATGCCTTGCCTAAAACACACCCCCGTGCTAAATTGACACACCCCTGTGTTTGGACATCTGACAGGACAAAAAGTACTGTCCCCTAAAAGCAAGCACGGGGCCGTGCCCTATAAGGCACGGGGGCATGCCCCACCTTTAACACGATGTTGTGTCCCATTAAGCATGGGGTCGTGCCTGACACAACCTGCACGTATGAGCCGACCAACTTCCGTAAGCATTGTACTAGCACAGGGTCGTGCCTTTTAGGCACAGGGCCATGCTTAAACACTCCAGAAAGCCTATAAATAAAGGCCTAATTTCTCTATTTTGGTAAGCTTTTAGTAGGAGAGTTACTCTGGAGAATTCTCTCGGGAATCAAGTCTTTAAGATCATTTGGAGGCTCGGGAGGTGCATACAACACTTGGAAGAAGCTCGGGATTGTCTAAACGTCATCCATTATGGATCATTGGTTTGATTGTTCCATTTCACCGATGATGTCATATCTATCTTCTATGTTATCTGTTGTTATGTTCAAGCTCATTATGAGTTAAACTCTTATTATCATCTTAATTGGATGAAACTTATGTAATTTGTGATGAACTAATGGTGTGATATATGTTATGTTAATATTATGGTGGTCTTGGGAAAACTTTTGATGGGTAGCATCTATATTTGAACAGGAAGTTATAAATTTATGGTTTGTGATTGTGATTGTCATACACGGTTGAAAAACGTATGATCAACTTTCACTTACGAAACCGGTGTTTATAATAAATCCATGGCTAAAGAACTAGAAATGGTTATTAGAAATCTTATCATCTTAACTTTTTGATCATTTGCGGGTTCTCTTTTATTAGTCTGAGAAATCTACAGTAATTGTTACGATTTTCTAAAATTAATGGTATGTTAGGAAGGAACCTGATCAACTCTCTTTTTAACATTAAGTTATGTTTTCTGAAATCGTGTGTCAAAAGGTTACAAAAGATTTACCTATATTACTAGGGCTCTGATCTAAGCAGTAAAATTAGCCTGACGTGATCCTATCACTACGGAGCATGATAGATGAGAAATCACGCCAACTCATCTTTATAAACATTAACATAATTACATTAATCGATATCTTTAAATCACACCACCAATTCATCATAGTTACATAAGTGTAATCTAATTAGGATGATAGCCTTTATTCCCTGGTTTTAAATCCAAACACTTCAATCTTACTTTACTTTATTTTAATTATTGTTTTGAAATTCCAAAAATCTTATTAATGTAACTTATCATTTTCTTAAAAAGAAAACCCAATCTGATAGTCAAATATTAAGGTTGTTGAGTAGGCTAGGAGTGTCCACGGATTGATATCCGGTTCTTACCAAAACTGTATTACAACACGATAGTTACACTTGCCTTTTGTGTGTGTGGTTTAGTATTAGTAATAACCAATGAAAACTAAATCCTTGCGAAAAATCCTTATCAAAATATATACATTTCGCATCGCATTAGCTATTGTGGAAGGTATTGAAGATCTGCAAGTTGGAGCTTCAAACCACAAGAAAGGAGTAACAAATCAAGGTAAGAATCGTTCTCTAAACACCTCTGTAGAAAAGATCCGGGTTTCTAGGGTTTTGGGTTCAAAAGTTTCAAAGAATCACATAAAGGTCACATTTTTACGTATGAAAATGTGTAAAAAGGTTAGATATAGTTAATGGATGATAGACCAAGGATTTGAACGTAAAAAGTTAAGATTTTGGGTGAAAAACGGGTTGGTTCGTCATTTTTATACGTCCAGCGAAACTGTGAGCCCGATCAGCGAAACTGTGGGCTCACGCAGCGAAAGTAAGAGAATTCCAGTGAAACTGCAGTTTCGCTGGTAATTTCTCTAGTGCCCAGGTTGACCTGTAGATATTGCAAAACTAGAAAATTCCAACAGAAGTTGGGTGCACCTGACAGCGAAACTGGCAACGAAACTGCTAGCGAGCCTAGCAACGAAACTGCCAGCGAAACTGCAAGCGAATCTGTAGCGAAACTGGCAGCGAAACTGGCAGCGAAATTGCAGAAAAATGACATATTTGAGTGTTAACTCATGTGCAGGTCGTGTAGTGCGAGTCTAGCCTAGAAAGCTTAGACGAGAAAGTATTTACTTTGAACAGGTGAGTTCTCGATTCCTTTATTTTAAAGTTTTTCCATGTTTTTGGGGCTATTATGCATAGTAAACATAAGGTTTTCAAGGTAAAGATTTCAAGAGGTTTTAACAAGAAAAATAAAATTTTCCTATAACAAAATATGCTATGTAAGTCTTTAAAATAAAAATTTTACACGCTGACCCTAGAACCCCGCCCCCAGCCCGATCCCATCCAAGGGCATTGCCCCTTGGACCCCACTAGGGGCTGCTGCCCCGAGAACCCCGCTATCAGAGGCTGCCACCCCCGAACCCCCGCTGTCCCATGGAGGGTAGGTTATACGGTGTTATGTTATTCTGTCTTCTTGGATGATAGTTATGCTCCATGGTAAACTGTACTTGATATGTTGTATACTTATTAAGTAAAGTATTATATATTAAAGTGGAAGATAAAACCAATGAAAAGTGAAACTAAAGAAATGTTACCCCGGGCCCGTATGATGATGAAAAGTCTTGCAAGCACTATGATGGACTTTACTTATGTGGGCCTAATGTATGATGATGGATCCGTATTCATGAGCAGGCCATGTGCCTTGAAGTGTGGATCAACTGTCGGGGGTCAGCTACCGCGTTTGTGTGTACCGACAGGGATTGACATTCGTTGTCGATCAACAGGGGGCTTTTGCTATGTGCAATCTCGTTTATGATGAAGTGAAAGATAATGAAAGAATGAAAGAAAGATAATGAACATGTTTAATAATGCGATACGTCACAAGAAATGTTATATGTTATGATGTATGCATGGTCATTAAAAGGAAGAAAAATATATATTTTATTATATTACTTAAAAGTAGGACTCACTCAGCAAAGCTGACTTTTATGCATACAGTTACCAGGTAAGGGCTGATGCTGAGGATGGCATAGAGATGGAAGCTACTTGGCGTTCGATGAATGGCATCCATGTTTATGAATTCCTTTTCTTTTGTTTGAAAAGTACAATGTTTTATTTTATTTAGGAGACAAATGTATGATTACTACATGACCTACAAGTTTTAAATAAATGTTTATTTAATTCCGCTGTAATGTTTTGTTTATAAGGTGATTTATGCTATGATTAACCAACTGTGAGGCTTCCCGGGAACGGGGCCTTACATTATCTGATTATAATCTAATCTTAAAACACAAACGTATAGGTAATCTGTGAAGAAACCATTGGTGCTATTCTAGTTTTCTTATTAATCAAAGTACATCATATATCAAGTGAGTTTTCCCATCCCCCATTTTACTTTACTTTACATGTTTTGGGGTGAAACATGTTACTTATATCATAGCCACACTTGTAAAACATTTAAATACTTATAACATACGTGCAATTCATCATATATTTGTCATGTTTATTTAGGACTTATGCAAATATTATGTGATAGACTCTTGTAAGACAATCATTAACTATTGCTAGCTTAGCGACGTCATAGGTTATTGCCGGCTCCTGATGACGTATTCTTGATCAGCATGGAAACCAAGTACACTTAGCTAATCGTATATTATTCATTGTGGCCATATCTTTGTCAAGGTTTGATTGTATCATCATGCTATCAATATATTTGCATTTTTCTTTAACCTATGATTTGAATTGCCTTTTTAAAAGCTTTTATGTATGTAAGTATACTCTCATAGGAACTCACCAACATACATATGTTGACTTTATTTTTAACATTTTTTAGGAAATTCTCAAGCTTATTTGTTGAACGTGAAGCTATGAAACCATCTAGGGTTGGACCTAGAGAAAATAATGGATTTATATTAAATCTGGATATTTTGGTTTATATTACGTTATGATTGTATGTTTGAGACTTATATATGTCATGTTATGATATGAATTTGAATTTTAATAATATTTACACTTTGAAGTAGCGTTGTGTGGCATGAACATTCTTAACCCTCACATCTCAACATTTCCGCCGTTAAGGTTGGGCTGTGACAGTTACAATCACCCTCTCATTTTGAATTCATCGTCCTGGATAAGGTTTGCCCCACCATCCTATTCATGGACGTGGGATTTACTTAAGATGTCTCTCTAAATACCCCTGGAAGTCACGATGAGTCCAAAAGGACAGGGGGTGATTGTAACATTCTAGGAAAATCCCACATTGGCAATGGACATAAGAGATGTGAGGTTGATAAGGAATTTATTGCCTCTAATATCAACAACAGATTTTGGGTGCATTCATTATGGATAAAAAATTCTGATAAGAGGAGAAGTCCATAGTTAAACATGTTTAGGTGGTAGCAATCTAGGGATGGCTGACCTCCCCTGGATGTTTTTACCAGGGCAACCAAAAGTAAATCCTTAAGCTGCTCGTGGGCAAAACGAATAATATTTATGGTATGAGGGGCCAGATGTTACAACAAGTTTGTTCATTCTCTTAATTCAATCTTTAGTCGGTCAATTCACACTTAATGATAGAAAGGTTAGAAAAATGGATTAATAGAGGATAAGTTCATCCCCAAGAGCTAAGTTTAACATGTTTGCTCAGGTCTACACTCATTAATCATAATGTATTCTTTAACGCTTAGTTGAGTTATGTAATTTTCATTTTCTAAATGTTTAATTTGGAACACTATTATTAGCTACCACCACTTACTTATCACCATGAACTCGCCCGCTGTCATCGTTTCTCCCTCCCGTGTGCCCACCACTTTCATTAAAGCATCAAAATATTACCCTATTAATTGGAAGGTACATGATATAAAGAAACATGTCCATGCTATTTGATTATCTTTACACAGGTATCAAAAAAATCCCAACAAATTAGGGGCTTGAAGAGGATATTTCTTTCGTTTTGATAATTTGATATGAAGTTTTCATATGTTATGAATATCAAATGACTAGTTTGAATTTAAAGTTGTAAAGATTATAGCAATGTCCTGATATGATGAGCATATCAATTGATTATATATGGAGGCAATATTGGTATTTCTGATGCATATTAATTATTGCATAGAGTACACGCAATAGAAATCATCAAGGTGGATGCTCGAAATTATGAATTTGAGGAGCGCTAGAACAAGTCTGTTTTATGAGGGAAAAGATACAGGTTTAAAAAATGATAACGTTTGGTAATTTAATGTCTAGAAATTCAAACTCATGTTAAAACTTAGGAATTTAAGTACATAGATTGCAAAGAATTTTATATTTGGTCGAACTTTTTCTTTCATGCTATATTTTAAGGGTGTGCAAAGTTTGGTTAAAATTAGGGTGGTGTTAGGGACACCACAGGGTTTTTTTGGAGATACCAGACCAAACCGTCACGGTTCGGCCAAAATATGAGGGTTTGAAACCTATACATCACGACTTGATCTAAATGTCACATCTTACCTGACTCTTGACAAAAGTTCATTGATAAAAAGACAAAAGTACACAGACAAAGAGGCACGGGTTTGAAGCAAAAGGTCACGGTTAGGTCGACAAAAAGTTCCCTGAAACCCGAGTACCTACCATTTTGAACTATCACGGTTAGGCCAAACCGTGATGGTTTCTCGTCCAGGTTTTCCTCTAAACTTGCATTTCATGGTTTCATGCAACCAAACCATCACGAACCAAAATGAAAAAAAAAACTCAATCGTACCAAAAACACATAATTCGAAAACAATGTCGGGTTTGGGAGATCGTTATGAAAAGCCGAAGCTTCTAGATTTGATTGAGGAGCCACCTATCGAAGATTCAAACTAGGTTTAAGTAGTTTCTATTTTATTATAAATGCTTATTTGAAATATCTAACTATTACCCTGTTTTATAAATATTACGTATACGGGGGTCACCCTCCGTGGGGGAAAGAGGAAACCAACCCCTCGAACACATTTGCTGAAAAGGCGTACAACTTATTATTTGGATCGACGGGTTACGGTGAATGGTACAAACATCCCCCTGACCATTCTTACGGACATGCCCCGAACACGTACCACTCATAAACAGAGCTGGATTACGGACATGCCCTGAACCCGTATCACTCACAAACAGAGCAGGATTACAGACATGCCTCGTATCACTCACAAATAGTGTCGGATCACGGACATTACGTAGCAGTCAGAACGAGAAGTTACACATGTGTCAGATACTTTTAATGGGAATGACACAGATGAGAGTGACGGTTCGGTTCACCTTAAAGAAAACCATGTGAATACCATGGAGCACTATGGGGATGAGGATCAGATAAGAAAGGCTACGGTTTCTTATAAAACCGACAAAGTATAAAGAGTTTTCATCCTTTTGTTTATATTATTTATTCATTTGTTTTATATATTGTTTTTTATGTCTGCCTTTATAACTTTTTAGCATTTTGATTCTTGTGAGGACTTGGAGAAGTGGGCTAAAATAAGAGGACGTGATCATGGGTGCGTCATTTGGTGCGTTGGTCATCAAAAAAGGATGTGGAACTCTTATGCAATCACAGGGGTGAACCTAAACTCACTTGCACAAGCAGGCGTACTGGGAGTATAAAGAAAAGATGTCATTTTAAACTCCTAGGGAAGTACGTAGAAAAGAGTGACAGTTGGATGTTGGAGGTGAGAAACGAGATGCATAACCACGATCCTGTTGTGTACGAGGAGGGTCACACGCACCTTAGGAAGATGACCGCCGAAGAAATTGATCTTTTCATTACACAGGCAGCACGTGCGGCCACGACACATCCATTCAGCTGTAAGGGAACAGTTTCCCAGCAACACCTGTGTTGTTCAGGACATATGCAATCTGACATCGAAGTTTAGGGCTGAAGGGAAAAAAGGCATGACACCAATGCAGGAACTTGAAAACCTATAGGAATATAAAAAGTCCGTGTATGAAACATGGAAGAATCCAACAACTAACGTTATGGAAGATGTTTTCTTTTTTCATCCTACCTCATACAAAATATGGCGCGCATTCCCGCACGTTATGTTGATAGACATGACTTACAAGACCAACATGTACAACATTCAGTTTGTTCAGGTTATTAGCGTTACGTCAACATCAAAGTCGTTTTGTATTGCACACATATTTATATCGAGGGAATGACAGGACAACTTCACATGGGTCTTGAAGCAGATTACAGATATGCTTGATGGGTGTGTGGAGCCCCGCGTTATTGTCACAGACAGGGACCTGGCCCTGATGAGCGCGTGTGACACAGTGTTCCCGAGTGCTACTAAAAACCTACGTAGGTGGCACGTTAGGGAGAATATCAAGAGAAGGTGGAACATTGTTGCACCAAAAAAACCAATGAGCCAGATCAGAAAAACCTTTAAGTCCCACAGACATCATAACAACTGAAGAAGACTACATCAGCGGAATACAAAGTCTGAAGACAAAGTCTGAAGACAAAGTCTGAAGACAAAGTCTGAAGACAAAGTCTGAAGACAAATGTCTGAAGACAAATGTCTGAAGACAAAGTCTGAAGACAAAAGCTGAAGACAAAGTCTGAAGACAGAGTTTGAATATAAGTCTGAAGACCAAGTATTCAGAGATTGTCACAACAACTGAAGAAGTACTCTTCAGTAGTTGTGATGGTTTACTTTCAGTAGTTGTCTTTATATTTTCAGTAGATTGTAATCAGTAGTTTAGTAAATGTAAAACGTCTGAAGAGCTTACACTTCAGATGTTGTAGTTTCAGTAGTTGTAGAATTAGCTGATACTTAAGCTTTTATTGTAAGAAGATGTCCTCAGCTGTTATGGACATCTTCAGTAGTTTTAGTTATTTTCAGCTGTTTGTGTAATCGGTTAGATGTCACTATCAGGTGACATCTGCTGACGTCACCTTTCCTCTATAAAAGGAAATTTGACCTAATTGGTAATCGTTGAAGCTTATGAATGAATGAGAACATTCTCTTTTGCAGAAAACTTTCTCTCTCTATAACCGTTACTGTTTGATGGAATATTCATCTTGTTCTTGCTTAAATTTCGTCTAATTCTAGTACTATTCCGCTGCAAATCATAACCTAATTGATCAAACTAGATCTTAGATCCTTTCAAATGGTATCAGAGCTAGTTAATCATTGATCGATTTAACAATTGATCATTGAAACTGCTCTTTTGATATCTAAGTTTGATCGAATTAGCAAATTTGCAAGAATTGGTTATAGAGTTTGAGTATCTGTTGCTTTTGGTGAATTAATTTGTGGTTCTACGCGTTTAAAACAGAGTTGTTGAGTTTATGAGCTAGATTTGTTAAAATTACATTGAATTTGTTTGAATCTGTGAAAATGGCTACACCAACAAATTATTCTCATAATACTGGCTCCTCAAAAAAGCCTTCGATGCTTGTTAGGAGTGAGTATAACATATAGCAACGACGTATGCTCCATCACCTGTCTATCAATAGTTCAGGATGTTGGAAATCTGTGGTGCATGGACCATACAAGCCTATGGTGAGTCTTTCGGAAACAAATGAGAGAGTTCCGAAGAAACCAGAGCAGTATTCGGATGAGGATCAAAAACTATTTGAAATTGATGCTAAAGCCCATGGAATTCTGGCCATGGCCCTGCCAAATGAAATCTATTCAAGGCTTATGCATCATGAAACTGCTTATGAGCTCTGGGTTGATCTGAAGGAACAATTTAGAGGAACTGATGAGGTTTTGGCAAACACTAGATAGATCCTTGCCCAACAATATGAGACATTCTCTTATAGAAAGGGTAAGTCTCTGACCCAGCAGTTTGAGCGATTTTCCTGTTTGATATCTGAGTTGAAAATGGTTAAACAGGAATATTCAAATAGCCAGATGAACAACAGATTCCTCAGATCCCTGCCTAAGAGACGGGACACATATACTATTGTCCTACGCTCCAGTGCAAATCTGGACACTCTATCTCTCACCCAACTTCATGCGAAACTGTTAACATTTGAACGAGAGATAGAACAGAAAAGGAAATGTCTTCATCTGGGAAGCTCACTGATGACTTTGTACCAGGTAACACTGCACTGGTCGGTCAGGAGTAAGAGTATGCTGCATCAGAAGGTTCCTATGATGAGCATATAGATTTCTCTACAAACAGTGGAGAACATGCTTTTGTTGGTGTTGATAGTAATTCAGGTGATAGTAATGATAATTTGTGCTTTTTGATGGATGATTTGAAAGGAATTCCAGATGATGATCTGGAAGAGATGGATATTTTGAACCAAATGGCAATGATCAATATCATATCTCAAAAGTTCTACAAAAGGACTGGTCGGAAATTCCCAGGTCTCTCTGGCAAAACCAAGGTTGGTTTTGACAAGAGCAAGTTGAGGTGTCATAAGTGCCATAGACTTGGACACTTTACAAGAGAGTGTAGATCATCTGGATCTAACTCATCTGCACCCTTTGTGACCTTCTCAAGCAATAGCTCACAAAACAAAGGGCAACATTCCACCAGTTCTGGTCATCCTTCACAAGCTCAATCATCTCCTGCATATTTTGTCCCTCAAGGTCCTATGCCATATCCTTACCCCTGTTTTACATGCCTCAGTCTAGTCAGGTTCAAGTACCCATAGCTCAACAACCACCTGCCCTACCTCAGCCTCAACTATCTCAATCAAATCAACAATCTCAATCTCAACCACAACAAAGTTTTTCACCCCTAGAGTTGTTGACTGGAGCAGTTTACCAGATGATCTTTCTGGTTATCATGAACAACTGTTTCCTGGTGCTGGTCAACATGGTGGTGAAAACCCTTTTGGAAATCTTGCTCTTATGGCCGTGGAGTCTACTGATGGTTCATGCTCAAATGCTTCAACATCACAGTTACCATAGGTATCTTCAGAGGCTAAGGCCAAGTTATGTTCTGAGTCATGCATAGCTACCTTTGCCTCAATTAGAGAAGCAAATGTAGTTTTAATCAATAAAAATCTTGAGCTAGAGAAGGTGATTTCCAAAAGAAAAGCTGAGTTTGAGTTGGTTTTAAATGAAAAAGATGATGAGATTTATAAATTAAAATGCCAAATCACTGATGAAAAGGCAAAGGTAGAGGTCATCTTAGAGAAATATAAGGATCTCAAAGAAACACTTGCAGCTACCCAGGTAGAGTGTGAACACTGGGTAACATCATGCAATGGGTTTGAAATGCTTCTCAACAAACAAATAACTTCAAATGTGAAGTTTGGGGTTGGTTATAATCATACTGCTCCTCCTACAGATTTTACTCCCAAATTATATGTAGAATCTGAAGGAGAAAGCAATTACCAATCCACATCATCATGTGTCTCACCCTATGGTAATGAATCAAAATCAGAGGATGAAGTCAGTATTAGCACCTCAGCAAATCAATCAGCTGATGGTCCTAATGCTGAGAAACACACGATCAGGAGAAAGCTGATCACATCAGGTGTTGTCTCACAAAGTACTCAAAGTACTGAAGGACAAGTCACAACACCTGAAGAACAAACCAAACTCACTGAAAAAAAAAATGGTTTGACAACTGCTGAAGAGTCTATCAGGAAGTCCAAAAGTACTGATAGAAAACTTCTAAAGAACAAATCTTCAGTAGTTAAGAATCCGTCAGTACTTAACATAAGTACTGAGAGGAAGAAAGTACTGAAGAAAAACCTTAGTAGTTTCATCTTCTTCAGTAGTTGATCAACTGAAGATGAAGAAAAAGCCATGTGAAATATGTGGCTTATTCAATCATCTCACTGATAAATGCTGGTACAGAAAGTGTTACAAATTCAACAAAGATAAGAACATCAAAAAGAAAAATAATAAAATGAAAGATGAATTTGAAACCAAGTTTGTACCAGAGACATCTCAACCTGAAAACCCAAAATCCTTACAGAAATCCAAAAAGAAGAAGGGGTTTATCATGAAACAGTTGAAGGTGTTCAATGGATTCCTCATGGAATACCAAAACACCAGACCAAGTCTGTGGCTTTCAAAAGTGAGGAAATGGTGAAACACAGGAACCAATCAAAAACAAGAATGATGTGTCTGATGAACTGAAGGCTTTAGCAAACAATCGACACAACTTGTTATGATGGTTCAACATCTGTTGGGGAGAGTCAACCAAATAGATGTACCTGTGATCAAAACACAGAAAAGGAAAACCAAGCCAAAATTAAAGAATCCTTTTCCTCACCATCTCCACTTCCACAGGCTGTTAATCATGACAAACCAGTTAGTGTAAAATCTGCTGATGAGAACAGACCCAAAACCAAAATGGTTTGGGTCTCAAAAACTAACTAGTTTCTTTTGACAAATGCAGGGTACTTCAGCATGCCATAGAAGCATCTGGTATGTGGACAGTGGAGGATCCATGCATATGATAGGGAGCAGCTCTCTTCTTAATGACTACTCTCAAGGAAAGAAGGGATTTGTTTCATTTGGTAATGATGCTAAAGGTTACATCATCGGCAAATGCTTTGTTTCCAATGGTGAAATAAGGTTTGATGATGTCAACCATGTGGAGAATCTCAAGTACAATCTCTTGAGTGTCAGTCAGATGTGTGATAAACGTCATGTTGCCCTTTTCACCAGCCAGAACTGCAGGATTTTGTCTTCTAAAGTTCTGAGTTTGATTGACAAGGTACTGGATGAACATACTAACCTGAAGGCCAACAGGACAGGAAGAGTATATGCCTTAGATTTATCCAAGAAAACTGATCTAAAAGGCCATCCTTTCCTGTTTTCCAAGGCCTCTCCTCAGGAATCTAAACTATGGCACAGAAGGCTTGGTCATGTGAATCTTAAAAACATGAACTAGCTGATCCATCATGGTTTAGTGAGAGGACTGCCAGTGAAAGAGTTCAAATGTGATGACAACTGCTCTGCTTGTTTAAAAGGGAAACAACACAAAGTATCATTTCCTCTAATAGAAGAGCCAAAGTCTACTGCCTGCTTGTAATTACTGCATATGGATCTTTTTGGTCCAGTAAGAGTGATGAGCATGGCAAAGAAGAAATACTGTCTGATAATTGTGGATGATTACTCTAGATTTGTATGGACTTTCTTCTTGCATTCAAAAGATGAAGCTGCAAAAACCATAATATACTTTGTGTTGTATATGGGAAAACAGTACTCCCTTCTAGTATAGTGTGTGAGGAGTGATAATGGCACAGAATTTAGAAACTACACACTTGATGAATTCTACTTGTCTAAGGGAATCAAGAGGCAGTATAGCATTCCAAGAACTCCTGAACAAAATGGAGTGGTGGAAAGAAAGAACAGGACACTTATTGAAGCCGTCGGGTCAATGTTGGTTGATTCTGTTTTGCCACTGATCTTTTGGGCAGAAGCTGTCAACACAGCTTGCTATGTGCAGAATAGAGTTTTAGTAAATCAGCGGTTGATGAAGACTCCTTATGAAGTGTTGCATCATTTGGCCCCTCTGATTTCATTCTTTAGAGCATTTGGGTGTCCCTGTTACATTCTCAACACAAAGAATCCATTTCAGAAGTTTGAATCAAAGGTGGATGCAGGGTACTTTGTTGGGTATTCATCCACTTGCAAGGCATACAGAGTTTTTAACTGCAGAACAAAGATAATTGAAGAGACCTTGCATGTGAAGTTTAATGAATCTCCAAAGGACAAATTCCCACAAAACCCTGTGGAGCTATTTGATTTGGACATACTGTAATATGTTCCTTATCAGTCTCAGCTGTTGCAGTTCCTGAAAATCCATCACCTCCTGCAAACAGTTCTTCATCTGGTGGTGCTGCTGATGATGATGATGCCTACTCACCTTTTCAAGTTTAGTGCTCAACTGCCTGAGTCATCTAAACCTGATGTTCCTGTAGCTTCAGCAGCTCCATCCATAACAAATGCTGATGAGATCTCTGAATCATCTACTTCTTTTGAATTGCCATCTCCTTTATGGTTTCAAGAGTCTGAATCAACATCTGTTGCTGTTGAATCTCCTACAAACACTTGCACAGATCTTATTCTCTATCAAGAGCTGAAGAATCACCTAATGTCTCTAATCATTAGTGATATCAATGCTGGAGTTTCAACCAGAAGTCAATTGTCCAATTTCTGCTTCTATGCTCTTTTCCTTAGTCAGCAAGAGCCAAAGAACTATATGTTGCATTAAGAGACAAAGGATGGGTTGAAGCCATGCAACTTGAACCTCTTCAGTTTAAAAAGCAGCAAGTGTGGGAGCTGGTTCCTCTACCCAAGGTAAGTGTGCAATAGGCACTAAATGGGTGTTTAGGAATAAAACTGATAAAAAGGTCAAATTGTCAAGAATAAGGCCAGACTGGTTGTACAGGGGTTTTCACAAGAAGAAGGTATTGATTATGATGAAACATTTGCCCCTGTAGCCAGACTGGAGGCAATCAGATTGTTCTTAGCTTATGCTGCTTTCCATAATCTTAAAGTTTTTCAAATGGATGTTAAAAGTGCATTCTTATATGGTAAAATAAAAGAAGAGGTTTATGTGTGTCAACCACCAGGTTTTGAGGATAATAAACATCCAGATTGGGTGTATAAGCTTGATAAGGCTCTGTATGGGTTTAAACAAGCTCCTAGAGCCTGGTATGAAACACTGACTAATTTTCTTCTTCAAAACAATTTCACTAGAGGCTCCATAGATAAAACTTTGTTCATAAAGATAGTAGGACAGCATAAGCTACTTGTTCAAATTTATGTAGATGATATTATTTTTGCATCCTCTGATCCAAAGTTGTGTGATGCATTTACAAAATTGATGCAACAAAAGTTTGAAATGAGTGCCATGGGAGAATTACAGTTCTTTCTAGGTTTGCAAATCAAACAAAGAGCTGATGCAACTTTCATTCATCAGTCAAAATATACAAAGGATCTTCTGAAAAAGTTTGATTTACAAAACTATAAGCCCTGTTCTACTCCCATGAGCAGCACCACACAACTGGATGCTGATCCAAAAGGTAAAGCAGTTGATGAAACCCTTTATAGATGTATGATTGGTTCCTTGATGTACCTTACAGCTTCTAGACCAGACATTATGTTTGCAACTTGTGTCTGTGCTAGATTTCAGGCTGCACCTAAAGAATCCCATTTGATTGCAGTCAAAAGGATCTTTAGATACTTGCAAGGAACTCAATCTCTAGGACTTTGGTATTCCACTGGGTACTCTTGAAAATTGGTTGCTTTCTCTGATAGTGACTATGCAGGGTGTAAAGTAACCAGAAAATCAACTTCTGGTGGATGCCAATTTCTAGGCAATTGTTTGGTTTATTGGCAGAGTAAGAAACAAACTTCAGTTGCTACATCCACTGCTGAAGCAGAGTACATTGTTGCTGCAAGTTGTACATCTCAGGTACTCTGGCTTCAGAATCAATTACTGGATTATGGCATTACAGAGACCAAGACTCCATTACTGATGGACAGTGCTTCAGCTCTTTGTATTGTTAAGAATCCAGTCCAGCATTCTAAGACCAAACACATTGAGATCAGACATCATTTCATCAGGGATTGTTATGAAAAGGGTCTGATTGATCCAAAGTTTATTCGTAGTGCTGATGAGCTTGCAGATATATTTACTAAGCCTTTGGACAGTGCAACTTTTCAAAATCTGGTACTAAGGCTTGGTATGCTACAGCTGGAATGAATTGACTAATACTGATACTTTAGATCACAAGTACTGATGAGCATTAGTATACAAAAGTCAAAAATAAGTACTGATAAGTTATCTTGTCTTTAACAGTTTTCAACACTACTGAAATGTTATAAAGACTGAAGACTAAAATACTTAAATATACTGAAGTACATTTTTTGTTGAAAAGAACTGATGTAGTTACAACTACTGATGTGGTTGTAATTACTGATGCCTATTTCCAATAGATAAGTATTGAAGAACAAATTTGTCCAAAAGTACTGATGTGTAATCTTGAGCATAAGTACTGAAGACAAAATTTGTTAACAAGTTCTGAAGAATATTTATTTCAAAAGATCTACTGCACAAATATTCAGAAGAGCTGATGAATAAATATTCAAAAGAACTGATGACCAATGAAACGTCTGAAAATCAGAGAAAGTCTGATTAGTAAATGTTGAGGTCAGAATGAAACAACTGAAACCTGTGAATTGATGATAACAACTGATGAGTAACTTTACTCTTCAGCTGTTTCAAACAACTGCTGTTTCATTTCAAAACAACTGAAGCCAAAACCAAGTCTTCAGTAGTTTCCAACTACTGATGACTAACACCATGTCTTTAGTCGTTTACAACATCTGAAGGTTAAAACCATGTCTTCAGTCATTTCAAACAACTGAAGACTAACACCAAAACCTTTAGTTGTTTTCCATCAGCCGTTTCATAATCTATAAATACCAAACCCTAACCTCAGAACTTTTCATTCTCAGAACGTTATTATTCAAATTCTCAGACCTTCCTTCCTGCATTAATGGTGACCATGCAACTCAAACCCCGCCATAATGTGTATCTTACCTCACCAAATCGGCCTTCTGGAACAAGTTTGATGACGCCATCGAACTGATGGTTGAATCTCAATACCAAACAGCCTTTCTTCTGAACCCAACCATATACTTAGAAACCCTACAACAATTCTGGACAAACGTCACACTCACAACTGGTGAGAATGATGGCGAGATCGCTCTCCAGTCGTTTGTCAATCAGAAGAAGGTGGTTGTCACTTCTGATATCATTCGGAAAACCCTAAATCTAAATGATGCCGACTTCATCACCGAATACCCTAAGGGTACAACTGATTTATCATTCATCAACAATGGGTACGAAGGCGACCTAAGTGCTACCACAATTTTGAAGAAGCATTTCCATGACCCTGAACGCCTAATCTTCCACATGGTCAACGTCTGCCTTGCCCCCAATACCTCCTCATGGGATCAAATATCTTCTAGGTGGCAACAAGTATTGTATTCAATCCTTGAACGCCAAAGCTTAAATTTTTTTAAAATTATATTTTTAGAATTAAAAGATCTGGCATTGAAACCTGTGGCTAACAGATGGACATTATATCCAAGGTTTCTTATGGCCATTATTGAAAATAAATTAAAATCTGACGGCCTTGTTGGCCTTGGAGTCCCTGCTGTGGTAGTTTTGCCTGAAGTATACTCCAGGCACAACTCGAACACACAACTCAAAGAGGCTGCCAAGCTGCTAAAACCCAAGCAGCGGGAACCCACAGCCTCATCCTCAGATCCAAAGTCCCCTCCAAGCCAAAATCCAAAAAGCCTAAAAAGGCTACTCAGGGAGTTGAGTCCCCTGAGGATGCCCCTGCAGCACCAATGCAGGAAGAAACTACTGGTGTAATCCACCAGTAGTTACACAGACTCACCCAACCATAACTGCTCAGGAATCCTCTCAACAGGATCTTGAAGCAACCACTTCTAGGGATGCCACATTACTAGAACCTCTCTCATTTGAGAAGTTACCATTAAAGAGCACCATTCACCCCAGGTGCAATCTGCTTCACATCTATCTCCTATTGCAACCACCCCACAAAGCCCAACTTTTATAATTGCAGAAGTGCTGACTCAGCTAAACACTCCACCCCTCCCCAGACACCTATTACAACTAGGAAAACCTCAATAGTTGAGGGGGAGGACTAAGTGTTGCTATAACCCACAGCACAAGGATTACATAGTTCAATCTCCCGTGTAGAGGCAGAGATTAGAACTTCTGGTGAGGCTGCCACTTCCCCTGTTTCAGCACATGAACAGACTGAGGTTGGTAATATTTCTAACACCTCACCAGAGGCAACTACCGATGAAGGACATAATCCTGAGGCAGGAAGTCCCTAGTACCAAGAAAAAGGGGCACAAGTGAACACTGATCTACACTCACTTATTCATCCTGATGTCTTCAGGAGGTCAGATGATTCAGCAACCACTGATGATGACCTGGGCTTTTTCTATGATGTTCTAGCCTACAACACCATTCTTGAGGCTGAGGTATGCAGACTACAAGAACTGCTTGCCAAAATATCTCAGGAATCAAGTCCATCTGCTCAAACTCACCTACAGATGGCACCTTCCTCTGAAGGTTTCCCACACACTGAGCCACTCACAACAACTGAGCCACCAGCCTCTGTTTCAGGCACCATTTCTCAGGGACAGAACCCCTCTGAGCAAATGGTTGCTGCCTTTACATCCTCCCTGCCTCTCATCACTCCCATCATCACTAACATTGTACATCAAGCTCTTGATGAGAGGCTTTCCTCAAATATTGAAACCCTAGTTGATGATGCAGTCACTAAAGATTTTCTACCATTCACACCCCTGAACCCAATGCAACCAAAAAGGGGGAGTCTAAGGTAGTGAAAACAAACAAGAGGAAGAGAGTTGAAGAGGAAAAGAAGAATGAGAAAGAAAAGGAGAAAGAGAAAGAAAAGGAAAAGGAGATTGAGAAAGAGAAGGACAAGGACTTCCATATTACTTACAAGAAAAAGAAGGGTGGTGAAAAGTCTCCTGATAAGAAGAAGTTAGAGGAACTGATTAAAGAAGCTGATGAGCAACATAGCAGATCAATGGATAAAATCATTGATCAGCTCTTTAGACAAGGATTCGACACTGCTAAACTTGACTTTGAGATCAGAAGGCTGGAGATACAAGAGATTGAGCATCGATGGGCTAGCTATAGTGAGAAAGAACAGGAAAGGCTGGAAGCTATGGTCAGGTTCATATCAAAGTATTTAGGGAGATCAATTCTTGAAGTGAAATCATAGACCAGGGACATTATTTTGGAGCTAACCAATAAAACCTGTTTGTCTGAAGTATTTAGCAAAGGATTGCTTATAGAAGCCCTTGATGAAGCTGGTGCTGGGAAAAGGAATGATATGGCAAAGTACTCCAAAGCCTCACTTACAAGTAACATGCTAGAGCAGCCTGTACAATCTCCCACACTAGAACAACAAACATCACAACCCATAAAACCAACTCCTTTACCCAAGAAACCAACACAAACAACTGCTTATGATGCACCCAAGAGGAAGAGATGGGTGTTGAGCCTTCAAGAAGAAGAAGAAAAGATGATGATGAGGAAGATAGGCTGCCCATTTCAGCTGTTATTAAAATAAAGATGCTTGAGGCTAGGAGTCAACCAACACCAATCACACCTGCCATCCAGAGGCAAATGGTAAAAGTAAAGCTTGAAGAAGAAGAACAGCACAAACAACATGATGAGCAGTTGTTGAGTCTGGTTGATAAAGAGTTTCCTCAATCTACATCGATACAAACTATGAGGAAACATGCTCAGAGGTTGTATGCTCTCATATTTACTTTTCAGTATCAGAAAGAAGAGTTAGAATTTGGCCTGATCCCAGGGTGAGTGAGAGAATCCACAAGAAGAGCATCCGAAGAAAATACAATGGTCAAGTAAAGAAGGTTGTAGATGCAGTGATAATACTGGCCATTGTAGTGTCACCCTGGGAAATCTTAGAAGACTTCAAAAGAGCCTACAAGTCTAATCTGACCCCACAAACTTTACTAGAAAACAAAATGATGAAGAAGGGGTTGATCTATAAGAGGCTTGAAGAAGTCAGAAGCAATGAGCTCCAGTTGTTACTTGAAGGTAATCATCCTGATGAGTTTGCATACAGAGAAATAACAACTGTGGAGATAAAGAATGGGAAACATGTTAAGTACTTATCTGAGTACTATGGGCCAAAGTTTTTCTTTGAAGGAGAAGCTGAAGAACTCACCCTAGAAGAACAGATTGTCTTCCTTGAGGCCTATGTTCGAGAGTCTTACAGACTCATTGTAGGGAAGTAGGTTTCATGGATGGGGCAACAACTCTGTGTCCAATTCCCCAAGACAGAGTTCCCATCCATCCCTTGCCAATCAAATCTTCTGAAACCTCTTCCCAGGCCTGTGCTTATATTGTTCACTTCTGAGCTGATCCAGAAGAAAAAGACAATATTTTTGCCTAATAAGTGGGACTCCAATAAACTTAAAGGTTTTGGTTGTATTAGTTCAGGGGGAGTTTATTGGACCAAAAGAACCAATGAGCCAGATCAGAAAAACCTTTAAGTCCCACAGACATCATAACAACTGAAGAAGACTACATTAGCTGAAAACAAAGTCTGAAGACAAAGTCTGAAGACAAAGTCTGAAGACAAAGTCTGAAGACAAAGTCTGAAGACAAAGTCTGAAGACAAAGTCTGAAGACAAAGTCTGAAGACAAAGTCTGAAGAAAAAGTCTGAAGACAAAGTCTGAAGACAAAGTCTGAAGACAAAGTCTGAAGACAAAGTCTGAAGACAAAGTCTGAAGACAAAGTCTGAAGACAAAGTCTGAAGACAAAGTCTGAAGACAAAGTCTGAAGAAAAAGTCTGAAGACAAAAGTCTGAAGACAAAGTCTGAAGACAAAAGTCTGAAGACAAAGTCTGAAGACAAAAGCTGAAGACAAAGTTTGAAGACAGAGTCTAAAGATAAAGTTTGAAGATAAAGTCTGAAAACCAAGTATTCAGAGATTGTCATAATAGATGAAGAAGTACTCTTCAGTAGTAGTGATGGTTTACTTTCAGTAGTTGTCCTTATATTTTCAATAGATTGTAATCAGTAGTTTAGTAAATGTAAAACGTTTGAAGAGCTTACACTTCAGATGTTGTAGTTTCAGTAGTTGTAGAATTAGCTGGTACTTAAGCTTTTATTGTAAGAAGATATCCTCAGCTGTTGTGGACATCTTTAGTAGTTTCAGTTATTTTCAGTTGTTTGTGTAATCAGTTAGATGTCACTATCAGGTGACATCCGCTGACGTCACCTTTCCTCTATAAAAGGAAAGTTGACCTAATTTGTAATCGTTGAAACTTATGAATGAATGAGAACATTCTCTTTTGCAGAAAACTTTCTCTCTCTATAACCGTTACTGTTTGATTGAATATTCATCTTGTTCTTGCTTAAATTTCGTCTAATTCTAGTACTATTCCGCTGCAAATCATAACCTAATAGATCAAACTAGATCTTAGATCCTTTCAAACATCATTTTCTAAGCCAACATGTGGAAGGATTTTCTATACTAGTGGAAGGTCTTGTTCGTCTCCCACAGAGGCATTGTACGATTATAATTGCATGAAGATGAAAGAAACATTAAATGAAGATGGTAAATATGGTAAGAATTTCATAGTTATTTTTACTCTAATAATCTATTTGTTCATTTTATAAAATTTATTATTTCTTTCAGAGGTGTGGGAATATATTTGTAATAACTGGTTGGTGCCGTACATAGAGAAATTTGTTACTTGTTAGATGTACGACCGCCTCAACTTTGGTGAGTATACAATTAATAAGGTTGAGGGGCAACACGCCAACTTCAAGAGTTACCTCATAGAGACCAATAATATGTTGCACACACTTATCGGATATGTCTGTAACCTCATGCGTGGCTAGGAGATTGAAATTTGTAAAACATTCGAGGTGCCCCGTGTGAAGATTAAAAAAGACCATCGACTACAATTGTTTTCAAAATTGCATTATAAGGTATCTATTTTTTGCATTAGCCTCCTGGAATTAGAGTTGATGAAAAAGGAAATGATTCAGGAGTCAGGGGATTCATATGGACGCCAGTTGTCCACATCCATAGGCTTGCCATGTGCTTGTTTGTTTGTAATGGTAATTATATATAATATTTGATTGTGTTTGTTTGGTAATGTTTCTTTGTTTTAATGGTAATTATATACAATGTTTGTAATTTTGATAATATTAATTGTATATGTATGAACCAACTTGTTATGTAATTGTATAATAACAACCGATTTTTACAAACTCGTAATTTGATAAAAGTAAATTAAACACAAACCATCACATTAATAATAACAACTGATTTTTACAAATTCGGAATTTGATTAAAAAAATTAACCGTCACGTTTATAATAACAAGCAATATTTTACCAATTGTTAGCGGTGTTATGCTATAATCGTATTCGATATCAATATTCGTTTTAATTTTATGGTTTTCGACGAGGCTAAGCGATGACGATCAAACAGAAAAAATACTTTTAATACGATAAAATAAAAATAAACACACAACACAAACTCGTATGTCACGATTAGGTTTAACCATGTGATAAAATACAAATAAAACAAACTAGTATGATTAAAAAAATTAAATATTATACACAATATGTCACGGTTTGATCAAATCGTGACATTTACACCACCACCAAAACCCTAAACCCAACTCTAAAAAACACACTCCCACTCTCCCAATAATTAACCCAATTCTGATGCGTATAACATTATCTGAACCCTAACCGTCATGGTTAGGCCCAACCGTGAAGGTTAGTTTCTAAACCTGACCTAATGGTGACGGTTAACCCAAACCGTCACATGTACGTCGGGTTTTCTCTAAATTCCCTACGGTGCGCCTAAAATTCCCTACGGTGCGCCTAAAATTCCCGTAAAATTAATATGTTAGTAACAGTTTTAAATGATACTAAGTTAAAGTTATCCGGTGCGTGTCACGCGAGGATACATACTAGTAATTTTGAAAATAACGATATGATGTTTAAACTTTTCAAACATGTTTAATATTATATAGCAAGTGTTTAGCTATTGTATGTTGTTTGAATAGCTTGAAATGGATCAAGAATGATTTAAAATATAGGTTTTAAGCTCACACCAAATTAGTAGGTACATTTGCTAAATAATACAAAACTAATTATGTTTGAGATGCTTATGAGATTCTAATACTAATTATAGATGATTTTTACAAATTAAGCTTCCAAACTTAGTCACAACTCCTACAAGCATGATGGTAAACTTTAGCCACAAGTCGAAGATCATTCTTCTTATGTGCTACCGTTCCTTGTGTCGTCAATGTATCGATCTCACTCGTCCCTTGGGGCAGTTCCCAGTCGAACGAGTAAACAAGGTTCGAAAGAGTCACCTCCACCGTTGCAGCTCCTAATGACATCCCTGGACACCCTCTCCGACCAGACCCAAACGGGATCAACTGATAATCAGTCCCTTTGTAATCCACACTACTGCCCATGAACCTCTCTGGCTCAAACACTTCAGGTCTTTCCCAACATTTAGGATCACGACCTATCGCCCATGCGTTCACGTATACTAGTGTCTTCTTTGGTATTTCAAATCCGTTTAGAACACATCGTTCTCGCGATTCATGTGGGACTAAAAGGGGTGCAATTGGGTATAATCTAAGCGTCTCTTTGATTACTGCTTTTAGATAGTTGAGCTTAGAAAGATCATCTTCGTGTACTCTTCCTTTGTTGCCGATAACATTCCGCACTTCTTGTTGAGCTTTCTTTAAGCATTCCGGGTTCTTCATCAGCAAAGTCATCGCCCACACCACTGTTGTAGCACTTGTTTCAGTCCCCCCCAACAAGATATTCTGCAATATATATTCATTAAACTCTTTTTGTTAGTAGGTGGTTTAGAAATGGGGATGATATGATATGATATGATATGATATGATACTTCAATTCTGGATGTTTTCTGAAACTTGTTTTACCATGAGTACAGCTTTGATGTGATCATAAGTGAGTTCAACTGAACATTCAGAATCTTGCTTCAGTTTAAGCAAGATATCAACCATATCTTCTTGCATATTGTTTGTTTTATTCTGATCTACATGCTCGTCGATAAGTTGTTGGTAGAACTCATCCATGCCTTTAAACGTCTTTTCGAGTCGAGCAATACTTCCATTAACATTATCAAGCCAACCCATCAAAGGAAAATGATCTCTATAAAAGAAGTTAGCAAACATAGATTGACACTGCATCAGAAGCTCAATGAATCGTGTCACTTCTTGTAGTTCGTCGTCGTACTCAGACGGTCTCTTCCCAAAAGCAACTCTACAAATAATATTGCTCGTGAGAATCATCAATATCTCACTCAAATTCACCACATTTTTCTTCACGACGCGAGCTTTCATGGTAGCAATCATGTCGAACACCTCTTGTTCACGAATGGGTCGAAACAAGTTCACCTGTTTCATCGAAAACAAATGAAGGGTGCATGTCTTTCTCATCTCTCTCCAATACTCATTATACGGGGAAAAACCAATGTCTTTGTTGTCGTATGACAACTTCTTCTGGCCAGTTAAAACCGGCCTGTTACAGAAGATCAAATCTTTGGTTTTCAAGACTTCTTTCGCCATTTCAGCAGACGAAACAACAAGAGTTTGAACACGACCAAGGCGCAACGACATCAATGGCCCATATGTTTTTGAAACACGCCAAAGGTAATCTGCAAGGTTGGAGCTTTCAAGCTGATGTAGGTTCCCGATCACCGGAAGCCCAGGAGGCCCCGGCGGCAGTGGGAGAAGGGTTTTCGACACGAAGCTTTTAAACTTTTTAAACATAAAGAACAAGAAAACAGAGATAGCCAACAGTATCATGATACTCAATGAACCCATTGCTTATACTTCTGCAGATTGTGGATAATGATTGAACAACGTATGCAGTGGTTTTATAGGTGTGATCTAACGCGCGTCATGAATGATGCATGGTTGCTAAAAGGGTCAGTTGGCGGCTTCCGGCGCTGCCACGTGTGACTGAAGTGCGTGAGTATTGTGAAGATTACGACGCGTTGAAGTTGAGACGTTAATTATGTTTGGAAGGTTCGATATATGGATATAGTGTTACACATTTCGAGATAATAATATTGTTTTGTTGTTGAGTTGTATATTGATGGTAGTGTTCTTGAAAGGCCAAGAGACAATGAACCTGACATAAACGATCGTATATATCGGTTTGAACAGCCACTTTCCGACCGACACAAAGGAAGATAGATGCATCACATCACGTCTTTCAACAAGCAAATAGAAAAAAAAAAAAAAAAAATCCTTATATGATAAGTTGCCTTAACAAGAAAGAATACCTGTTGCAAATAGGATGTTGCGGTGCTAAGCGGTGTAATTGATAGTCAAAAGGTTAGGAGTTCAAGTTTTATCAGATCCATTTTGTGGTTAATTTTATTCTAGGAAAACATGGGATTGCGGTTAAAAACCAAAGGAATATCTAAAATCTTTGAACCTAACGATCAATATTATTGTATCTAACTAATAATATGTGGTAATGAATTTCAAAACTTTGTATTTGAAGTTATCCCTTGTTTATTGAATCGGTAAGTAGTAAATTCAGATGACCAAACTAAGTTACCAAAGGATAACAACAATTTATTAAACTTGAACTTAGAAGTACTTAATAAGATGACTGGTTTTCTAAGACGCTACAGAAACTTCTGACAACAAAATTTCCGTCGTAATAGCAAGGGATTCATGTTCATCGAGATTAGTGTGCCGTAAATTAATTAAACAAAAAGAAAAAAATATCTTACTAGTTTACTACTGAGCTTCATATAGAATTTGGTAAGACTTTGGGCAACGGTCTAAAAATTTGGGCCCTATTTATTGATAATCAAAAGAGTATTTACTCATATTTAGGCTTAAATCTTAATATTGTTATTTGCTGGGTCATTATTAGTTATTTGGATTAGATTAAATTGTTGTTTTATTCCCTATGGTTTGATCATATGTTTTATTATTATCTAAAAAAGATTTATTTTTGATTTAATTGGCTCCCTAAGGTTTTAAAAAATTATCATTTTCATTCAAAAAGTTAAATTCGTTAATATAAATCGTTAAACACGTAAATTGATAGAATTATTCTTTAAACTACAAAACAAAATCTCACAATTACATAACCCACTACTAGAAAACTACTGTGTTTGTTACGAAAATTTCCGACTCAAAATTTTGTGTCGAAATTTACGACACAATTGCGACACATATCCTACAAAAACTAAAACCCTACATTTTCATCAAACTTTCGTCAAGAAAGTGTCAAAACTTTAAAAACTCCAGCTTTTATCGCAAATGCATAGTAACTTACGACGCAATTCTAACCCAAGTGAATTAAAATCGAATTAATCAATGATTTCGTCACAAATGTGTAGGAAACCAATATTAATAATAAACCAAGTTATTATTAAATTGTTTTCTATTGTTGTTATTATTTTATAGAAATAAAAAAAACAAAAATAATAGAAATCATAAATTTCGTCGCAAATGCGTAACAGGATTTACTACATTTTTGCGACACAGTATAATATTTTATTTATTTTATTATGTTTTTGTTATTTTTGTTCTTTATTTTCATACACAAAAGAATATGCGTCGCAAATGTGTGACAGTTTCAAACGCATCTGCGACAAAATCAGCATACTCGTATAAATAAAGCTGTGACAACCCGAATTTTTTTTGGTTAACACTATTAACTTTCTCCGTTTATCACGAATTAACTTACTTTACTATTTTACAAGGATAATAATAATAATAATAATAATAATAATAATAATAATAATAATAATAATAATAATAATAATAATAATGATAATAATAATGTTTTATAAAAGCTTAGGGGTTAAAATGCAAAACTTGAAACTTCTTTTAAGAATATGTTACATGAAATGATAAGTTCTAAAACCACAGGGACTAGTTGTGTAATTTTTATAAAAATCCCAAACCACCCGCCCCTTTCCCCGATTTTCCGGCCACCTCCGGCCGTTCCTCCGACGAGAGCCAAAACTCACCAACAAACGCGGTTTTGATCCAAATAAAATCCCCGACATATTTCTGTGGACGAATCGAACGTGGACCAACTTTCAATTTAAGAATTGGTGAGTGCAATCACCATCGAAACCGACCACCTCCACTTCGGCCGACCCACTCACCTATTCGAGCACTAAACCTAAATAATAATCGAAAGCAAACTCGCACTAACAATCTTCTGACTATTTAAAACCATCCTTCGAGTTCAATTGTATCTGAAAACACATAAACCCAAGAATCAAACACACACTTCGGTCGTGACCTGCAACTTAATGGGGATCCATGTTTAGAGCTTCCAAACACAAAATTGATAGAGGGCTTTCCATTAAGAATCTCATTTGAAGCTTTCCTAGAAGTTAATTTGATCCTAGTCATCGAATTCATCTCGAACCAATTCCTCACGAGCCGCGACCTGTTCTTTGACTGATCATCACCAAAACAACTTCAAAACAGGTAATTGATTACACCCATACATTCGGTTTTACATGAGGAATCATAGCCCTAAACTTAATTTGATTAACAACATCAATTGGTGGTTCAATTTCAAATCAATTGAAATTAGGGTTCTTGATTTGGGGATTGATTTGGGTTTGTGTTTAAAGGAATTAAAAGCTGTGTCTTAACGCGGCCTTGTGCCTTGGTTTACTGGTTTGTGTGTGTGATTGTAAACAGGAGGTCAAGGGTTCGAACCCTGCCCCCAACATTTATTTTTTTAAAAGCCTTTTTGAGCTTTTAAAAATACAGAAAAATGTTTAAAAATTATAAAAATAATTTTTATAAACTTTGTTTATTTTAGAAGTTATCTAATTATTTTCTGGATATTTATTTCTTTAAATACCTTATTTATTTATTTATTTATATGATTATTACAAATGTTATAAATGGTTATTTTTATAAAAATGGATTTTAAATAATAATTTAAATCATCAAGTTATTAATAGAGATTATATTATTTTAATTATGGATTTATTATGATAAATGAAGAAATTATATTTAATAAATTTCACAAACTATTTACAAATACGAATATTATCATTATAATTATGATCATGCCATTATTATTATTAATATCAGTATTGGTAATATTATTAATACATAGGGTTGTTAGTATATCAAATCGTGTACGTCAAAGCGAACCGACCCGAATCCGACCAAATGTAATTATTCGCGTTGAGCACATTTTAAAAACTTAATTACAATTAATAATAGGTGTTGATCGTGTTTGGTCGTGCATTATTCGTTGAAGCTTCCGTTCATTTTATTACATCAATTCAAGGTGAGTTTACAGCCCCACTTTTACTTTATACTCTTTTGGGGGAGAGAAACATGTTGTTTTCATAAAAGTTACATTACATTGGATTTTTGTAGTACTGCATATACTTGATACTATGGTGTATACTTGCCCAACGGACCGTTAATATGGACTTAACGAGGTAATTGTTAGTAGTACTACTGGGATTGACATACCCCACCCGGGCTATCGCGCTAGCACAACGTTCGTCAAACGGGTGAACGGTTAGCCTAATTACAAGTGTTGTGGTGTGATCCACATCCGGGCCTGGTTTATTATTTGATTACATGTCAGTTCGGCCGCGCCTTCATACACATAGTGATCATTATGGACTAGCTACCCATTATATGCTTTAATTACTAATCAGGGAATTTCATTATACTTGACGGATTAATAAATCCGGGAATTTCATTATACTTGACGGATTAATAAATCCGGGAATTTCATTATACTTGACGGATTAATAAATCCGGGAATTTCATTATACTTGACGGATTAATAAATCCGGGAATTTCATTATACTTGACGGATTAATAAATCCGGGAATTTCATTAGACTTGACGGATTAATAAATCCGGGAATTTCATTATACTTGACGGATTAATAAATCCGGGAATTTCATTATACTTATCGGATTAATAAATCCGGGTATTTCATTATACTTATCGGATTAATAAATCCGGGGATTTCATTATACTTATCGGATTAATAAATCCGATGATTTCATTATACTTATCGGATTAATAAATCCGGGGATTTCATTATACTTATCGGATTAATAAATCCGGGAAATTACATACTTGACGGATTACATAATCCGGGAATTACATACTTGACGGATTACATAATTCGGGAACTTCATTACTGATAATTACTGTTTTCTGATAAACCTGTGAACTCACCAGTCTTGTACTGAGATTTTTGCATGTTTTCTCTCAGGACATTGATGTGGCACGTCTAAGAGTACAGCATCCACTGCATGTCATTCCGCATTCATCTCAAACTGTTTTCAGGATTTAATTTGCATTTACTTTACCTAAATTGGATTGGACGCGTGTTTGCGTGTTCCAAAACTATTGTTAAATGTTTTCATGTTTTCGCTTCCGCACTACTTAAATATATTTGGTTTATTTCATTAAAATTAAGCAACTTATATGATTTGTAATTATCGAGTCGTTTGGTGTAACTGATGCTTATCTGAGATCCTGGTTGTGTCACACGCCTGACGGTAAAACTCCATACATGGAAAATGAGGGTGTGACAGATTGGTATCAGAGCATTAGTTATAGCGAACTAAAATGAACTTTGCATCTCATCTGCATTGCATTTTAGACTATAGCTAGATTTGCATTAGTTACACACACATAGATTACTAAGCTATGCCTACTAAATTGGTTGCCTAGAAATTTTTGCTTTAACATATCCCTGTGAGCATATGGCTACCGGGATGGTGGCTCCAAGTTACTGTGAGTCACGGGAGAGTTTGTGTGCATTTGACATAGCCTAAATGTTCTTCGTGATTTGTGTGACATATAGACACCTGTATTCTGAATTTCCTGGCAAAAGGCCCTCGGGCTAAGGCAAGCATATTGCATACATCTCATTGCGAGACCTGGTATGCTTACCTGGGGATTTCTGGGATGAGTGATAAACTATGGTCAATACACAGGTCTCTAAGACAAATGGGTCAAATTACCTTGGCGTGTCAATTATTCCCAAACTTTACTGATCTCTTCGATTGATCGACCCCGATATAATATTACATACTTGGTACTTCTATCATTGATGACCACTGTACTTGACAAGATATGTTAGCCTGATATGAGGAACCGGGGTGATCATGCAAAGCAAATTACCATTACGGGTGCGCACGTAATTGTAATTTGTCGTGCATGCTAAGTCCGGTGAATCTGGTCGGGTTGTAACATTGTAGTCAGTATAAGTCATCATTCCTACACCTTGAGCAAGAAAGTCTCGGTCTTCATAGAACATAGCCACTAACTATCTATCAGTTCTACTTGTAGGAATGCTCACCCTTACCTTGAATTTGGACGAAATTCAAACCATGACATTTGTGTTAATCCCACGGATTCGGACTGATTCTCTGGCTTGTCTGTTTCTTTAAATCCTTGAATTTCTCTTCCTTTTCATTTCAAGGCAAAAGGTCTATTTTCATACAACTGATAGCTTTTGATATTTGGTAATTTAAAGAATGTCTGGAAGAGGACGTGGACGTGGGAGAAGTAACGATCATGAGTATTACAAGTTTTCTATTCTATACCCTAGGGTGCTAGGATCATAATTCTAGTAAGTCCTCGTTAAGTGTAACAAAACATTACTAACACTTGCTATTACTTAAGTCCTGTCATACTTAGAGCCTTCATGATATTTCTAATCATGACATTAATTTTATCTTCTAAAAGACATTCCTACACTTAGCATATCAGTAACTAAGGAACTGATTGAATACTTTAAGTGCATTATTGGTTATAAGTACATAGCCTGTCCTATAAACTATCTATGGTATACTTATTTAAGAACGTTATGGGTATTATATCACATGTTAGTACTTTGAGAAGACCCTTGATAATCACACCCTATCATGATTTGTTTGACTTGTATTGTGTTTGGATTAATAAGGGCTTTATAAGAACTCTCTTAAGGACTTATGTTGTTAACCCAACTTTTATTTCATACGTCTGTCGATGTCACATTTACTATACGCACCCATATTCACAACTTGTTGGATTGAGTTTGGAAAGACAAAAATGCCGGCTAATACGACATCAGTAGACAAGAGACGCGACATACTCTAATAATACTACTTCATCGGATTTTAGATTATTGTACATAGATTCCTTTGATCGCTCCATGATCAAGTGAATTCCTTCTCAATCGTTTCCTTTGTACAAACTTCGGTTAATTAACTCTTCGTTAATAACCATATATGTGATACTCAAATCATGGATAACACTCTGTACTTGACAAAATTATCGGGAATTAAACAATTTGACTGTTAAGAACCGATACCCCCTTCCCAAGATCGACAATCTCTTCGATCAGTTGCAGAGATCAATGTACTCCTAAAAGACCGATCTTCGATCGGGCTATCATCAATTGAGAGTTCGTAAAGATGACATACCGAAAATATTGTTTAGAACTCGATATGAACACTATGAGTTCTTGGTCATGCCATTCGGGTTGACCAACGCACCAGCTGTCTTCACGGATTTGATGAATCAGGTATGCCACGTGTTCACTACGGGGCAAGGCACTAACCTGGTGGAACACCCAAGTTCAAGCTAAGTTAAGATAAGTCCAAACAGGATAAGTTCAATTGATGCAAATGACTTAAGATAAGTTCAAAGCCTTGGTGATTGAGTGCTATTACCTAAGGAATAAAATACAAAAGTTAGAATGGTAATTCTAAAATTATGTAATTATAGGGTTAGGTCATGCTCTTTATACTAACAGACTCCCTGAATTGACAAAGCTGATGTCATACCTTATGACATTAGACCAAATAGAGTTAGGAAGGACACTAGGAAAATCTAGTGAGTAGTAGAAAGAAGTTGGAGGGTTGAACAAGCAATCTAGCGGTAAAGGTAGACAAGAATGCCAATGTTGTGAACCTAGCTATGTTGGTTAATATGATTAAGTTAACATGCGCTAAACGGGGACATTAAGAAGGTTGGAGTTCCGACCATTACCATAAGTGTGCCCTAGGTCAATTAGGACCCCAGTACAAGTTAGAAACAATCAGAATTAGGAAATGGCTATAGCTAGAAAGTAATAACAGTTAAATTATGGAAATAAAGGTCATATAAGTCAAAGTAATACATCACGCGGTCATACATTTACGACTGAAGCAAGCCACATTCGACAAGACTAAATGTTGCTACATGTACGTACCTTATCATCAATAGTTACACATCTATTTGATACCAGGGTTGATAACAAGCTTGGATTCTTCTGGAATTATTCTTTAACTTAGCATTAACCCTAGTTGTTTAGAAATTATTTACTCTGTTAAAATGACCAATGGTAATGATTAGAGGTTACACAAAAGTACACGAAGATCATGACCTTGACATAGACTTAATACCGTATGAATTGGTTATCGAAGAAGGAAACCAGGATAGTCCGTCAGGAGAAGGTGATTCGACCTATCAAACCAAAGAATGATCTCTGAATCTGAAAGGAGACCCAATCGCTTTAGGTTGATTTTTATTCTAAGCTTGGAGCACTTAACTTCTTAAATTGATTTATCTCCCTTTATCCTCATTTGACCTAGCTATATGGAATCATTTATTCCTTATCTATCGACTTTCATTTTGAGCTATCATCAAAACGTGATTATGCGATGGTAGCCTTCCTAAACAATCTCTCTGCTGAAGATATTGTCAACTTATGTTCATGACTTTCTAGTCATACAAATGTTCTCAGTTGTGCTTATGGTTTGTTGAAACTGCGTATGTAAACGTACCTAAATATTGCTATCTTGCAAAGCATGTTTCCTATTGCTCAAGTCACTTCTTGAATCGCTTTTGAATCCTTAAGCTTGAAAATCATTAAAATTCTATCTTGGATTTAAACAACAAGACTCGTTATTATCCTCATTGCGATGTGGATATAAAGGTTCATAAACCTTCGTAACGTGTAGACATGGGTTTGGTCTAAAGGAAAAGACATAACTTGGTGTGTGTCCAAGTGTCTTATCTTCACAAGTGACAAGACCTAATCTTCGTGATCCTATGGATCTTCTGTTTAACTTTCCTTTTAAAATGCTCATTATCTTAGTGGTCATGATAACAATTGGTGCATTATAGACCATTGTCATGAACTCATTCCAAGATCTTCGCATAGCGTATTTTTAGACCAATGGTTGGTCAAAGGAGAAATACATATTCACAAGATATGCGTTAAGATCGTTTCATATGGTGACGTTTGGGATTCTTAAATTCCGACGGATAACTTTTCTTATCATTGTTGGTCTTATCCTGATTTCTAGACATCACCTTACCACGAAATTATATTCTGGAAATTTAAACAACTAAAGCATAGCAAAATTCCGATTTGTCAGAGTTCGGTGGAACTCCCGGCGTGGTCCTGAGTTCACTTGGGAACGAGAGGACGAAATGATGTGTAAGTATCCTAACATGTTCAAGAATGTTGCTAGTACTTCCTAATTTTTGGGACGAAAATTCCTGCAACAAGAGGATAATGTGACAACCCGAATTTTTTTGGTTAACACTATTAACTTTCTCCGTTTATCGCGAATTAACTTACTTTACTATTTTGCAAGGATAATAATAATAATAATAATAATAATAATAATAATAATAATAATAATAATAATAATAACAATAATAATAATAATAATAATGATAATAATAATATTTTATAAAAGTTTAGGGGTTAAAATGCAAAACTTGAAACTTCTTTTAAGAATATGTTACATGAAATGATAAGTTCTAAAACCACAGGGACTAGTTGTGTAATTTTTATAAAATCCCAAACCACCCGCCCCTTTCCCCGAATTTCCGGCCACCTCCGGCCGTTCCTCCGGCGAGAGCCAAAACTCACCAACAAACGCGGTTTTGATCCAAATAAAATCCCCGACATATTTCTGTGGACGAATCGAACGTGGACCAACTTTCAATTTAAGAATTGGTGAGTGCAATCACCACCGAAACCGACCGCCTCCACTTCGGCCGACCCTCTCACCTATTCAAGCACTAAAACTAAATAATAATCAAAAGCAAACTCGCACTAACAATCTTCTCACTATTTAAAACCATCCTTCGAGTTCAATTGTATCTGAAAACACATAAACCCAAGAATCAAACAGACACTTCGGTCGCGACCTGCAACTTAATGGGGATCCATGTTTAGAGCTTCCAAACACAAAATTGATAGAGGGCTTTCCATTAAGAATCTCATTCAAAGCTTTCCTAGAAGTTAATTTGATTCTAGTCATCGAATTCATCTCGAACCAATTCCTCACGAGCCGCGACCTGTTCTTTGACTGATCATCACCAAAACAACTTCAAAACAGGTAATTGATTACACCCATACATTCGTTTTACATGAGGAATCATAGCCTTAAACTTAATTTGATTAACAACATCAATTGGTGGTTCAATTTCAAATCAATTGAAATTAGGGTTCTTGATTTGGGGATTGATTTGGGTTTGTGTTTAAAGGAATTAAAAGCTGTGTCTTAACGCGGCCTTGTGCCTTGGTTTACTGGTTTGTGTGTGTGATTGTAAACAGGAGGTCAAGGGTTCGAACCCTGCCCCCAACATTTATTTTTTTAAAAGCCTTTTTGAGCTTTTAAAAATACAGAAAAATGTTTAAAAATTATAAAAAATAATTTTTATAAACTTTGTTTATTTTAGAAGTTATCTAATTATTTTTTGGATATTTATTTCTTTAAATACCTTATTTATTTATTTATTTATATGATTATTACAAATGTTATAAATGGTTATTTTTATAAAAATGGATTTTAAATAATAGTTTAAATCATCAAGTTATTAATGGAGATTATATTATTTTAATTATGGATTTATTATGATAAATGAAGGAATTATATTTAATAAATTTCACAAACTACTTACAAATACGAATATTATCATTATAATTATGATCATGCCATTATTATTATTAATATCAATATTGGTAATATTATTAGTACATAGGGTTGTTAGTATATCAAATCGTGTACGTTAAAGCGAACCGACCCGAATCCGACCAAATGTAATTATTCGCATTGAGCACATTTTAAAAACTTAATTACAATTAATAATAGGTGTTGATCGTGTTTGGTCGTGCATTATTCGTTGAAGCTTCCGTTAATTTTATTACATCAATTCAAGGTGAGTTTACAGCCCCACTTTTACTTTATACTCTTTTGGGGGAGAGAAACATGCTGTTTTCATAAAAGTTACATTACATTGGATTTTTGTAATACTGCATATACTTGATACTATGGTGTATACTTGCCCAACGGACCGTTAATATGGACTTAACGAGGTAATTATTAGTAGTACTACTGGGATTGACATACCCCACCCGGGCTAGTCGCGCTAGCACAACGTTCGTCAAACGGGTGAACGGTTAGCCTAATTACAAGTGTTGTGGTGTGATCCACATCCGGGCCTGGTTTATTATTTGATTACATGTCAGTTCGGTCGCGCCTTCATACACATAGTGATCATTATGGACTAGCTACCCATTATATGCTTTAATTACTAATCCGGGAATTTCATTATACTTGACGGATTAATAAATCCGGGAATTTCATTATACTTGATGGATTAATAAATCCGGGAATTTCATTATACTTGACGGATTAATAAATCCGGGAATTTCATTATACTTGACGGATTAATAAATCCGGGAATTTCATTATACTTGACGGATTAATAAATCCGGGAATTTCATTATACTTGACGGATTAATAAATCCGGGAATTTCATTATACTTGACGGATTAATAAATCCGGGAATTTCATTATACTTGACGGATTAATAAATCTGGGAATTTCATTAGACTTGACGGATAATAAATCCGGGAATTTCATTATACTTGACGGATTAATAAATCCGGGAATTTCATTATACTTATCGGATTAATAAATCCGGGGATTTCATTATACTTATCGGATTAATAAATCCGGGGATTTCATTATACTTATCGGATTAATAAATCCGGGGATTGCATTATACTTATCGGATTAATAAATCCGTGGATTTCATTATACTTATCGGATTAATAAATCCGGGAAATTACATACTTGACGTATTACAGAATCCGAGAATTACATACTTGACGGATTACATAATCCGGGAACTTCATTACTGATAATTAGTGTTTTCTGATAAACCTGTGAACTCACCAGTCTTGTACTGAGATTTTTGCATGTTTTCTCTCAGGACATTGATGTGGCAAGTCTAGGAGCACAGCATCCACTGCATGTCATTCCGCATTTATCTCAAACTGTTTTCAGGATTTAATTTGCTTTTACTTTACATAAATTGGATTGGACGCGTGTTTGCGTGTTCCAAAACTATTGTTAAATGTTTTCATGTTTTCGCTTCCGCACTACTTAAATATATTTGGTTTATTTCATTAAAATTAAGCAACTTATATGATTTGTAATTATCGAGTCGTTTGGTGTAACTGATGCTTATTTGAGATCCTGGTTGTGTCACACGCCTGACGGTAAAACCCCGCACGTGGAAAATGAGGGTGTGACAAAAGCATACGCATGTGTGTACACATAACGTTGCATCGCAAATGTGTTACAATTTCTGACGTATTTGCAACAAAAGACAGCATACGCGTATAACTAAACCGCATTCACACATAGTAGTAATTGAAAATAACATGGCGTCACAAATGTGTTACAGTTTCCGACACATTTGCAACAAAAGACAGCATACGCGTATAACTAAACCATATTCACACATAGTAGTAATTGAAAATAACATGGCGTCGCAAATGTGTTACAGTTTCCGACGCATTTGCAACAAAAAACAGCATACGCGTATAACTTAACTAAACCATATTCACACATAGTAGTAATTGAAAAGAACATGGCGTCGCAAATGTGTTACAGTTTCCGACGAATTTGCAACAAAAGACAGCATGCACGTATAACTAAACCATATTCACACATAGGAGTAATTACCATATTCACACATAGGAGTAATTGGAAATAACATGGCGTCGCAAATGTGTTACAGTTTCCGACGCACTTGCGACAAAAGACTGCATATGAATTTAAATCAAATATATACACACCTACATTAAATAAAAATACATTACAACAAAAACCGGCTAAATATACTAAATACTAAGTAAATAAATGTAGTAAATAATGATAAAAACATAATAATAATAATAATAATACTGATGGATGCTATAATGGTAGTACTACTACTAATAATAATAATAATAATAATAATAATATAATAATAATAATAATAATAATAATAATAATAGAGTTAGTAATAATTATTATGTTGTTTTTATGATAATATTTTTCTTATTATATTAATATTGTTATTCTTATTTATAAATTATTATTATAAATGACTGCGTTGCAAATGTGTCATAATAAACTACACACTTATGACGAAGCGTAAGCTTTGGTAAGAAATGCGTAGTAAAATGTAGCGCAGTTCCTTCACAATTGACTTGTGTCGCTAAGTTGTCACAATAAGCGACACATTTATGACAAAGCAATCAGTTTGGTCACAAATGTGTAGTAAATTGCATTACATTCCCTACACATTTCTTATATTACTATACTATTTTTTTGTTTTTTTGATACTTAAATGTAGTTCTTTTTCCCTCTTTTTTCATATAACTTTATTATACACTAACTACGTTTATTTTACAAATTTACACGTATTATACACTTACGTATCTATGCGTACGCCATCATGTCATATTGTCATTAATACCTTCGTATGATTATATAAACATGTATGAATCTATTTGTGTACATGTTGAGACACATACACCACATGCGAACACACACTAACATACACATATACATACACCAACCAACATTATCATACACAAAAAACATACACACATAAATATAGATGCTATTATATATATATATATATACACACAAACACACGTGCCACGTATATCTAAGCACACATAAAAATATTTTGTGATTTTGAAAGTAATTCATAATAACAATAATATTAATACTAACACTATTAATAGTGATTAACAATAATAATGTAAAATTAACTTTATTAATAATATCACTTAAAACAATAACTAATTTTAAGTAATATTAGTAAATAAAAGTTAAAATGTGTGTTGCAAATGCGTAGAAGTTTACGACACATTTATGACGAGAGTAATGTTAATAAATTAATTTAAATTGAGTGTCGCAAATGTGTAAACGATTGCGACAATTTGCGACGGAATAGAGTATTAATAATATGCAATATAAAAAAACCCTAAGTCCTTAGCCTCCCCCATTTCTCAATCGTCTGTTCCAGTGCTCCCCCATTTCCCAAATCCCGAATCGTTAAGGGGGTTAGTTCTTGGAGGAGCAGCAACAAGCGGGTCATCTGCTTCAAACGGGTTGGGTGCTGGAGACCCTGCTGGGCCGCTTTGTATGCAGCCTCCACCGCCGTGCAGCCTCCATCGTCGTGCAGCCTCCACCGTCGTGCAGCCTCCACCGTTATGCAGCCTCCACCGTCATGCAGCCTCCACCATTGTGCAGCCTCCACCGTCACGCAGCCTTCACCGTCGTGCAGATCCAGCAAAGATTTGAGTCGGGTCGTGCAGCCTCCATCGTCGCCATCCAAGCTGCAGCCCCCCACCGTCGCCATCAAAGCTACAACTTTGATTTTGGGTGTGATTTCTTGCTCCTGTCAAATGTAAAATCTAAGGTATTTGCTTTACTTTTGGGGTGAACGTATTTGATTTACTTTTTTGTTTTAATAATCATCATCTATGTTGTCCGTGTTTCTGTATGCTCATGGTTCACTTTATTTGTATTCCGTTTATGCTCGTGGATGTGTATTCAAATTTCCAAGTAAATGAATAAGTTTCATATTGGATTTGGCATCATCCATGTAAGCTATAGTGGTTCATATGTAGACATGAGATTTTTAAAAAACTTAAGCAGAACATGATATGGTAATTTTAATGGATGACAAACATGGTGATAGAATTGAAGCATGGGTGAATCTGAATGAGAAAGACATGGTGATGGATTTTAGTTTTCTAATTTGTTTCTTGTTACGCTTATGTTTCTCTGTGTGTGTTTGTATTTTTATGTCTGTGTGTGTTTCCGCATTTATGTGTGCTAGTATATGTATATTTATTTGTATGTATGTTATTAGATTGTTAACTTCTAAAAAATGTGGATTTTTAGTTACAGATTGGAAAAAATATCGTTTGATAGAGAATGGATGTACACGATGAGAAAACTAGTGATGGTTTTTTTAATTCATCATTTGGACCATGTGTTAATTATTTCTTGGATTTTGCTTTCGCCAACCCATCGAACATTCAAAGAAAATTATAAAGGGGGTAGAGGTTTTAGTAATTAAATGTCCATGTGCCAAATGTAAAAATCTTCGTTGGGCGATGAGAGAGGAAGTTGAGGTTCATTTGTATGCCAAAGGATTCATGGATGATTATAAGGTATGGTATGTGCACGGTGAATCATTTCATACGCAAGACGTGGGTCAATGTTCGAACCCTATATCCACTCAACATGCGATTGAGGACATTGATGATGATCATGGAGAATATACCGGATATGATCAAATGGTCAATGTTCGAACCCTATATCGTCTCAATATACCGACCGATCTAAACAAGCTTACATAAGTTATATTTATCATTTTTAGTATATTAATCGTATCAAAATTTAGTTCATTAAAAATCATATTTTGATGAATTGTAGGATGATTATTTGCAAGAGATGACAAGGGTGTGTGGGCAGAGCTTTGCTGAGGATGATCCCGATGTGTGGGCGTGTGTGCAAGCAGACAGTCGCACAAGTTGGGTATTCGGGATAGGATCTTTGGATCTTAATTACGTGGTGACTGGGACACCATCCTCATCTTATGGGATTGCACCATCATATACTGAGTATCGACAATCACAACTAAAAGTACGTTGATGTTATTATTGTTGTTACTATTTTATGTCGTTTGTACACTAATTATTATACATGTTTGATGAATTTGTAGGTTGAAACTTTGCAAACTCAAATGCAACCCCGGTTTGAAGAGGAGAGGAGGGCAAGGGAGGAGTTGCAACAACAAACACAACTACAAGCACAACAAACTCAATAACAAATGCAACAAATGCAAGAAACGTTTCAAAAACAATTGAATGATTTCATGAGTCAGTGAAAGCAACCTTCTGGTAATTATTAGTTGTTTTGTTATCTAGATATGCTACTTTTGTAGTTTAAATATACTTAAATGGTGGTTGTAATTTGTATCTTTAGATTTTGTTTGTAGTAGTTGTGGTTGATTTGTAGCATATTTTGTGGATGAAATTGTGGTTGATTTGTGAAGCAGATTTACTATTTTTTTTATTATTTTTTAGCAGAAAAAATCTGAATTTATTTGTTTTATTAAATTTTTGTTTAATTAAAAAATAATTGTGTTGCAAAGGCGTTAGAAATTTGACACATGAGTTCTTGAAAATCGTAGCAAAAGCGTCGTTGTTTTAAAGTACGTATTTTAATGATAATAACATTGCGTAGCAAAAGCGTTCTTGAACATTGCGTAGCAAATTTGTCGTTGTTTTAAAATACGTATTTTGACATTGCGTAGCAAATTTTTCGTTGTTTTAAAATACGTATTTTGACATTGCGTAGCAAATTCGTCGTTTTTTTTAATATGTATTTTTGCATTGCGTAGCAAATGCGTCGTTGTTTTAAAATACTTATTTTATATTAATATTGTGTAGTAAACGCGTTGCAATTCAATAATTAGTTCAGAATGATTAAATTAAGGTAATTAGGATAATGAGTAGGAATTGCGTAGTAGGTTTCTACGCCGTGTTTTTGTCGCAAATATGTCGTATAATGCGTCGCAATTGTGTCGTAAACAGTTTGCCACAGGCATTTTTCCGACAAAATATTTTTGTCGCAAATTCGTGTCACAAATCCGTAACAAATGATGTTTTCCTACGCATTTACGACGGAAAAACGCATAGCAAATTCTTTTTTTTCTATTAGTGACCATAAACGAGTGGAGATGAATATAATATAGGAAAGATAACAACTAGAAACGATAATCTCTATTATACAACCCATTCGTAATGACTTCTTGGTCACCACCAAAACAAGATCCATTCTCCTCCCCGTTGATGAAGCTGACACCTCGTGATTCAGTCACGATGAAAGGTTTGAAGATGAAATTTTTGATTTAGGCTTTGTGAATGGAACAATATCATATGATTGGAGTTTTAACACCAATATGTTAACATAAAATAGAATCTTGTCTTTATATACAATATTACATAATCACCCCTTTTAATGATAGATGGTTTAATGATTTAAATTAACGGAGTTAATGTTTTCGATGAAAATGACAAATTTTAAAAACTTCTGGAGCCAAATGCAAAAACAAAAGGAAAAAAATATATGAAAATAACAAATGTTACAAAACCACGGAGAGAAAAATGATAATTCACTATATAAATTATTAGATTAGTTAAAATTAAAATATTTAAAAATCAACTGAAGCGGCCATCACATTGTGTAGATGAATTAAGGCAATCAAAGTTTGTGTGGCGGCCAAATGACAAACGAAGAGCCAGGGCATCGATGATCGAACAAATGATTATCAACAAACGTGAATGAATTCGATAATGAAAGCTTCATGAAATCATTCATTCAAGTAACCACAAACATTTGGTCATTGGTTCTACTACAATACAGGCTCAATGAGTCCATCAAACGGTTGGTATCTAATGTTCGATTTTGTTTTTCGAATATCAAATATTGAACTTTCAAACTCAAGGAACCAGGGTACAATCACATGTTTACCTTATTTTAGGTTTATATCTTGTTTCTTGTAATGGTTTCTTGCTTCCTCCTATGTAAATGTTTATTTGTTTACATTGATATATTTTACTGTTATTTTATTATGTGCAATCGATTTTTTCCTTCTTCACTACAAGAAAAGACTTTACAGTGACAAGACCTATGACGACGACATGGTTTTGGCGCTATAGGTCACCTTAAGATGATATATCGTTGCTATAGGGTCTTTTGGTTGTTGGCTATACTAGATCTGTAAGGTTATAATAGAAAGGCTGATGCAACAAAAAAAAGCAAAGAGCTTTCAGTACGCATGCAGTGATGTACAAGGTAGAAGTTACTTCGGAAGCTTTACACTCTTCATAGAAAAATATTCTAAGTGTAAAATATTTCAAAACCAAAGACCAAATCTTCCAAAGCCAAAGATGAGGTCTTCCGAAGCTTCAAAAACAAAGTATTCCAAAGACAATGAAGTGAAGACTGATTTCTTCCAAAGACAAAGAAGACATGCTAATCTCTAATCAACTTTTAAATAAAGCTGACCCACTTTCCACTGCAACTCTGATAACTCGCCAACTTGTATAAGTTGGTGAAAAGGTCCACGCTTTTACAACTGTAGATTAAGGTTTAGAGTCTGTAACTTTCTACTTTGTACCTTTTATCCTTTTTTATATATTAGGATGCGAGTTATGACATGTTATAGTCATTAGTCAAAAGACAATCTACCTTTTGACTTTACATTGATCTTGTTGCCTAGATTAGTGTTTCTAGCTGACTTTCAAAGCATAGCCGGCTGTAGGATGTAGTATAAAGTATCTCAAGTTCTTGTATTTATCTTTTGCTTTTATAACACTTGTAATAAAACTAGAGAGCAATATATAACATTTTTGAAAACCGTACTTATCTTGTTCTTATTCTTTTATTTTGTCTCATTACTTACTTGTGTTCTTAATATCTTCTATATAAACCCGGTTCCCTATTTGATCTGTTAAGTGTTTTACACTCTCCTCACTATGAGACTGATTGTATTTACCACCCTTAACCGGTCCTGCAAGATCTAAGTCAACCATAACTTTAGCCTTATGTGGAATCTATCGTAATGACCTGGGATAACGAGCCATATTAAAACATAAGGGAGGGCACATTATTGGGAAGATTTAGTTATGTTAACCCGAGCGCAGAAGAAGAAATGATAAGTATAAAACCTTTGTTTATATGATTTGTTAAGTATGGTATTATCATATGTTTTTATGTTGTATTAGCTTAACTACATGTAGTATATTATTTGTACACATATTGCTAGTAAATTGTTGATTATTATATGTTTAGCTTATAAGGGTCAAAATCACCATTTAATGAAGACAATAGGTTTAAGCTTTTAATGAGTTGTGTTCGTGTGATTTTGACCTATTTAAAATAATTGTTGTCGGCATTAAGTCTATTAAAGTCATATTGATGCAATATATTTAAATGGGTCAATATCACCAGAATACACTTTAATAAACTTCATGTCAATGATAATTTGTTTAAATGGGTGAAAATCATCCGAACATATTTCAATCAAGTTAACGCGTTGTGCTTTTAGTTTAAATGAGTGAAAATCACTCAAATGTGAAGAAATATATTAATAGTTGAATGTTTGTTAGTTTATATGTTGAAACTTGAGAATTGTTTTGTTATATATAACACTAACTTTAGTTACCCTTGTATCACATGGGATGGGAAGAGTAAATTATCAAATAACACAAAACATTGTTTGGACCGTGTACGTACGGAGTACTAACTGATTCTATGTGAAACCAAATCAAATAGAATGGAATTTATTTGATTGGCGATCCAATCAGCGAGAACGACAACCTGACTGATCTAACGATTAAGCAAATGTTAAGAACGAGTTGAAATTGATCAGGAACGAACTTTGAAGTTGGATGGACAAACTGTGATGCTCTGGACGGCTAGGGTATGATAATATTCGAAGTGCTATGTTTTTCCACAAATTTTGTGGTATTTATAGGTTTTCAGTATGCAGTCGTGTGACTGAGCCATTACCATGGTTCAGTCGTACGACTGAGTCATGTGTTTGATTCATACGCACAACTGAAAGTTTAGTCGTGTGACTGAGTCAATTTTATATCTTAGTCGTGCGACTGATCCAGTCACCTGGTTCAGTCGTGCGACTGATCCATAAGTATGGTCCATTCGTCCATGAGCATGAATAACCACAAGACTAAGTCGAACACATTTCTGAATCATTCTTGACTCAGAGCTATGCACAACAACCTCAAACCTATATATAATGTTCATTCATATTGTAATAATAAATACTATAAGAATATGATATAATCAATAGTAAATAAACATTCAAACACATATATCTCATTACATTAAGTTCTTGAATTACACATGTGTAAGAAATGAAAGACGTAGACATTTAAGTACATAAACTAGGGAAATCGTGTATCAACAAACTCCTCCTTGGACCTAGTTTACCCTATTGTCTAACACTCTTCACATGTTCTTGAACTTCTTGTACTTCTCCTCTTTGGGGACTCCAGCATGAATCTCAAATGCAAAACAGAGTCGTATGACATGTTGGAATTGAAGAGCTTGTACAATGTCTTGTGTATCATAAAAAGTGGCCACTTGTATAAGGTTTAAACATCATCTGCCGATAATTTAGTAAGCCTCATTGGGTCGAATACCCTGATTGTCTCAATCTTTCCATCTCTATTCAAAACAATAACTGCTTCCTCCATCCTCCAATCATAATACTACCACTTGAAGTGAGGTGTGAAATCCCGTGGCATTTCGCTCAATGGAATCTTTGACATTGTCTTTGGAGGTCTCCACTTTAACACTGTTAGGACCGTGTACGTATGGAGTACTAACGGATTATGCATGAGACCAGATCAAATAGTCCGGAATTCTATTTGATTGGCGATCCAATTAGTGAGAACGAACAACCTTATCGATCTAACGATAAAACGTTATAAATGAGTTGGAATCGATCAGGAATGAACTATGAACTTTGATTGGCGACTTAGAACGCTCTGGACGGCTAGGGTATGAAAGTATTTGAAGTGTTTTTTTCATGAATTACGTGGTATTTATAGGTTTTCAGTGTCCATTCGTACGACTGAACCATTAGCATGGTTCAGTCGTGCGACTGACTCATGTGGTTGACTCATACGCACGACTGAAGGTTCAGTCGTGTGACTGAATCAATCTTATGTCTCAATCATACGACTGATCCAGTCACCTGGTTCAGTCGTGTGACTGGTCCATAAGTATGGTTTATTCATGCGTATGGGCCATAAGTATGGTCCATTAGCATGAAAAACCACATGACTAAGTTGAACACATTTCTAAGTTCTTATTGACTTAGAACTATGTAAAACAACATCAAACCTATATATTAAGTTCGTACATGTGAATTGCATTCAATATAATGATAATATAACATAATGAATCACAAATAAACATCATGATGCATTTCATATATCATTAATATCATCACACTATATCATATTACATCAGTGTAAGACATGAAAGACTTTTACATTTGAGATCATAAACTAGGTACATCAAGATGTATCAACAAACTCCCCTTGGACCTAGTTTAGTCTATTGTCTAACATTCTTCACATGCTCTTGGAACTTCTTGTACTTCTCTTCTCTTGTGACTCCAGCGTGTATCTTGAACACAAAGCAGACTCTTATCACGTGTTGAAACTGTAAAACTTGTACAATGTCCTACATGTCATAGAATAGTGGCCACTTGTAGAGAGTGTATACATCTTTAGCCGACAAGTTGGTTAGCCACATAGGGTCAAATACCCGGATACTCTCTATTTTCTTGTCCTTGTGCAAAACGATGACCGCTTCACCCGTCCGCCAGTCATAATACCACCACTTGAAGTGTGGAGTGATGTCCTGAGGCATCTCCCGTAGTGGGATCTTAGACATTGTGCGCGGAGGACTTCACTTTAACACTACCTTAGGCCTTCCAGTGATAGGATCAACTTCGGTCTTATGTATGAACCGTTTAGGCTGTTGAGGCCTGAAGTTGACCCATCTGGTATGGTATTCCTTCTTGAGAGTTGTCTAAGACCAACCCGACATCTTTCTTGGGTTGGCGTACAAAAGATCTAAACAGGCAAGCCTGTTCAGCTCAAAACCGGGAAGAGTCTTCACATCATGAGGATATCTGAAGTACTCAATCCCCTTCTCTCTTTTAACTACATAGACATCCAGGTCCTCAAAATATGCCCAACTTATTATCTTTCCTGACACCTTTTGATGCTTTTTCACTCGATAGAGTTTTATGTAGGCGTTCGGCTTTGGAGGAACTCGTTGGGCTTTCATCTTAGCTAAACACGCTGCCCACTCAGCCTTCTTTAGATCGACATCTGTGTCCGTAGCTTGGGATTTTCCTTCATCTTTTGCTTTTCCTTCTCTGTTTCATCCAACTTCTCGAAAGTAGCACTGCCAAATGTTTCACCCAAGTTGGGGATGACGTTGCCCTGTTGGTCAGTGTACTGAGGATACTCTTCTGAAGTGATATCCTCTATATCAATTTCATCCACATCCTGCAGCTCCTCATCACTCACAACGTCAACCTCGGGAGCATCTTTGATGAGCTCATCTGGATTGAGTCTAAACATGTCAGCGAGCTGCTCGTCAGTAAGATCATGGATGATCTCTCCCTCCTTAGGAGTGTAGCTCAGAGATCGCCTTACGATCCCTTGCAAATCAAGAATCATGGTGAGGTGAGTCTTGATTTGCTGAAGGGGGCGATGTCATAGTCATCTGTTTGTTGAGCTTCATTTTTTCCTTGATCAGTCGTTTCTTCAGCTTGAGGAGCTGAGGAAGAGGGTCCTTGATTTTGATTACGCTTTGTGCGCCTCTTCAGAGCAGATGGGTTTGAGGCTGATACAGATGCATCACCTACCTGATCATGCTTATCCTCATCATCACCTCCCTTATCCTTCCCACTTCCTCCCGCCTCTATCTCATCATCATCGTCCGATCCATCATCCGAAGAATCGTCATCATCATCATCTCCATCATCACCATCACCGTTTATCTTCAAGGGCTCACCCTTCGTCCCTTTCAATCACAACATTAGCTTCTTGTTTTTCTTCTCAACCTCCTTAATCCTCTTAACCGATGCCATCAGTAGCTCATTCTGTGCAGGAAGGGCATGGTGAGCTCTAGCTAACGCTCTCTCGTGAGCAGCGTCCCTCTCTGTCAGATGGGCTATCTGTTTGCCCTGAGCAGCATTGTCTGCCATCAACGGATTCATCTGGTTAGCTCTCAAATCCTCTATTATGAGTAGCTTGAGCACCAGTCTGTTGGGGCTAGCCAACTACTCCTCTAACCAACAGTGGGTAGAAAGGATCCCTGTGGAGGTGTAGCTAAGAGAAGGTCCTGGTTTGGGTATGGTAGGTGTGGTGGTGGATGTTGTATAGATGGGATTAGGGATGAAATTTGAGTATGGTGGAACTGATGTGGGTATGGTAGGTGTGGTGGTGGGTGTAGTGGTGGCTATAGTGGTGGCCGTAGTGGTGGCTGTAGTGGTGGTAGGAGTGGTGGTAGTAGTGGTAGGAGTGGTGGTGTGGTGGTAGGATTAGTGGTAGTAATCAAGACAATCCCATGTCTTTTGCCCTTCTTGCTGTGAGGCTGGGCCATTCTCTTCCTCCTCGATCCCTTGGCAAACTGGGCTCCCCCTGGGCTAATGGGCTGGTCGGGTGTATAAGTGGGATTAGTGATATCGGCATCACCACCCTCTGAACCAGCCTGGCGTCCCCTAACCGCTTCTTTGCCCCGTTCGGTAGCCACGACTCGGCTACCGACAGTCCTCGTCAGAGGCTCCTCATCAGACTCCTCTTCTTCCTTATCAACCAGGAAGTCCCGGTGGATAGCAGCCTGCTTAGATCCACCTGGAGCAGAAGCACTACTATGTGGAGGTGGTGGAGATCTAGTAGACGTGTCGGTGGCCCGTGTTAGACTGGGGCCAACATCTCCACCATCCTAACCATCATCATGGTTGTCATCATCGTCATCATCTTTGTCAGTAGAAACCACTATGGGCTCAACGTCTGAGTCACTGTCGTCATGACGCCACTTCTTACGAGAGGGCGCTACATAATCCTCATTGGCCAAATGGCCGAAGAGTCTTCTTACTGGGGGCTTCACCTGCTTCCCCCGGTATACTTTCATCCGACCCAAGGTGGTGTCATCCATTACCTCTAAAATCACCGCGTCATCCTTCTCCTTAGGCAACTCAAGAAGCTTCTCATCTATAATCATCTGTAAGAATCTCGGATACATATAAAAGCCTTCCTTGCCCTTGGCCTCTATGTTCTCTGTCAAGTACGTGAAGAACATGCGGGAGAAACTGAACGGGTGGTTCAATACCTGCGCAATGTATGCATTGTGGATTTGGTCAGACATCTTGTCGAATCCTCCACGTCTGGAGGCTATACACTTAAGGATCACATATGCCAGATACTTAAACTGGGGGGAACATGTTGCTCTTGTTAAGCATGCTGGCATTGATGTCACCGGTGTACTTGATCCTTAAGAAGCATCCCCGAACCGTTAGGGGATGTAGCTTGGTTGGGTGGGCTCTATCCTCACCCAGATCCAAGACTCTCCTCAGGTTGTCTTCCTCGATCTCTATATCTTGTTCGAAGATAGAGCTCCGGATACAGTAGGGCTCAACTGATCGGTCGACTGAGGCATTCTCCCAGAATGCCTGCTAAATCGATCTGTATGGTGTGCAGGGAGTGGAGATGGCCTTGTAGATCCTTGATCTACGTAGAAAGTATAATCCCGATGAACTCAGAAGCGTTCTGAGAAGTAGCATCTAGATGAGCACAAATGTTGTGCTTGGTGCTCATAGTACATCGCTCAGCCATGTTGCTGTAACACAGGAAACATATACGTTAGATCTGTTCATAATAGATAACAATTGAATTTGAAATGATTTTGACCAACTGGTTCAATCGTGCGATTGAACCATACGATTGAGTTCAGTCGTACGATTGAGCCTACGACTGAACTTAGTCGTGTGCTATGTCATGCGGTTGAGTCAATTGTGCGACTGAGTCACCGATTAATTCAATCGTGCGATTAAAACATGCGTCTGGCTCAATCATGCGAATGAAGTTCATCAGCCTGTCCATTCGCATCTTGCACTGTTCGACACCATAAATTTGAATTTTTGTCAACACGTTAAGTTTCACTTCGTGTTTAGATTCATTAGGTTCGCAAGACATCTAAATAGCACTTAATGTCTTTTAAATCAACGTTTATGTCAACTTAAATGGTCCATTTTAGAGTTTTAGTCCCGGTTCTTGTTTTGAACAATTTTGGACTTTTTAGGTTCGATGAACCCCCTTATGCGTCACGATTTCAGTCACTTAGTACCTGTAGATGAATAAGCTATGGTCAGAAACAGAATCGGAGAGTAATCACAATAATGGAAATTTGGGCAGAGTGTCTGGGTCTTAGGCAGTTTTTGAGAGTTTTGAAGTCGCGTAGGGTTTAGACCGACTGAGCCTCCTTTTATACTGTTTTGGGGTTCAGTCGTGCGACTGGACCCATGCGCACGACTCAATCATGCGACTGGGGTTCAGTCGTGCGACTGACTCAGACTCCTTCATCCAGTCGTACGATTGGTTCATTCTTATTATCCAATCGTATACTTTGCCCCATAGTCATGGTCCAATCGTGTGATTAGCCTATATTTATGGTCCAATCGTGCGATTGGCTCATACTTATGGTCCAATCGTGTGATTAGCTCATACTTATGATTCAATCGTGTGATTGGTTCATACTTATGATCTAATCGTGCAATTGATTCATACTTATGAGTTTGACTTCATACATTTCCACACACTCAAATTTAACTTTTGATATATAACGTTATGACCAATGATCATCTCAGACATGATCTTTTAACAGACATCATTTGATTACCTCAGACGTGATCCTTTTAATTGAAACCGTTTGGTCACCTCAGATGTGACCCTTTTAACATTCAAACCTTGATCATCTCAGATATAATCCTTTTAAATTCATAACAGTTTGGTCACCTTAGACGTGACCGTTTTAATTTATTATTCACAGAGTTCATCTAATTACATAGTCCGACATTGACACAGAATCAATAACTAAAACATAAAGCAACTTGAATTAAAGCAAAACAAGACATAATTTTATGTTTTTGTTTGAGGTGGGTTGAAAACATTTAAATGTCATTTAGTGCTATTTCTCCCCCTGAGCAGAACAACCTCAATTTGTTTCTTTCATTTCTGGAAAGATTCATATGGAATCATACAGGTATATCATAATCACTTGGTACCCTTTTAAATATGTTTGGTTAAGTCATTCTTATTTCTCTGGGAGTCAATAGCACTTACAGGAAATCATATTAGAGCTGTAAGAAGCATACAATGATTTTGACTGTTAAGAGTTGTAGCCACGACGATTGTCAGTATATTTGTCCACTAAAATCCATACACTGACTTTTGACTCACATTGGTGATAAGTTAGATTTATTATTTCAACAAGTATTTGTGGATACCACACTTATATGGTAATCAACATTCCTTAGGAGATTTTGAGCGGTCTACGGGTTTTTGTGACAAGAAGAAACTATTCAAAGAGCTTTCAAAGATATGCCAAGCCTCAGGTCTGTGCCATCGCACAACAGAGAGGCGTAAACAACAATGAATTCTAGAATATTTATATTGTGCTTATCTTCAGGTCAGTGCCATCGCACAACAGAAAGGCACACAACCAATCTTCTTGTTAGAGCACTTTTTCTTTTACACATAACGCACCAACAACATTAGTCATTTGTTTGATTGCGTTTAACATTTTTTTTCATGTGCTTTGCTCTTCTTTATGGTCAACCGCACACATTTGTGGCGCTTATTTTGCCCGTCACCCCTTATTGAAAGTACATTGATTGTGTTAACCAGGGATAAGATGGAAACCCATAGCCTGTTGAACAATTTAGTTTTAATTCTTTCACCAATGAAGTCTACTCGTCCATTGTGTTGAATCTACCGACACATTATATAATTGACTAGCAACCCCTAGGTCTACTTTCTCTATGTAACCCTCAGTAACAGACTAGTGTACTATCATCTTTCCTTTATTTGGCTTAGACTTCTCAGACTTGTAATTATAATATAGCATTTTGATCATTTCAGTCATTTTGATGTCCCAAACAATTAGTTCCCTGTGTACTATCATTTTCCATTATTTTGAATCAATTTCACAAAAGTGATGTCTTTGCTTTTCAGCTTATCTACCCGTCCTCGTTTTTTTAAGTAATTTAAATATAAACTACTAAAACTAAACCTATTCCCCCTCTAAAATTCTAAAACCGAAAATCTTTTTGTGTTTTTTGAATTTTTAAAGATAGAAAAAATAAAAGAAAATAAAGAAAAATAAAAAATAAATATTACAGCATAGAGTCGGACTAATAACTCGATTCTTCTGGAATCACATCACTTTTCTATTTAACGCCATTAACCTCTAAGAGATATAAAAACCGAGGTTTATCAAACGCTTTTGTGTAGAGGTCGGTGCGTTGAAAATCCGTATTAATTTTAACAACATCGATTAATTGCTTTTCAAAATAGTCACATATGAAGTGATATTTAATATCGATGTGTTTAGTTTTTGGGTGTTGGACTGCATTTTTAGTGACAGCAATAGCAGCAAAATTATCAACTAAAATAGGGGTGTTAGAAAATTGCAAACCGTAGTCTCGCATTTGTTGTTGAATCCAGATGATTTGTGAACAACAACTTGCAGCGGCAACGTATTAGGCTTCACATGTCGATAGAGCAACCGACGTCTGCTTATTATACTGCCAGGTGACTAATTGTCTTTCAAAGAACTGACATCCCACTGATGTTGACTTGTAATTCATCTTGCAACCACCGTAATCCGAGTCACTATACGATGTAAGCTCAAAGTCATCATCATGAGGATACCACAACCCAAGTGTTGGAGGTACCCTTCACATAACGAAATATCCTTTTTACCCCAATTAGATGATTCACTTTAGGTTTTTTCTAATATCTGGAATAGAGACACGTGGCGTACATAATATCAGGACGAGAAGCTATGAGGTACATGAGAGATCCAATCATTCCTCGATACATAGTGGCATCAACCAGATCACCATTTTCATCGGGTGCCACATCATGGTTTATGGCAAGTGGAGTACCTGCAATCGTTGCATTCTCCATGTCGAACCGACTCAGCATATCTCTAACATATTTGGTCTGATGCAGGAAGATATCATTTGGCGTCTGATCTACTTGTAAACCGAGAAAGAACTTCATCTCTCCCATGGCACTCATTTCAAACTCAGCTTTCATCAAAGACTCGAATTCTTTATATAATGCTTCATTCTTGGAACCGAAGATTATGTCATCCACGTATATCTGCACCAGTAGTAAATCACCGTCCTTTTCCTTGATGAACAACATGCAGTCAATTGCACCTCTGCGAAAACCATGTTTCAGTAGATGAAGGGAGAGTTTCTCGTACCAGGCTTGAAGGGCTTGATGAAGCCTGTACAAAGCCTTGTCGAGTTTATAAACTCTATTATGATGATAAGGATCCTTGAATCCTTCGGGTTGACTGACGTACACTGTTTCACAGATCTCACCATGATGGAATGCACTTTTCACATCCAGTTGATAGACTTTAATCTACATAAATGATGCGTAGGCTAGGAAGATTCTAATTGCTTCCATCCTTGCCACAGGTCCAAACACTTCATTGTAGTCAACTCCTTTGACTTGCCTGAACCCTTGAACTACAAGCCTAGCCTTGTTTCTGATTATGACCCCTTGGTCATCCTTCTTACACCGAAGAACCTATTTACGGCCAATCACCTTTGCACCTTTTGGTCTGTCCACAAGAGTCCAAACTCCTAATTTTTTGAACTGAAGGAGTTCTTCTTGCATAGAACTTACCCATGCCTCATCTTTTAAAGCCTCGCTTACATACTTTGGCTCAACTTGAGACAAGACACATCGATAAGCACTATCGTGTAGATATCCCTTTTCCATGACTGTCACATAATCAGCTGAGTATAGATGATTTCTTGTCTGAACTACCGATAGAATATCCCCGATGATGTTTTCCAGGGGATGATGCACATTAGAACTTGCTCCTCCGGGATGACATACTCTTTCTGTAGCATGTAGCTCTTCTTGTTGTCAAACATAGCCTTAAATTCCTTATCATAGATTTGGGAGACAGAAAGCAAGTTGTTTTGCAATTTCTGAACGTAGTTGACCTTGTTAAACTTCATTTTCTCGTTTCCCACTTCGCCTTGTGTGGTGATGTAACCTCCTTTATTCCAGCGAATGATACGTGTCCCTCTTTAATTTGCTTGATGTTGAAAAGGAGGGACGAATTCCTGGTCATGTGCCTGGAAGCACCAATATCAATAATCTAGGTATTAGTGATAGCGCTGTAGCGGACACCCTGAACATACAAAGGAAATGATTAGTTCAGGTTTAGGACCCAAGCCTTAACTGGCTTGGGTGTCCTAGAGGTATCACACATCATGAACTCAACCCACTGACCTTTTGAGGATGAGGGCATATCTTTTTTTTCATGTCTTCACTATCAGACACATTACTTGATTTTTCCTTCCATAAAGCAGTTTTGTGTAAGGCCTGTTTGTGGTAAACAGACGACTGGCTTATGGTTTGAACTTTTGATTCACAAATAATTCTAGCTTTAACCTTAGGTGGCACAGCTTCGCTTTGAGCTTGTCCGTGTTGACTTTGGTGTTTTGGAGAAGTATTAGATCTGATTTTAGAAACTCTTGGTTTTTCATCATCAAAAAGTTCAATTTTCTTTTTAGGTGTCTGATAGTAAGGACAATTTGGAGAAATATGTCCTCATTTTCCACAACTGTAGTAGGATCTCCCTTCGATAGTATGAGGAAAGCGATGATATGGGGTTGAGTTAGGTCATGGGCTGGGTAGTTTCTCTTCCCTTTTAGATGTTTCACCTTCTTTAACAAAATTAATTGTGTTGACCTTTTGAACATCTTTTGCTTTCATTTTATTTTGATTTTGATGACTTACACATTTAGGGTTCATTGAGTTAGATTTTTAGGTTCTGAAATAGACGTTTGTTAACCTGACCCTAAGTTAACCTTTTCAATTTTATCAGTCAAGTCCTCAACATGCATCTTATCTTTAGATCCCAAAGTAGTATTCTTCTGTTCAGTGACAGACTTCACAGGTTTACCCGTAGAATCTGGATCACTGACTAGAGGAGTAGATACCACATGATCCTTTACTGGGCTATTATTGATTGGTCTACATTTAGTGTTCAAAGGATAGCATGTGGTGGCGGTACTATTTTATAACCCAAACCTTCCCTGCCATTTCGTTCTTTCACTAAGTTTTGAACTATGTGTGAACAACTTGCCAAACTGTGCAGTTTTTGTTTTAAAGATTCAACTTCGACTTGCAAAATTGCTTTCTCCTTTTTAGTTTCTTCTAAAGAATTTAATTAGAACTTAATATCATTAGATTGATTTAAAGCAACAACCTCGGTTTCCCTTAGTTGTTTTCCTAACAGTTCTATCTTTTCTTTGAAGCTGCACTCATTTTGTTTTAACACATGATTTGCTTCAGTGCAGAGTTGTGAATCATTTACTAGATTATCATTATGTTCTAATAACCTAACAAATTTTAAATCAATGCTTTCTTTAAATTTATCACATTCAAAACAAGCATGTTTATCAAATAATTCGTCTTTAGAATATACCTGTGTAGAACCAGACGAATCAGCCATCAGTGTAGTGTCAGACTCTTCAGTGACTTGAGATTTTGAGTTTGCAGCACTTAACTCTTCTTTAACCAAATTATCAACAACCTCCATAGCTTCTTCGATATCTGAACTAGCATGCTCAGCTATGATTTCTCCCTCACTTGCAAATCCATCATCCAAGGTATCAATTAATGCAATATTGGATTCACCTTTGGATACGAATCGAAAGGACCAGTCTTGTCCTTCATCACCTTGAGCAACCAAAGCCTTAGACTCTTTACTTGAAGATGATGCTCCAATCTTATCTTTGTCTTGACGATTGAACGAGGGAAATGGATTGCCATTCCCCGTCTTTTTAGGCTTTACGCACTCACGTTTGAAGTGCCTCTTTTCTACACAGTTGAAGCAAGTGACCTTGGTTTTATCAAATGCAAATGTAGTATCCTTAGTAGCAACCAAGTTATGCCCCATTTTCTTTACAAACTTTTTGGCTCTTCTAACAGCACTCGCCAAGGCCCACATGATATCCATGTGTTCTAGCTCAGTTTCATCAACTTCCTTATAGTCCTCGTCAGCAAGATGACAGTTTCTAATCTTTCCTACGACTAATCCATCATAAGATTGAACAACCGCAGCTAGAAGATCCATGTGCTCTTAAGCAACTTCCATCGTGACATTTTCCATATTCTCAGTCTTCACCTTGGTTGTATTTGCCTCAGGAACAATGTATTGGGTTCCAGATGACCCTGACGATTCGGTTCCTGAGGAACTGCTTTGGGAAGGAGCAGAAGAGTTAGACACAAACGTTGTATGTAGCGGTGCGCCTGAAGAAGTAGGAGTCGAAACTAAGTTGTATAGTGCAGGATTCTGTGCATAGGATCCTTTCTTTGACTTGTATTTCTAACGCAGTTCTTCATCCCTTAATTTCAAAATGAAATCATTTATGTCTAATGTGGCAAAATGTCATTTTGTCTCAAATTAGACACAAATGGATCCCATTTATCTGGCAAACCATCAGCAAAGCTAGAGACTTTGTCTTCCATGGATGTGGTCACGCCATGAGTGTGCAACTCACTCATCAGATAATAGAATCGATCGATGATATCATCTAAGCTCTCTTTCCCAATCGGAGAGAAGTTGTCAAATTCCTTCTTTAAAGCTTTTGCCTTTAGTGCTTTCAGAGTTGCATTGCCTTCGTATCTCTTTTCCAAGGCCTCTCATAATTTCTTAGACTGCTTGTTCTTAGAAAACTGATGAAATATATCCTTAGATATAGACTGAGTCAACAAGGCATATGCTTTCTTTTTAGCATTATACAGAGTCTTCTAAGATTCACTCATTCCTCCTAAAGTCAATTTTACCCTATTAGCACTGAATGGTACCACATAACCAGTCTCAATAGACATCCATAGATTAGGGTCAACTCCATTCAAGTAGATTTCAAACCGCTGTTTCCACTGTGGATTCATCCAACGTTAACAGCTTTGGCGGTTTGTTGTGGTTCCCGATCTCACTTTCTAGAAGAGAAGATTCTGGATACGTGAGTCCTTTCCAGCAGTGAATGCAGAGAACTAATCTTCCATTGCTTTGAACTTGATGAACTTAGAACATGACAGATTGACTTATGCGATTGGACAAGATGACTGGGTCAATCGTGCGATTGAAGGATGCGGATGACTTCAATCGTGCGATTGGATTCAGTCGTGTGAATGAACAGGGAAAATGAAGTCAACCGTCTGGAATAACTCAGCCGTGCGAATGAATTACGTGAATGAGTCCAGTCGTGCAATTGAACTATACGAATGGGATTCAGTCGTGCGATTGAGCTAATCGTGCGACTGAAGCTGCTGCCGCGGAAAAAAATCGAAATTTTGAACACTTTGATTCAAAATTACAAATTTTTACGAACCCTAATCTGCCGTATGGTAAAAGTTTAACACAGAGACTCGTCAAAAACACGTTTTTGAAGCGAAAAAGTGCATCTTTTGATTGAAAACGTTGATTTTAACACCAAAACCAATTGAATCTACTCAAAATCACGAGCCTATGCTCTGATACCACTTGATAGGACCGTGCACGTACGGAGTACTAACGGATTCTGCATGAGACCAGATCAAATAGCGTGGAATTCTATATGATTGGTGATCCAATCAGTGGGAACGAACAACCTGATTGATCTAACGATGAACAAACGTTATGAACGAGTTGGAATCAATCAGGAACGAACTATGAACTTGGATTGGCGACTTAGAACGCTCTGGATGGCTAGCGTATGAAAGTATTCGAAGTGTTTTTTTTTTCATAAATTATGTGGTATTTATAGGTTTTCAGTGTTCATTCGTACGACTGAACCATTAGCATGGTTCAGTCGTGTGACTGACTCATGCGGTTTACTCGTACGCACGACTGAAGGTTCAGTCATGCGACTGAATCAATCTTATGTCTCAATCATACGACTGATCCAGTCACTTGGTTCAGTCATGCGACTGGTCCATAAGTATGGTTCATTCATGCGTATGGGCCGTAAGTATGGTCCATTAGCATGAAAAACCACATGACTAAGTTGAACACATTTCTAAGTTCTTATTGACTTAGAACTATGTAAAACAACATCAAAGCTATATATTAAGTTCATACATGTGAATCACATTCAATATAATGATAATATAACATAATCAATCACAAATAAACATCATAATGCATTTCATATATCATTAATATCATCATATTATATCATATTACATCAGTGTAAGACATGAAAGACTTTTACATTTGAGATCATAAACTAGGTACATCAAGATGTATCAACAAACACCACCTTCCTTCTTCCAGAGATCAAGTCAACCTCAGTTTATAAAGAAACCTCCTCGGTTTTTGAGGTTTGAAGTTGACCCATCTCGTATGGTATTCCTTCTTTAATGCCATCTCAAACCATCCTAACAGTTTTCTCGGGTTGGCATATAACAGATCTAGGCATGCCAGTCTGTTTAACTCGAATCTTGGAGAGTCTTCAGATCATGTGGATATTTGAAGTACTCGATCCCTTTCTCCCTTTTCACGGCATAAACATCTAAGTCCTCAAAGTAAGCCCAGCTGATAATCTTGCCTGACACCTTCTGATGTCTCTTAACTTTGTATAGCTTGGTGTAGGCATTTTCTTTGAAGGTTTTCTCTGAGCTTTCATCTCTGCTAAACATGCAGCCCATTCAGCTTTCCTTAGTTCTACATCAGCATCAGCAGCTTGAGCTTTATCTTTTGCCTCTTCTTTCTCAGTCGCTTTCTCATCGATCTTGTCGAATGCATCACTGATAAATGTCTCACCCAAGTCTAGGATAGCATTTTCATCAAAGTCATTACACTGAGGATAATGATCTGACGTGACATCCTCTATCTCTATATCATCCACTCCTTGTAACTCCTTATCACTAACAGCATCTGCTTCAGGAGCATCTTTCACTATCTCATCTGGGTTGAGTCTGAACATCTCTGCGAGTTATTCAGCAGATAGATCATGTATAATCTCCCTTTTTCTGTAGTGTAACTCACAGACTGTCTGACAATCACTAGCAAATCAAGAATCATTGTAAGTTGAGTCTTAATTTGCTGAAGGGGAGCGACATCATATTCATCGGCCTGTTGAGTTTCATCTGTTTGATAGAATAATCAACAAATCACACATTAATGAATAATCAAGACATTAAACATAAATTATCATTATTTACATTAATATAGTACAAAGTTCAATTTACCAAAAGTTTCAAATTACATAAACTTTCTTAATCATTACTTTTCTCTAGAACTTGAGGCTCATCAGCTTGAGGAGCTGAGGACGAGGTTCCTTGATCCTGGTTCTTCTCAGTACGCCTCTCCCTTGCTGATTGAGTTGAGACTGACGCGTTAGCATTACCTTCAGGTTCGTCCTCCTCATCATCGTCTTTCTTTTTCTCCTCTCCACTCTCACCAGCTTCCTCCTCATCACCTTCATCCTCTAATTCATCATCACTGGAATCGTCACCATCATCACCATCATCATCTCCATCTCCTTTTATCTTCAGAGGCTCCTCCTTCTTTCCTTTCAGCCTTAACATTATCTTCTTATTCTTCTTCTCCAATCCCTCGATCCTCTTAGCGGATGCCAGCCCTAGCTCATTTTGTGTTTGCAGGGCCTTGTAAGCTCGAACTAAAGCCCTTTCATGAGCTTCATTCTTCTCAGTTAGCTTGGCGATTTGCTTTCCCTGTATTGTATTAACCGCTATCTGTTGGCTCACTTGGTTAGCCCGAGGATCATCAATCGCCAACAGCTTAAGCACTAGCCTGTTAAGGCTCCCTAGCTATTCCTCTAACCTAACAGTGGGTAGAGTAGTGCCCTGTGGAGGTGGGATTTGGGTGGATGTTCTGGCGTGGGGAATAGTTAGGGTGGTTGTAGATGTGGTGTATATGGGTGTGGGAATAGGAGTGGATTGTGGAGGTGTGGTTTTAGGTATTGAGGGTAAGGAAGATGTGGGTGTAAGTGTGGTGGTGGGTATGTCGGTGGTCGTGGCTGTGATGGTGGTAGTGGATGTGGTGGTGGTAGTAGCAGTGGTGGTGGAAGAACTCAATAAGATAATCTTTTGGCGTTTCCCCTTCTTTCCATAGGGTTGAGCCATTCTCTTCCTCCTAGACCCCTTAGCACTTCGGGCTCCCCCTGGGCTGATGGGCTGGTCAGGTGTATAAGATGGATCACTCTCTTCAGTATCGACACCCTTTGACCCAGCCTTGCTGGTACCAACCACCTCCTTTCCCTTCTCGGTGGCTACCCACTTGCTGCCGACCTGTCTCACTAGAGGCTCCTCCTTAGATTCATCATCTTCTTCATCTAGATTGAAATTCCTGACATCCTCACTAATCATGAAGTCCTGGTGGATGGTAGCTTGCTCAGATCCACCAGCCGCTGATGAACCACCCTGATGTGAGGGTGGTTGGACAGTAGATATGTCACAGGCTCTGGGTTGACTTGAGCCCTCATCTCCACCATCTTGACCCTTATCTTGGACTTCATCATCATCATCCCCGTCATCATTAGGAATCACGACATGCTCAACATCGAAGTCGCTATCATCATGGTGCCACTTCTTCCTGGCCGGTGCTACATAATCAACATTAGCTAGATGGCCGAACAACCTTCTCACTGGGGGCTTAACCTGCTTTCCCATATATACCTTCATCCTGCTTAGAGTTGTGTCATCCATCACCTCCAATGACACCTTATCGTCCATAATCTTAGGCAGGTTAGGTAGCTTCTTGTTGAGGATCAGCTGTAGAAACCGGGGATACATGCAAAAACCCTCCTTCCCCTTTGTCTCGATGTTCTCCATCATGTAATTGAAGAACATCTTAGAGAAACTAAACGGGTGGTTGAGCACTAACACAACAAACGCGTTCTGATCTAATCACTCATCTCGTCGAAACCACCGCGTCGTGAGGCTATGCACTTCAGAATCACATGTGCCAATATTTGAAAGCCGGGCACATGTTGCTCTTGTTAAGCACGCCGGGATTAATGTCACCAGCGTACTTAATCCGTAGAAAGCATCCCCTATCCGTCATGGGATGTAGCTTGGTGGGACAATCCATGTCATCTCCCAAATCCAATACTCTCTTCAAATCATCCTCCCTGATGTCTATGTTTGTCTAAAAATGGAGCTCCTGATCCTGAATGGCTTGACAGATCTGTCTACAACAGCATTCTCCCAGAATGCCTGCTGTAGAGAGGGTAAGGAGTGCAGGGAGTCGATATAGCTCGATATATCCTGGATCGTCGTAGGGACTAGATAATCCCAACAAACTCTGCGGGCATTCCGGGAAGTCATGTTGAGATAAGCACAGATGTTTTGCTTAGTACTCATCGTCCATCTATCAGCCATTTCACTGCAACACAAGCAACACACATGTTAGACCCGTTCATAAAAAAAGAAACTTTGAGTTTGAACAAATCATATCACACTGTTTCAATCGTATGATTGAACCATACGATTGACCTTAGTCATACAATTGAGCCTCCGTTTGAGCTTAGTCATATGACATGACATGCGGTAGAGTCAATCGTTCGACTGAGTCGACGATTGATTCAATCGTGCAATTGAATCATGCGTCTGGATCAATTGTGCGACTGAAGTTCATCAGTATGTCTAGTCGCAAACATACTATGCGAGTCTGAGATTTTGAATCTTTGTCAAAACAGTCATATTCACATCAAGATTAGATTCATTAGACTCACCAAAACTTGGTGTTACACCTATTATCTTTTAAGTTCACTTTTAAGTCCATTTAAAGGTCCAATTCTAGATTTATTTAGTTCGGTTTTAGTCTTAAATCATTTGGATACTTTAGATTCTTTTAACGTTATCATGTGTCTTGATTTCATCCTCACTGTACCTGTAGATGAATGTGTATCCGTTAGCAACAGGAAATCTATGGAAATCACATGAAAAATTTGAAAAGGGGTCCTTGGGTAGTCGGTTGTTTAGAGAGAATTTGAAATGAAGTGTAGGGTTACGACCAACTGAACCCCCTTTTTATACTGATTTGAGTTTCAGTCGTTCGACAGGACTCATACGCATGGTTCAAACGTGTGACTGAGGTTCAGTCATAGATTGACCTATACCCATTCAACCAATCGTACGATTGGTTAATACAAAGTTTGCCAATCATGCGACTCGGCCATCCTCATGGTTCAGTCGTGCGATTGAGCCATACTTGTGGTCCAATCGTGTGATTTGCCCATACTTATGGTCCAATTATGCGATTGGGCCATACTTATGGATTTGACTTCGTTTGGCCCACTATTTCACATACTTATTTTGATAAATGACATTATAACCACTGATCATCTAAGACATGATCCTTTTAACCAAAAACCTTTTGATCACCTGACGGGTAGTTCAAGGAACAACCCTTTATGATGTTAAAACGCGTAACATTCTCTCATTTAATCGTGTAATTACCTTGAATTAGATAACTACAGTTGCTTATGTTTCAGGTATGTTGGGAGCTAAAAATGGAGAAAACGTTGCGAGCGTGGATCGAAGTGGACGCGTGTGGAAAGAAGAAAAGAAGAAACAAATATTCAGGGCTCCACGGTACCTTACGGTAGCCACCGTAAGGTACGGTAGACCCCAAATCCTGAAATTTTCCACCATAATACAGAAGCTTTCCACCGTATTATCCCTGTGGCTACCGTAAATTACGGTGGCTACCGTAAGCTACGGTAGAGGTGACTTTTTGCACAAGTGGATTCATATATTAAATCACAAGTGGAGGTGCTTTTGAGGGAAAGATGGAAATATGATGAGTCTTTGGCTGAAAGTAGGGGACTTTTGGCTATATTATTTTGTTTAAAAACATTGGAAAACAATGGATTTAAGGGAGTCAATCTCTTTTGAACAAGACATTCGGGTGGTGAGATTCAAGTATTGTTTTGGCTAAGCTCTTGGTAATCCTCTTAGATGTGTTAAAGAACAAGATCTTTTGGTACTTAATCCTTGTTATTTCAGTTTGATTTTATGAATTGTATCTTGAATCTTGTTTTCATGCATAAAACTATGAGTGGCTAGTCTTCTTGTGTGTTTCCTTTTGGTTTGAAGGATTTGTAACTTTGATCATGTTGGTGTTTTCTATTTATGGGATGATGAAATTGATCTTGAGATTGTTTTGTCATGATGATTGTGTATTATGTGTAATGGGTCATTCATGGATTGCTTAACTTTGACCATACGTTCTTGATGCCATAGGCAAATCTTGATTTAGTGGAAGGGTTGGGTAATTCAATAGTGATACTGATTATCGAGAGATAACCTTGCTAATACAAGTACTTAGTCCTCTTTGATCACACATAAGCACACACTCATGAACCATGTCTATGTGGTTCTTCCCAATTAACACCAATATCATCATTTGTTAAAATCCGGATACCAAAGGGAAACATATCTCTCATTACTGATTTTTACAAACCAATTTACTTTTATTTCTTGCTTTAAGCCAATTCAACAAATCAACAGATTATTGAACCTTACTTATTTATCATTTTAGTTAAATTTATGTAATTGTAATTTGATTGAGTTAACACATATTCCACAAACTCCCTGTGTTCGATACCCACTTACCACTAGCTAATTAGTAGTATTTGGTTTTAAATTTGATTGAGACTTCGACCTCACGTCAAATTTTGGCGCCGTTGCCGGGGAGTTGTGCGCAACGTGTTTTTGCTTATTAGTTTTGTTTTGTTATTTCGGTGTTACGCTGGTTGTGTGTAGTGTGCAGGTTTTGTTTCAGGTGTATGCATACCAGGAATTCAAGCTCATCATCACCATTAGTGTTTGATCCAGAAATTGAACGAGCTGCTCGCAGGAACAGAGTCTTACATCGACAAAACAAAATCAGTGGTTCACCAATAGCACCTACATCACCCGTTACACCACGAAACACAATGGATCCGCTTTCATCACCTCCTACTACGGGTCAAACAACACCATCCGAGCCTATACCCAATCCTACATTACCACCGGAGACTAAACCAACCCATACCCCATTACCTACAAGTACCCAAACCGAACATTCTTTTAGCTTTGACCCATTAGCACCTATTCCGCCCTTTTCATATTTCTTCCCAACAACCGGTCAATCATCATCGTCTAGACTAGTACCAACACCACAATCATATCAATCCAACCCATCCATATTTCATACTCCCTCTACCTCTCAAATGCAATCGGATACACAAGACCAACAACCTCAAGTTGTACAAACATTAGGAGCAGGACGAGTTGGTGTTGATGGTGGTTATGGTGATGAATTTAGGAGATATGAGGAAGAAGGGTACACGTATGAAGGAGATGCTGATCAAGGAAATTATGTTTATAGTCAAGGACAAGCTATGCAAGGATATGGGAGACTACAACCACAAGTTGTGCAACAACAAGTTATACCACAACAAATGCAACCCCAAGTGAGGCCATATGGGCCACAGTTTCAAGAGCAGATTCTTCCACAACATGGGGGAGCAAACTTTCAACCACCACTTCAGCAATTCATGCCTCCAGGACCACAAGTTCAAAGACCAATGGGTCCTCAGCGACCAGGAGTTAGGTTGGGTGTTCCACGAAGGCATAATTGGGATGCTGCTAGGGGTATTGAGGCACACTTTCGTCCAATCATCACAAATAATCCATCACCAGTGGTCATTCCTCAAAACAATCAAGGGAGAACGTTTGAAGTCCGAACAAATTCACTTCAAAGTTTTCCAAAGTACAAAGGGTTAGCAACGGAAGAACCCTATTTTCATTTGGAAGCTTATGACTCAATTTGTAACACAATTGGTGGTCAAGGATTTTCTGCGGATGATGTCAAGTTGGTGTTATTTCAGTTTTCATTGGAGGATAAGGCAAAGAGGTGGTTCTACACTTTGCCATCCGCTTCAATTTATACATGGACTGAAATGCAACAAAGGTTTTTGGAAGAGTTTTTCACAGCCCAAAAGACTAATGATGCTAGGAGAAGCTTGAAAAGCTTCCAACAACAACAAGGTGAAATGTTCCATGAGGCGTTTGAGAGGTTTAACATGTGATCAAGAATTGTCCTCATCATGGAATTGAGTTATGGGAGTTGTTGAATGCTTTTCACGAGGGGCTTCATTCTGAGGATGCTCGGGATTTAATGTCTATCACCAATGGTACATTTGGTACAAATTATGAGCAAGACGATTGGGCATTTTTGGAACAAATGGCGGTTACATCAAAGAGGAAGGCTCAATCATCAAGACGAGCACGACCGGTCATTACACGAGCTCCAGTTCATGCGGTGGATGATGGTAATGTACAATCTACAAATCAAGTTTATAATGTTTGTACAAATTGCAATGAGTTGGGGCATACTGTGGATTCTTGCACGGTAACTTTTGAACAAGTGGAGGAAGTGAATGCTATTCAAGGTCAAGGGTTTGGCGGAAGAAACTACAACATGAATTCAAATACCTATCATCCGGGTTTGAGGAATCATCCGAACTTTAGTTATGGGAATCCGGATAATCAGTCTAACCCAAATTTCCAAGGAAAGCCTCAAGGTAATTTTGTTCCTCGTCAACAATACCAAAATTATCAAGGAAATAGAGGGGGAAACAATCAAGGATATGAAAAGCCTTTTCAACCATCGGGAAATAACCAAGGAAATGAGACAAATCAATCTTCATCAAGTGGTGGCAATGAAGTGATGGAGATGCTAAAGTCCATGCAACAGGAGATTCAAAAGAGGAACCAATTGGATGATGCTAGAGCTCAGAAAGATGAAATACGAGACAAAGCTATTCAATCATTGACCAATCAAATGGGTCAACTTGCAATGGATGTGGCGAATCTCAAGAAAAACAAAGGTCAACTTCCTAGTGACACAAAGGTAAATCCCTCTCACAGTTCTTCTCGTAATGTTCCTATTAATCATGTTAGTGTGTTGAGAAGTGGTAAAGAATATAAAACACCACCTTCTCCGATTTTAATTGATGGAGTGGTTGAAGATATTACCGGGTTAGAAAGTGATGAGGAAGACCAAAGTCTTCAAGAAAATGTTTTGAACGAAAATGCAAATAAGAAAGTTGTTGAAAAACCGGTTCTCAAGGAAAATGTGATTCAAAATGATAAAGAGGTGGACCAAAGCCAAGTACCATTTCGTCGGCTTTGGTTGACCCGGGTAAAAAGAGTGTGATCTCACATTCATCATTGGAAAAAGATGACATAATGGAAGTTTTCAAACAAGTCAAAGTTAACATTCCATTAATTGAGGCAATTCAGAAAATTCTAGCTTATGCAAAGTTTTTAAAAGAATTGTGTACAGTTAAAAGAAGGAAAAGGGTGCCTAAACGGGTTAAACTAACTGCAAGGGTGAGTGCAATTGTGGAGGGAACCATCCTACTCAAGCTCCAGATCCGGGAGCACCATTGATAGATATCCAAATGGGTGATTTCAAAATGTCTAAGGCGTTATTGGATCTTGGAGCCGGGGTGAGTATCCTTCCGGGAAGTTTATATGACCAATACGATTTTGGTCCATTGAAACGGGTGGAGACAACGGTGGTGTTAGCCGATTTGTCTCATAAACTTCCTAGGGGGATTGTGTGGGATGTGATTATGCAGGTGAAGGAGTTTTATTATCCCGTTGACTTTTGGTTTTGGATTATGCTTCGGTTGATTCAAACCACAACCCAAATGTTATTTTGGGACAACCATTTTTGAACACGGCTCATGCACGGATTGATTGCAGGAATGGTAAAGTACAAATGGCATTTGGTAAACGCCAAAGGAGTTTAAATGTGTTTGCTAACAAATCTTATTTTGATGATTATGATGAGTGTTTTATGGCAGATGAATTTGATGAGTATGACCCTCATGAGTATGAAGAAGATTCGGTGGAGGTTTGTTTGTGTGATTTTTCTGAACAGGTACAGGTTTGTGCATTGAGGATGGAGGAGCAAAAACAAGATGTGTTGGCTGTACAGGAAGGGAGGCCACCCTGGACTCACCAAATTGAAAGTTTACCGGCTGAAATTAATTCCAATATAAAGCCATCTTTGGAATGTCCACCCAAGATGGAGTTGAAGATTCTACCGGATCACTTGAAGTATGTGTTTTTGGGAGAAGAGGAAACATTGCAAGTCATCATAGCATCCAACTTGGAAGAAGCTCAAGAACACAAACTTCTAAAGGTGTTAAAAACAAACAAGGCCGCAATTGGGTGGACAATATCCGATTTGAAAGGTATTAGTCCTTCAGTAGTGATGCACAAAATCATTACTACTGAGGACGCAAAACCAGTGAGACTCAAAGGAGGTTAAATCCCAACATGAGAGAGGTGGTGAAAAAGGAGGTCATCAAGTGGTTGGATGCGGGGATCATCTATCCCATTTCGGATAGTGCATAGGTAAGTCCTACACAAGTGGTACTGAAAAAAGCCAGCATTCAGGTGATTAAAGATGAAAATGGTGAGCAAATCGCCACTCGACCGGTAACCGGGTGGCGAGTATGTATTGATTATAGAAAATTGAATTCGGCCACTTCAAAAGACCATTTCCCGTTACCCTTTATTGACCAAATCATTGAAAAACTTGCGGGTCAAAAATTTTATTGTTTTTTGGATGGGTATTCGGGATACAACCAAGTGGCCATTCATCCGGATGACCAACACAAGACCACCTTTACATGTCCATATGGCACTTTTGCTTTTAGAAGGATGCCATTTGGATTGTGTAACGCTCCGGCCACGTTTCAACGTTGTATGATGAGCATATTTTCGGATATGGTTGGGGACACACTTGAGGTATTCATGGATGACTTTTCTGTTTTTGGGCAAACTTTTGACACATGTCTTAATGAATTAGAAAAGGTTTTAAAAAGACGTGTCGAAACGAATTTGGTCTTAAGTTGGGAGAAGAGTCATTTTATGGTACAAGAGGGAATTGTTTTGGGACATGTTGTGTCCAACCGGGGAATAGAGGTGGACAAAGCAAAAATAAAAGTCATTTCATCTTTGCCACCTCCAACAAACGTTAAAGGGGTTAGATCATTCTTGGGACATGCGGGATTCTACCGGAGATTCATAAAAGGTTTTAGTGTTATCACAAAACCTTTGTGTAATCTCTTGTTGAAAGATGTCCCTTTTGAGTTTACTAATGAATGTTTGCAAGCTTTTAATGTTTTGAAGGAACAATTAGTGCAAGCTCCTATCTTGCAACCACCGGATTGGACAAAGCCATTTGAAATTATGTGTGATGCAAGTGACAACACAATTGGAGCTGTTTTGGGCCAAAGGATTGATAAGAAACCTGTTGTGATTTATTATGCAAGCAAAACCTTGTCCGAAGCGCAATTGAATTACACCACAATTGAAAAAGAAATGCTTGCGGTAGTGTATGCTCTGGATAAATTTCGATCTAACATTTGGGGAGCAAAGTAGTTGTGTACTCCGATCATAGTGCAGTTCGTCATTTGATGGCTAAGAAGGATGCAAAGCCACGATTAATAAGATGGATTTTGTTATTGCAAGAGTTTGATCTAGAAATCCGGGATAAGAAAGGTTGTGAAAATGTTGTTGCAGATCATTTATCTCGGATTCCATTGGATGGAGTCGAAGATTCAAGTGAGATCAATGAGCAATTTCCGGATGAATACGTGTTAGCCATTCTTAATACACCTTGGTATGCCCACTTCGTTAATTATTTGGCCAAGGGTGTGATGCCACAACATTGGGTGAAGAGAAGGAGACAACAATTTTGGCACAAGTGAAGCAATACATATGGGATGAACCCGACTTGTTTAAAATTGGTGCGGATCAAATTTTGAGGAGATGTGTTCCCGAGTCAGAAGTTAAAGAGATTTTGGCACATGCACATTCATCCGCGTGTGGGGGTCATTTAGTGGTCAAAAGACCGGTTACAAAGTGCTCACTTGTGGGTTTTATTGTCCTACAATTTTCAAGGATGCAAGAGATTATGCAAAGAATTGTTTGAATTGTCAAAAGATGGGCAGCATATCAAAACGAGATGAGATGCCAATGCAACCGATCCTTGTGGTTGATATCTTCGATGTTTGGGGTATCGATTTCATGGGCCCTTTCCCAAACTCATGTGGTTATCTGTACATTCTTATTGCAGTGGATTATGTCTCGAAGTGGGTTGAAGCAATTGCAACACGAACAAATGATCATACGGTGGTATGTAAGTTTGTGCAATCTAACATCTTTTCACGGTTTGGGGTGCCTCGGGTGATTATAAGCGATGGTGGATCACATTTCAAAATTTTGAACTTTGGGAAGTTATTGAAAAGGTTCAATGTGAACCATAGAATCGCAACTCCATATCACCCACAAACTAACGGTCAAGTAGAGGTGTCAAATCATCAAATTAAAGAAATCTTGATGAAAACCGTTCGAGTTGATAGGAAAGATTGGTCGGTGAAGTTGGATGATGCACTATGGGCATACCGAACAGCGTATAAAACACCAATTGGAACAACACCGTATCGGTTGGTGTATGGGAAAGGTTGCCATTTACCAATGGAGTTAGCTCATAGAGCTTGGTGGGCAGTCAAGAATGTCAACATGAAGTATAATGAAGCTGGCGAGTTAAGAAAGTTGAAGTTGTGTGAGTTGGAAGAAATCCGAGATGAGACATATGAATGTGCATCTGCTTACAAGGACAAGCTTAAACGGGTTCATGATGCGAAGTTACGGAAGAGAGATTTTGCAGAAGGGCAAAAGGTGTGGTTATATAACTCCAAGCTCAAGTTTTTTCCCGGGAAGTTAAAAAGCAAATGGGTGGGACCGTATGTAATCACAAGAGTGGGTCAATTTGGTGAAGTAGAGATTGAAGACCCAAAGGATCATGTGAAACAAGTGGTAAACGGTCACCGCCTCAAACCATACTTAGATGGAAATGACTTGAAAACGCTTGAAGTGGACAAGGAGAGCTACATCCTCCATCCACTGGAGGACGGTAATGTTTAAGAGGCCAAGGTTTGCGGTAGTGTAAATATTTAGTTTTGTTTTGTTTTGCTTTGTTTTGTTTTGTTTGATTGCAAAATTTTGTTTTCGTTCGGGTAACATATAGTTTAGTATCATGTTGGGGACAACATGGGATTTTCGAGGGGGTAGGTAATTCTATCTTATGACATTTCATGTTTTACCATATCATATTTAAATTTTTCCAAAGATCAATTTAATGAAAAAAAAATTTGAAAAATTGAAGACCCTCTACCGTACCTTACGGTGGATACCGTAAGGTACGGTGGAGGGGGGGGGGGTTTGTGTGTCAATACGGTAGAAGCTTACTGCCTTACGGTGGGTTTGTGATGCTGTCTCCACCGTACCTTACGGTGGCTACCGTAAGGTACGGTGGACCTGGAATGGCCGGGCTTCAGCATTTAAAAAAAAATATATTTTCTTTCATTTTTTCAAACCCACGAGACTCTCCTTCAAATCACCATTTTCATCTTCTCTCATTCTCCATAACATTCATAACTCTTTCAACCTTCAATCTTCCATATCTTCTTCAATTCTTAACCAAATCACGTGATTCTTGAGTCTATCTTGACTAGAATTTCACGTAGATTCTGATTTGGGAAGATAATTGCAAAAAAACGAAGTTTGCTGGTCCGAATAGCTAGCCCTAGGTCCGAAAATTTTGGGGGTTTTCAAGCTTTTGTCTTTCTTGGAATTTAACATCATCAATCGAAGGTATGTTACATTGTTTTGTTGTTTTTGATGGTGCATTGTGATGATTAAGGTGATATTTTGCTGTTCTCATTGGCTCGTACACATTTGCTTGTTTTTGGGTTATATTTGAAATGACATGGTTGTTTGATCATTGTTATGATGGACTATTTGGTTTTATTTATGATGAAAGGACCATTTGCTTGTTATGGTAGATGTAATTTGATGATAAAGTGTGAACTTGGTAACCTTTACATTGTAGAGGCATCATGCCTAATTTTTGTTAGAATCAAGTATGAAAATTCATTGTTCACTAACATCTACAACTATAGTAACAAGCAAGTGTGGGGATTTATTAAAAAGTGGGACTGATTTGTTGTTTATGTTTTGGTTGTGTTGTTTGTCTTGTGTGTAGGAAAATGGTGAGAACTAGTGTACCCTTGGGTGTTCAGATAAAGGCAAGCAACCGGAAACGAGTTCGAAAAGAAGAAAGTATGTTGGAAGAGACGATGACACTGAGGAGGATGAGGATATGGTGGAACTGAACATGGCTAACAAACCAAAATGGGAAGCTGGTCCATTAGATGAAACCCGATTGAGTGGCAAGCAATATTGTTCCATGATCAGATGAGAGGGTTACAAATAGAAGGGGTGCCTTCAATTGTGAAAGAGAGGTTAAGGAGAGTGAGTTCGGTCCTTTCAATGTGTTTGCTAGATTTCACGCATTAGGATGGGAAGCAGCACTTAAGTGTTATGACAAAGATAACAAAATTTGTTCATGGAGGAAATTGAAGAATGGATGGCGACTTTACAGTGTAATAGATATGATAAACCATCTCAAATGAAGCTAACAGGTGAAGTGAATGGGGTCAAGGTGGAAATGTCCTTTGAGACCTTAAGAAAGTTGGCTAAGTATGACAATTTGTCGTCCCGTGATTATATGATTCCAAGTCTGGATGATCTGTTGATAAAGCCGGATAAACATCCGAGATGGAATGATATGTTGGAAGCTTTATTTTTACCGGGTACCTATCATGGAACTTTGCTTAGAAGAAATTTAAAGATAGAAGCAAAATTGCTTCTAGCCATTTGTATCGTAAATGTTATACCAAGAAGGGCTGACAAGCAAGAAGTGAGATTACCCATTCTTTATTCACTGCTCCATGGGTCTCTACGTTTCCCATTAGATATCTGCTAATGAACCACTTATGGATGTGTCGAAATAAAGTGGGAAGGCGCATTATCCCGTATTGCAGAATCATCACGGGATTATTGAAGCAACAAAAAGCTATCACGTCAGAAGATAAAGGTAAGCCAAAGAAGCATAAGCCGTTTGAGTTGACAAAGATGGGTATGGGATGGACGTATAGTCAGTCAGAAAGGTATCATAAGCTGAAGTCAGAAGGCCAAAGATGGAGGGTTTTAAAAGCTGACGAAAGGATGCTTATGCCGAGTGAGCAAGATGACCCGGAAAGTGAAGATGAACAACCTAGCGGGGATGAAGATTATGAAGAGGATCCTAGAGGAGGAGATGCCGATGTGGGTCAAGGGAGTTCGAGTCGGGCATATGGTGGTAGTTTCTTTGACTATACGGAGCGGTCGTTTGAGGAGAATTGGGCATATGAGGGTACAATGCAACAGGTTATTGAGAATCAACGTCCTCCGACGTCAATTTTTGACACTTGGTCAGGATCGGAGCGCACTACTTTTGATCACCAAACCCTGATGAGTGCGAGCATGGAAAGAGCTTTGAAACAAAACTTTGACCGTCAAGAAGCATGGAATCGCGCACATGCTTATTCCTTTGAGGTGGAGGTAAATAATCGGTATGCAGATGATCAAGCTCGAAGGATGCATGCGGACTGGCATGCAGGGTGGCCTGTGGTTGTGGATCCACCTCCGGTGGATTATGCGTCTCTACCACCTTACGATGGTAGTATATCGTATCCGACCCCGCCGCTCCATCATTCGCAATGGATAGATCCTTGTCAACAACAAGGAGCATCGCAGCAAGAGGAAAGTGGTAGCGGTGCATTTGCTTTCGGAGAATGGAATGACATGATGACTTCTATCTTCGGGCCTCCTCAGCCCGCTACTATTAGTCAGGTTGTGTTCTTTCTTGTACATTTTATGAATATTTGTTGGTTTGTTATGTTTATGGATGGGTGGATGGGTGGAGTTAAGTAATGTTGCTTTGTTTTGGGCTATGCGAGAGTTGGTGGTGTTTTTTTTTAAAATATATATATATATATATATATATATATATATATATATATATATATATATATATATATATATTATAATGAAAAATATCAAAAAGAAATCTATGGTTTAAGTCTATGAACGTTTGGTTTGTTTAAGCGATCAAATCTTCCTAAAACCGTACATTGGGGTCAATGTACCTCAAGTGTGGGGATGGGGAGAAATTTTGAAGTTTAAAAAAAAGTCAAGCAAAAACATTGTGAGAATTTGAACACCTTGGATTAACTCCGAATGATGCATCGGCAACCTTTAATCATTCTTATTCTTGGTGACAGTTGAAGCCACACTTGTAGATAAATAACACATTTCTTTGTGAGAGTGGCAACAGGTGGGGGTGCATTAGAACTTGTGTTTGAATACGATCCGATACTTTAAGTTAGATGTGAATGTGAAAGGAATAAGGGCAATTAAGTAGCCTCGTCTTTGATGTGTGCGAGTGTGGGATTTGGGAGGTTGGACCTCATAAATTATATATATGAGCTTGGTTGCGAGAGGGGCGGGGGTTTGGACATTTAGTTGCCCAATATTGTGCTTAAAAGCCTATCGTTTGTTACCCCTTAGCTAGTTACTTCAAAATTTACCTAACTTGACCTGGTCTTATAGTGTTATTAGTTGTATAGTGTTATTAGTTGTTTAGTAACAGTAATCATCTTCAATGCTATGTTGAAGATTTGCATGAAGATTTCGTGTTTGTATTATTGTTATTAAAATATATATATATATATATATATATATATATATATATATATATATATATATATAGATAAATATAGATAAAATTTTGGAAAAACGATGAAAAAAAGGGAGAAAAATGAAACGAAGAAAAAGCAAGAGAAAAATTACGAAAAAAAAGGGGGATTGAAGTTGAGTACCTTGTTCATAGTATTAGGTTTGGTAGTTAGTTGTTTATGTTATTGTATAATAAAAGACCAGGTTAAGTTTTCGCTTCTTCATATATATTCCATTTCCTACCCATACACCTAGCCACGTTACAACCTTGAAGTCCCTTTGATATGCATTCATGTTTGGCAATTGTTAAGAGAAGGGTCGATTTAGGTACAAGCTTATAGTTGTGCAACCGTCGTTTGCCTTTTGTGTGTCTAGCTCATGGACGCTAGTGCTTACTTGTCGCCGAGAGGAGGGACATAGCGAGGGGTCTGTGATTTTGGTTGTTACGAAAGGGTTAGTAAAAGTATTACATGTTTATGCTTGGGTTACATTGATCGCTTGTTTGAAATCGATTTGATATGTTTCTTGGGACAAGCAACGGTTAAGTGTGGGGATGTGATGGGTGGTTCAAGGAACAACCCCTTTATGATGTTAAAATGCGTAACATTCTCTCATTTAATCGTGTAATTATCTTGAATTAGATAACTACAGTTTCTTATGTTTCAGGTATGTTGGGAGCTAAAAATGGAGAAAACGTTGCGAGCGTGGATCGAAGTGGACGCGTGTGGAAAGAAGAAAACAAGAAACAAATATTCAGGGCTCCACCGTACCTTACGGTAGCCACCGTAAGGTACGGTAGACCCCAAATCCTGAAATTTTCCACCGTAATACAGAAGCTTTCCACCGTATTATCCCTGTGGCTACCGTAACTTACGGTGGCTACCGTAAGTTACGGTAGAGGTGACTTTTTGCACAAGTGGATTCATATATTAAAATTACAAGTGGAGGTGCTTTTGAGGGAAAGATGAAAATATGATGAGTCTTTGGCTTAAAGTAGGGGACTTTTGGCTGTATTATTTTGTTTAAAAACATTGGAAAACAATGGATTTAAGGGAGTCAATCTCTTTTGAACAAGACATTCAGGTGGTGAGATTCAAGTATTGTTTTGGCTAAGCTCTTGGTAATCCTCTTAGATGTGTTGAAGAACAAGATCTTTTGGTACTTAATCCTTGTTATTTCAGTTTGATTGTTATGAATTGTATCTTGAATCTTGTTTTCATGCATAAAACTATGAGTGGCTAGTCTTCTTGTGTGTTTCCTTTTGGTTTGAAGGATTTGTAACTTTGATCATGTTGGTGTTTTCTATTTATGGGATGATGAAATTGATCTTGAGATTGTTTTGTCAAGATGATTGTGTATTATGTGTAATGGGTCATTCATGGATTGCTTAACTTTGACCATACGTTCTTGATGCCATAGGCAAATCTTGATTTAGTGGAAGGGTTGTGTAATTCAATAGTGATACTGATTATCGAGAGATAACCTTGCTAATACAAGTACTTAGTCCTCTTTGATTATACATAAGCACACACTCATGAACCATGTCTATGTGGTTCTTCCCAATTAATACCAATATCATCATTTGTTAAAATCCGGATACAAAAGGGAAACATATCTCTCATTAGTGATTTTTACAAACCAATTTACTTTTATTTCTTGCTTTAAGCCAATTCAACAAATCAACAGATTATTGAACCTTACTTATTTATCATTTTAGTTAAATTTAGGTAATTGTAATTTGATTGAGTTAACACATATTTCACAAACTCTCTGTGTTTGATACCCACTTACCACTAGCTAATTAGTAGTATTTGGTTTTAAATTTGATTGAGACTTCGACCTCACGTCATCACCTCAGACGTGATCCTTTTAACTGAAAACCTTTTGATCACCTCGGATGTGATCCTTTTAACTAAAAACCTTTTGATCACCTCAGACGTGATCCTTTAAACTGAAAACCTTTTGATCATCTCATACGTGATCCTTTTATCTTTCAGAGACAATCTTCTCACAGTTAACGTTCGGTTCATGATGTCTCATTCATAGAGTTCAGTCTGGTTACATAGTCCGACATCGACTCAATACAAACATAACTAAAAAGGAAAAACTTAAAATAAACTAAAACAAGACATTTTTTGTATTTTTCATTTGAGGAGGGTTGAAAACTTTTAAATATAACTTAAACGGTTTCTCCCCTCAGCATAACAGCTTCAAACATTTTCATCATTTCTAGAAAGATTCATATGGAATCAGACAGGCATAAACCATAATCATTTGGGACCTTTTATATTTATATCAATAACAAAAAGCATTAAATATACATTACACTTAATCTCTTTCATCTAAGAGTCAAAGGCACTAACATGAAATCATGCTACAGCTGTTATGTAGCACACATTGATTTTGACCATCGGGAGATGCAACCATGATGATTGTCAGTATATTTGTCCACATAAATCCATACACAGATTTTTGACATACATAGGTGATTAATTAGGTGTATTAAGTCAACAGGCATTTGTGGATCCCACACTTGTATGGTAATCAACCTTCCTCAGGATATTTTGAGCAGTCTACGGGTTTTTGTCAAGAAGAAACTATTCTAAGAGCTTTCAAAGAGATGCTAAGCCTCGGGTCAGTGCCATCGCACAGCAGAGAGGCGTAAACAACAATGAATTCTTAGAATATATAAGTTATGCTTATCCTCAGGTCAGTGCCATCACACAGCAGAGTGGCACACAAACTATCTTCTTGTTAGAGCATTTTTATAATTAGTTTAATGCAGCAACAAAATTTGTCATTAACTTGATTAAGTTTCACATTTGTCATGTGCTTTGCTCATAGTTTTGATCATTCGCACATATTTGTGGCTTTCTCTTTGCTCTTCACCCCTTATTGAAAAATTATTGATTGTGCAGACCAGGGATAAGATGGGAACTCATAACCTGTTGAATGATTTAATTCGCGTGATTCACCAATGATATCTACTAATCTATTATGTTGAATCTATCGACACATCATATGATGAACTTGCAACCCCTAGATCTACTTTCCCATGTAACCACAGTAACAGACTAGCTTACTATTATTTTTCAACTTATTAGGCTTTGACTTCTCAGACTTATAATTTTTCTTTGACTTTCATATAACTTTGCAAAGCTAAAGTTCCTTTTGGTATCCCAAATAATAAGATGCATGTGTACCATCATTTTCCATTATCTTGTGACAATTTCTTTGATTAGATTGATGTTGCTTTTCAGCTTACCTGCCCGCCCCCTTTTTTTAAGTACTAAATACTAACTAATACTGAAACTAAAACATTCTCTCCCTAAAATACTAAAACTAAAAATCTTTTTGAGTTTTTGATATTTTTATGGCAGAAAATAAAATAAAAGAAAATAAATTTGACAGAAAAATTAAACAAAGAAACATACGGACGGACTATGAACTCAACTCCTCCGAAATCACATCCTCTTTCTTCTTTACGTCCTTAACCTCTAATAGATTATAAAATCTTGGTTTATCAAAAACTTTTGTATAGAGGTCGGCGCGTTGAAAATCCGTGTTAATTTTAATTACATCGATTTAATGCTTTTTAAAACAATCACGTATGAAGTGATATTTAATGCTAGTGTGTTTGGTTTTGGATGTTGTCCCTGATTTTTAGTTACAGCTATAGAAGCAGAATTATCAAAAAAGATAGGAGAGTTAGTAAATTGCAAACCGTAGTCCCGCATTTACTGTTCAATTCAGATGATTTGAGAACAACAACTTGCACCAGCAAAATATTCAGCTTCACATGTTAACAGAGCAACATACGTCTGCTTCTTATATTGCCAGGTGACTAACTGCCTTCTAAAAATTGACACCCCGCAGATGTCGACTTTTAGTTCATCTTGCATCCACCATAGTCTGAGTCACTATATGTTGTAAGTTCAAAGTCATCATCATGAGGATACCACAACCCGAGTATTGGAGTACCCTTTAGAAAACGAAAGATCCTCTTCACCTCAATCAGATGATTTACTTTTGGCTTTGACTGATATTAGGAACAGAGACACGTGGCATACATGATATCAGGATGAGAAACTGTGAGATACATTAGAGATCTGATCATTCCACGATACATGGTGTCATCTACCAAATCCTCATTTTCATTAGGTGCCACATCGTGGTTTGTGGCAAGAGGGGTACCAGCCATCGTTACATTTTCCATATCAAACAGCTTCAGAATGCCCCCACGTATTGGTCTGATGTAGAAAGATTCCATTTGATTTCTGATCCACCTGTAATTTCTGAAAGAACTTCATCTCTCCCATGGCACTCATTTCAAATTCATCTTTCATCAACGATTCAAATTCTTTACACAATGCTTCATTTTTGGAACCGAAGATTATGTCATCCACATATATCTGAACCAGTAGTAAATCACCATCCTTTTCTCCGATAAATAACGTGCAGTCAATTACTCCCCTTCGAAAGCCATGTTTCAGCAGGTGTGTGAAGAGCTTCTCATACCAGGCTCGAGGGGCTTGATGTAGCCCATACAAATCCTTGTCTAATTTATAAACTCTGTCTTGATGATAAGGATCTTTGAAACCTTCTGGCTGACTGACGTATACTGTCTCACGGATTTCACAATGTAGAAATGCACTTTTCACATCCAATTGATACACTTCGATCTTTATGTAGGATGCACAGGCTAGGAACATCCTAATTGCTTCCATCCTAGCCACTGGTGCAAATACCTCATTGTAGTCCAAGCCTTCAACTTGTCTGAACCCTTGAACTACTAACCGTGCCTTGTTTCTGATGATGATCCCCTGGTCATCTTTCTTGCAACGAAGAACCCATTTTGTGCCAATTACATTTGCACCCTTGGGTCTATCCACTAGTGTCCAAACACCTAGCTTTTTAAACTGCAGAAGTTCTTCTTCCATTGCATTTACCCATGCCTCATCTTTCAAGGAATCACTGACATACTTGGGCTCGACTTGAGAAACAAAAACTTATATGCCCCATCATTTATGTACCCCTTTTCCATCACTGCTGTATAGTTAGCTGTGTACAGCTTATTTCTTGTCTTTACACCTGAGAGAAGATCCCCTATGATGTTGTCTAGGGGATGATTAACACTAATCCTTGTCAGTAGAGTTATAGGCACGACTACTTCGTTTTCCATATTAGGAACTACTGGTTCATCTGTGACTAGTTGATCATTTGCCCCAAAAGTTTCAGTCGATTCACCGTCGTTTGCAGGTGTACTTTCATCTGAGGAGTGATCACTGACTTCCAGATCTTCCTCTGAAGCCCCTGAAGCACCATCGAATGGAGCAGGAATGCTTGAGTCTGAATTAGGAGTATTCAGGACATCATACATCATTTGAGCAGCTGCCTCATCATCGGAATAAGCAGGAGGAAGATTGAAGGACATAAAAAATCCATCATAATCAAAGAAAAGTGATGGACCTTTTCCAGCAAGGGGGTGGTGTGTCTTTGCACATCTATGTTACACCACACTTCAATTTGACCAGTAGAGTTGTTGTAAACTCGTTTGTCAGGTATATTGTATCCCAGAAAGTTCCTTCATCTGCTTTTTCATTAAACTTGTCAGTCTGAGTTTTCTTCAGCAACATGCAAGGAGCTGCAAATGGTTCCAGATACTCCAAGTTCGGTTTACTCCTTTGAAGCAACTCATAACATGTTTTACCATGACGTTTAACAACTAATACATGATTGAGAGTGTAGCATGCATTAGCAACTGCTTCATTCCAGAATTGAATAGGCAGTTTTGAATCTACCAACATCGTCCTTGCAGTTTCAATCAAACTTCATTTTTTGCGTTCAGCAACTCCGTTCATTTGTGAAGTGTAGGCAAAAGAGAATTGATGAACAATCCCTTTCTCTTAACAGAAAGCCTCCATCCACTGATTCTTGAATTTAGATCTGTTATCTGAACGAATCTTCCTTACTTTCAGCTTTTACAGAGACTCCAGTATAGTAACCAGTTGTTTGAAAGACTCAAACGTCTCTGACTTTGTTTTAAGAAACATCACCAAGGAAAATCTGGAATAATCAACAGTTACTACAATATAATACCAATCTCTGGCAATGCTTTTATTACTGACAGGGCCAAACAGGTCCGTATGCAATAGCTCCAGTGGAATCTCAATAGAGTGAAATTTCATAGATTTGTGAGATTTCTTGGTCTGTTTCCCTTTCTTGCATGCTATACAGAAATCTGGAAGCTGAAAGTTCTTGATTGTTACGCCTTCAACCAGTTGATTTTGAACTAAATGATTCATCTTCCTTGGATTGATGTGTTCCATTCTCCTGTGCCACGAAATAGAATCTCTCTCGGTGGCTTTGGACAGGAAACACTGAGCAGTAGACTCAGTTGTGGAAGCTTTTGATATATCCAAGACATACAAGTCATTATATCTTGAAGTTGACATTAGAACTTTCTCCTTAGGGATAACATAATCCTTCTTCAGAATGTAGCATCTCTTATTATCGAATACAACTTTGTAGCTCTTGTCGCATATTTGAGAAACTGAGAGTAAATTGTTCTCTAGTTGTTAAACGTAGTTCACTTTATCGAACTTTACTTTCTCATTTCCTACTTCACATTGAGCTGTGATATAACCTCCTTTATTTCCCGTAAAAGATACATGTCCCCTTTGATTTTTTTGACATTGAAAAGGAGAGACATATTCCCGATCATGTGCATGGATGCCCTACTATCAATAATCCAGGTGTTAGTGATAGCGCTGTAACTGACAACCTGTGTAGAGCTAGAAGTGTCAGCCATAAATGCAGACTTGGATTCCTCTATGACAAGAGATTCTGTGCTAGCAGCAGTCAATTCTTCTTCAACCAAGCGATTCACAGCATCCATAGTTTCTTCAACTTCCAAACTTGCATAGTCAGCTATGATATCTCCTTTACTTGCTGATCCATCATCTAGATCTTCTACTTGTGCCACATTAGCTTCACCACCAGACAGAAACCTGAAAAACCAGTCCTGTCCTTCATATTCTGGAGCAACCAATGCCTTAGAATCCTGACTTGTTGATGCAACTTTCTTTTCTTTATCCTGACGGTTGATTGATGAAAAAGGATTACCATTTCCGGTCTTCTTAGGTTTCACGCACTCTCTTTGAAGTGACCCTTTTCACTATAGTTGAGGCATGTAACTTTGGTTTTATCAAAACCAAAGGTTGTATCTTTGCTGGCTACCAGATTTTTCCTCGTCTTCTTCACAAACTTCTTAGCCCTTCTAACAACACTGGCTAAGGCCCACATAATATCCGTTCTTTCTAACTCTGTCTTATCTACCTGCTCATAGTCTTCATCTGCTAGATGACAATTTCCTATCTTACCAGCAACCAATCCATCATAAGATTGTACAATTACAACAGGAAGATCCATATGCTCTTTTGCTACTTCAACAGTAACATTTCTCAGATTCTCGGTCTTCAGCTTAGTAAGATTTAAGTCAGGAATACTACATTAGGTTCCAGATGAACCTGATGATTCACTTCCCAAAGAGGCACTTTGAAAAGTTCCAGTTGCGTTGGAAATAAATGCAGTTTGGAGAGGTGCACCAGATGAAGCAGGGGTGGGTGTAACATTATATAGTGAAGTATTCTGAGTATAAGTTCCTTTCTTAGACTTGTATTTCAAATGTAGTTCCTCCTCCCTTAACTTCAAGATGAAATCATGGATGTCTAAAGTTGCAAAAGTATCATTCTATCTTAGATTAGACACAAACGGATCCCACTTATCCGGTAGACCATCAGCAAAACTTGATACTTTATCCTTTATTGATGTAGTAACACCATAAGTATGCAGCTCACTCATCAGATGATACAATCTATCAATGATATCATCTAAGCTCTCAATTCCTATTGGTGAAAAGTTATCAAATTCCTTTTTTGAGAGCTTTAGCCTTCAACGCCTTCAAGGTTGCATTACCACCGTACCTCTTTTCAAGAGCCTCCCATAACTTCTTAGATTGCTTATGTTTTGAAAACTGATAGAAGATGTCTTTAGGAATTGACTGAGTCAACAAATCATAAGCTTTCTTCTCAGCATTGTGTGCAACCTTTTGTCCCTCATTCATACCACTTAAAGTCAACTTTACCCCATTAGCACCAACTGGTATAGTATAACCAGTCTCAATGGCTGTCTAGAGATTAGGATCAACATCATTCAAATAGATTTCAAACCGTTTTTTCTATTGTGGGTATTCATCCAAAGTCAACAGTTTTGGTGGTTTGTTATGATTCCCAATCTCATTTTCCAGAAGTAGTAGATTCTGGATACGTGAGTCCTTCCCAGTAGTAAACGTAGAGTTTTGATCGTCCATGGTTTCAAACTTGAAAATTTTAGTATATGACAGAATCAAATATGCGATTGAAGAGTACGACTGAGTTCAATCATGTGACTGGAGAGAGCGACTGAGTTCAATCGTGCAATTGAGTTTAATCGTGCGATTGAGGGATGCGAATGAGTTCAACCGTGTGGTTAGCTTAATCGTGCGAATGAGAAAGTTCGACTACGTCCAGTCGTATGGTTGAATGGTACGATTAGGATTCAGTCGTGTGATTGAGCTAATCGTACGACTGAAGCTGCTGTGGATGAAAAATTCGAAACTTTGGACACTTTGACACCAAAAACGATTTTTCACAAACCCTAATCTGTCATACGACAAAAAGTTTGAAACTTTTGAATCAAGAACACTTCAAAAACACTTTTTGAATCAAAAACACCGATCTTTTGAATTAAAACGTTACTTTTAACAAGAACACCAATCGAATCCACGAAGAATCACAAGCCAAAGCTCTAATACCACTTGTTTAGACCGTGTACGTATGGAGTACTAACTGATTCAACGTGAAACCAAATCAAATAGTGCGGAATTCTATTTGATTGACGATCCAATCAGTGAGAACGACAACCTGATTGATCTAACAATTAAGCAAACGCTAAGAACGAGTTGAAATCATTGAGGAACGAACTTTGAAGTTGGATGGACGAACTGGGACGCTCTGGACGGCTAGGATATGATAATATTCGAAGTGTTACGTTTTTCCACGAATTTTGTTGTATTTATAGGTTTTCAGTATACAGTCATACGACTGATCCATTAGCATGGTTCAGTCGTGCGACTGAGTCATGTGTTTGATTCATACGCACGAATGAAAGTTCAGTCGTGCGACTGAGTTAATTTTATGTCTTAGTCGTGCGACTGATCCAGTCGCCTGGTTCAGTCGTGCGACTGATCCAGTCACCTGGTTCAATCGTGCGACTGATCCGTAAGTATGGTCCATTCGTGTGTCTGGTCCATGAGCATGAATAACCACAAGACTAAGTCGAACATATTTCTGAATCATTCTTGACTCAGAGCTATGCACAACAAACTCAAACCTATATATAATGTTCATTCATATGTGTAATAATAAATAATATAAGAATATGATATAATCAACAGTAAATAAACATCCAAACACATATATCTCATTACATTAAGTTCTTGCATTACACATATGTAAGAAATGAAAGGCATAGACATTTACATATGTAAGAAATGAAAGGCATAGACATTTAAGTACATAAACTAGGGACATCGTGTATCAACAAATATAAATAAAACAAAGTGCATTATATATTAAATAAGACATAACAACTTCCAATCATAAGGTCACAAATATGTAAAAACCTCATTGTAAACTACATTTGTAGTAACATTAGTAGGTTTGACATCTTTATCTAAAGCTAAGATTTTCAATCCATCTCTACTCTTGACTTGTGACAAGGTGACATAAAGCTAACCATGTGTAAAAATAAATTCTTTTAAATATAAATCGACTCTTGACAGAGATTGACATTGACTTTTGTTTATTGTCGTAGCGAAATATAAAGCCAAATGAAACTTTTTTTAAACATGAAAGGAATCCTTTTGTCAAAAGATGTTAAACTTGATCTTGGAATGAATACGCATGTGCCAATGAGTAGAGCCTTAAGCTCTTCCCATGACATCTTATTGCCATTATCTTTGCCTTGTGCTTGGACTTGTGTGTTCCGCCAAATTAAAGCCTTTCCTAGAAACAAACATTCTATTTACTAAACCATATACTCATCCTTGCAATCCTGATATAATCCCAGCTTCTATAACATGATTGCAGAATCATTACATAAACCATTTTTTCTACCAATGTTTCTCAGAAGAATGACGGGAACACCAACATTTAATACTAAAGAGTGGTATGGTAATCCGAAAACCTTTATTCCATTTAGAAAATCCGAAGAGCATAAATTCTCATCGAATGTATCTGTAATATATTCTTCTTGGCTTATAGAATTGGAACTGACGTACATAAACTCAATTAAATCCAAGAGAGGATCAACTGAATTAGTAATAAGAAGATTGCGTGGTATATCTATCATAGCCTCCCCATTATTTGATCCGTTGAGGTCAATTACACTAATTTTATTAGCCAGTTGGCAAAGTTATTTGTTTCTTTGATATTTCATCGGCCGATACTAACGGTTAATCTTATGTTTTTATGAGGGTATGTGCCTTTCACTTTTGCCAAATATAAAAAAAATTAATGATGCGTTTACAATTTCTTGTCTACTATCATTCACTTTGCAAAGTGTCCCCCAAGTTAATCCTTTAGTATATATATAGATGATGATATTTTTATAGTAATTACACTATCAAAATTTCACAATTTTTTTTATTCATTAAATTGCTGATAAAAACTGAAATCAATACGTACAAATAGAAATGAAGGCGGGTGAGTGGGTCGTTAATGAGATCGAATTTTTTACAGCTCACATTAAGACAAAAACGTAGTCATACGAGAGATGTTTGACAAAAAGTAAAAAATATATCTCGTTATGAACCATCAAGCAAGTCGTCATCACATCAGGGTGAAGAAATAAAAATGCTAAGGCAACAAGTGTGTGAAATGCAAGAAATAATAAATGAATTTAAAAGAAAAAAATCAAACTCCGATAATGAAGAAGAAATGATGACGACGATGATTGATAGGATTAAAAAATGTAAAACATGTTTACAGTGGTAGTTTCGTTTGATTTGGTACGTAATTAACTAAAATCGTATGACGCTCGTTTAGGAATTCGTAATATTAGTTTTCGTTTATGTGTATTGATTTGGATATAAAGCTGTGATTTTAGGTAAAAAACATAGAAAAAGTAAAATTTTAAAAATTAAATTTAAAACAACAAAGTCTATAGTGATGAGATGTTCTCGTCACATGGTGAAATTAAGTGTTCTTTTTGAATTTTTAAATATTCAATATTATTTTTTTAGTTAAAAAAATAAATTAAGCTAAACCGAATACTTGGCTTTGCCATAGGTATTAGTTAAATATAATTTTTGAGTAAACAAATCATTATCAATTTTATTGCCGACACCTCACTGGCGACATATCGTCGCGATGGGTCTATGCCGATTGCGGCTGTGAAGACGACTTGTGTTTTGCCTATAGCGACAAGGCTGTGACATGTCCTATAGCGAAGTCTTTTGGACCCTGTGGCGATGACAATTGTCATTGTCTTAGCTGACATGTAGTAGTAGTTGATTATTTGGAATTTATAAATAAATTCAGGTGATAATGTCATTTGTGTTTATAGGTTGTTGCTTTGTTTCAAGCGGGTGTTCATTGTTCATATCCTGTTAGATTGTTGCTAATTCGTCTTGAAGAAAAAAAATTTTTTTACCCTAATTAAATTTGATTTGATAATTTTATTTGTGTTCATAGATTGTTACCGCTAGATTGTTGCTTTGTTTCATGTTGTGTGTTCGTTTTGCTAATCTGGTTTCTCAATGTTAATAGACTTATAATATTGATTAGTTTAAATAAATTCAATGCTTGTTACTTTCTTTTCATTAGTGATCCCATTCCCATTTAAGATCAGAGCTGAAAATACAAATCATATTGTTCGAAAACAAAAAAAAAGTCTTACAATTTTACTTTGCTTTGGCACTTCAAGAAAAACTTGTAGTAAACCCTGACTACTACAAAACAAAATTTAATTCATGGTGAAACAAAATCACAAAATAAAAATAAATAATAATAATAACAGAAATTAACTTTTTAACGTTTGTCAATGTCCACCAGAGACATCTTACTAAACAAAAACAAAACCACTTTTATTTTTAAATGCATGTTGATAACATGTCAGAAATTATCGATGGATTTTTAATAAGATAAAGATTTAAATACAAAGTGTATTTTTGTTATAAAATGTAAGAAAACACAATAAGTTAAAAAGTCACAAAAAATTATATCTCACAATTTAAATCGAATTTCAAAAAATTAATTCCGAGGTTTTGTTCCCTAGCCGTTATCACTTAGAAAAAAAATAAATTAAAAATTAAAAAATTAAAAAAAATTAACGTTTTTTATTGTGTCATTTATGAAATATACAATAACGTAATTGTGTCATTTATGAAAGACACAATTACCTCATTGTATCATTATGAAAGACACAATGACGTCATTGTACACAATGACGTCATTGTGTCATAAAAGACACAATAATTTTTTTTTTTTTTATTTTTCTCTGAAAGAGAACGACGAGAGGAACAAAGTACATTTTTAAAATTCGATTTAAATTGTGATATATAATTTTGTTGTAACTTTTTTAGTCTCATTGTGTATTTTCACACTTTGTAACAAAAATACACTTTATAGAAAAACGTCACACTTCTGATAATGTTAAAAAAACATGAAGAAGCAAAAGAAAATTAACAAATTTTGGGCCTTACAGATAATCCTTGTTAATTGCTGCTTGATATTTGAGGATAAAATTGCAAATAATACTTTGTACACGACTTTTCTGTATCTGTCGGGTCGGAAATGAATTTTCAAAGGACTGGTAAATCTTGAAGATAAGACATCTTTAAGTTAATCTCATTCAAGTGTAGTAGTTTTTATAAAAAGTTATTTTTAATGGATAGGCTGTTATTAAGTTTCCGGGATGGTTGATTTGGATGGTTTATAAACACCTCTACCCTACAGAAATTTGTAATGGACGACCGATAATATTGAAACGAGTGACTATCCACCTCACACTACTTCTCAAACCTCCATAATCATCTATAGTTCAAATCTCTAGTAAATAAAAATAATTTGTTCACCAACATAAAGTAAATTGATCTTTCAATCTTAATTTGTCATTGTCTTTAGCATCTATCTTCTTATCATCACTAAATAGTTAACATCGCTAAGCCAGTAAAGGATCATTTTAGACCGGTAATGGCTCTTCGACTCAGGAGAGGCATTCTGATTAGTGCTATGCGAGGAAGTGGAGGCAAACCCGTTAACAAATTAACAAACAAGTAGCAATATTGAAACAGAATAGGAGACCACGAGCAATGTATCAATGCCGATCCGAATCAAATGATGCATTATAACTTGATGTTTTAAGTCATCACTCGTAGATTCATTCACAGTCTTGAACCATTGAGTCTCAAGGTGTAATTTATTATATCTAAGTTTGTGTTAAAAAGCTAGGTGTACCACTTTATTATTCTTGCAATTTAGTCTTTTTTTTCTATCTTTTATTAATAGCATTTGAAGCTACTCTCCATACTCGATTAAGCCTTATCGAGAAGTGATGTCAACCGTCCATACTAATTTTGACGCTTCAAGTCTGACTATCCAGAACATCATCCAGATGGAAAGTCGGAAACCCACCACCATGAGAAACTCCCTTTACTCAGATTTTGTTAGAAATAATTTTAGTTTCTAATTGCAGTTGATTGTTTCACATCCCTCTTATGTTTATTGTGACTTTTTATATCTCATGGACTCCCTACATGTAAAGGGATATTATGGTTGTTTCAATGAGCGTAGAAAAAATACATAAATCAGTTACATTCTTTCTTTTCTCTTTTGTATTGTTATTTCATGGCATCAGAGAGATAGCTCGATCCACTTGAAACAACACAGAATTCAACAAAGAACAAAGCTACAATATTGATCAACAAGATTGATTTAGGAACAACACGTGAAGTGGTAATATATCAAAGTATTAAATGTTAGAGGTGTTGTTACCAGAATAGTTCAATCTCCTCTTGAGATTCCAATTCACATGTCACTGTTGAGTTCTTGGTCATTGATGTCTTTGGCTTCATTGGTATCGACGAATATGAACCAAACGCCAAAAAATTCACAAATAGCAACATGTCGTCAAAAGCAGCATAAACAGAAAATCAACAAGTCCGTCGAAGGCGAAGAAACTAACAGTGATGTTTATTACGGAGATGGTGGAATTTCTCATTAGATCAAAAGGCTCCGACAACAGTTAGAAGGTTGTTTCTCCAAACAAACCTAACTTTTTATTGCATCTAATTCTAATGTAACGTGAGTACTGTTGTTCGAGCCCATATTCATGCTCCACTATTAGGCCCATTAGATAGTGTATTTGATAGCTCAACTAGCGATGACGAATATTTTGCAAGTTTAGATTTCAAAGTGTTTTTCCTCCAAGTACTGATGGTTTTATACATTTTGGAGATTTTCTGGATTCAAGTATACATACATGGACTACTCAACAACCGACAAATTCATATATACTACGGAGGAGGACTGGTAGCTGAGTCTATTAATTTCCTCATTATCAGATATACATATGATAACCAAATATGGATTCCCGACTCTAGCACCACATCTCACATGACCTCGGATCTTGGCATTGCTCATGATGCAACACTATATCTTGGTTCCGACATAGTGATTATAGGTAATTCTATGGCTCTTACCGTCTCTTACATCGGTCATGCTTTACTTGAAATTGCCTATGCTGTTGGTAAGGTTTCTTGGTTTCTTCATAACCCACTAACCAACACTAGTTGACAGTTAAGCCTATCTTTGATCCAAGTTGCACGTTGATACTACCGACCACATCTTGAGGGGGGCATGTTAGAGATATTTTAATTTCTAATCTGATTGATTGTTTCACATTCCTCTTATGCTTATTGTGACATTTTTTTAATCTTATAGACTCTCTAGATATAAAGTGATGTTATGGTTGTTTCAACGAGTAAGACAACAAAATAATTCAACTACATTCTTTCTTTTCTATTTTCTATTATTTTTAGGTATGGGTTTGATATCTAAAAGCTTACAAGCTCAAAAAAGCTTAACGTCCTACATTGAAGATTGGTAGCTACAAAACAGAGGTGGATGCTAAGTCATGGTTTGATACTAGTCTATAGCATGTGTTGATTCTAGAGACTAGCTCTTTCAAGATATAATTTAAAGTGTAGAACGAAAAATGTTGAATACCTATTTCATAATAATCCAAAATAAAAAAGGAGGTTCAATCGGTATTTTGAATCGGATCACAATATGATCACTAAAAATCTAATTGCCCCAATCTAATTTTGATCAAAAGGACATCTATCAATATTTTAATGCTTTTTATATTTTTTAGTTTTAGGATACTTTGTATTTTGAACATTTCTTACTTAAATTATATATTCTCCAACCTAATCTTTTTGATGAAAAAAGTTCAAAAATAAAGTGTATTTTTGCTACAAAGTGTGAGAAGACACAATGAGTCAAAAAAGACACAATGAGTCAAAAAAATACACAAAAAAATTATATCTCACAATCAAAATCGAATTTCAAAAAAATTAATTCGGAGCTTTTGTTCCCCTAATCGTCCTTAATAAGAAAAAAAATAAAGAAAAATAAAAAAAATAAAAAATTAACTTTTTTTATTGTGTCATTTATGAAAGACACAATAACTTCATTGTGTTATTATGAAAGAAACAATAACGTCATTGTGTCATATAAAAGACACATTGACGTCATTGTGTCATATAATGACACAATGAAAAAAAATTTATTTTTTTAATTTTTTTCTGAAAGAGGACAACGAGATGAACAAAGGCTCCGAAGTGTTTTTTTAAAATTCGATTTAGATTGTGAGAATAAATTTTTTTGTGACTTTTTTAGACTCATTGTGTATTCTCACAATTTGTAGCAAAAATACACTTCGTAAAATAACCTCACCCTTTAGCATTTTATTTTTTTTCATAACTTCCTTTATCCTCTCTTTAGTCTCCGGTCTTCTTAGATAATTCTTTTTAATTAAATTAATATTTTATTTAATTAGTTTATGACATAAAGTTAATATAATTTTTGGGTTATTTTTGTATTAATTTATTTATTATGTTATAGTTATATTTATTAATGCTTTATATCTTTGAATTCGGACGACATCTACACACTAATAATAGAAGCTCCTCTATATTTAACTAAACTAGTGTTGTTCATCCACACGCGTTGCGCGTGGGATGTACAGTAGTCTTAAATTTAGTAAGGACCGAATACGATACAAATAAAATAAGAAATTAACACTTTGCTTGTTTAAAACTCGTTTTAGGCTCAGAATATGCTACTCGTCGCGTCTGCAGGCAAGAAATCCTGCCACGCCAAACAACAGGCTATCATTTTGATTTCATCACAGCCTTGACACAACGTAAATAACTATAACAACTTTCCGGACAATTGCAACAATACAAACATACTCTCAGGTTGGCAAAGGCTCGTCATCATCGACAATTATCCCAACAACAACAGCAAGGTAGTACCAAACATACCCATCTCAAACATAATTAACCATTGACATAACGTGTTTTTTGATAGCAACGATGACAATCAACCCAACAGTAACATCAATATCAACAGTCTCAGATACGGTTTCCATCATCATAATCGACGCATAGCAAATCGAGGTTTATACATGCTTTTATTGCACAAAAGATCCCCAAAAAGACCATCTTACATTCGGTTCTGTCGGTGATACCGACAAGAAAAAGATCATCTTGACCAAGGGTCCGGTGGCTACCATCCGTACAAAGGGACATCGGGATAACAACGACCACGACATCGCCATGATCGGCAATGCAGTCGCCACCTAGGGGCGACCAAAAAAACCACTTACCGGCGGCGAACGCAAGCGGTGACAGACGCATGAGGCGATGTAGAGAATCACCGCCAACCGTAAGCCATGAGCACCAGAACACTACCACCACAACACCACGGCCACCTGGGACACGAAAAGGGCAATACGAAGCGACAGCCCTCAAATCTAGGCAAATAAACCCTAACCACTACCATGCATCGTCGGTGGACAGATCAGGATGACCATAGAACAACCACAACCACCCATCAAACTATGACTGCCACCATGACCTTTGCCAACACAAGCACCGACAGGGAGATCGTTGCTAACCATCACCGGGAATCTCTAGAAAGCCTGCCCGACAGATGCCACCAAAGGCGGTCATCAGAGCCCGCCAAAGAACCGGACCTGAGGGTTACACAGAGGCCACCAAAGGCGGTCGACAGACCGCTGGCGACATCAGAGCCCACAGATCTAAGGCCGACGGTGATAGACGGGTCCACCGGAGCCGCCCCCATAAACAATACCATCGACCACCAACCGCCGACATACGCGTCTCTTGGGCGGTAGAAGGGTGAGGCAGCGCAAACGTGGTGAAAAAGCAGTGACCCAACGATCGCCAGAGAAAGAGAGACGACCACCGACTGCAAAGGGGCACCCATGGAAGAAACCTTCACCTTTAAAGCACAAACACGGTAACCAAGGCGAAGGCGAGATACCGAAAATACCCCCGATTTACTGTTCATGGAACTTCTTTTTTCATATATAGGGTAATTGCTATCTTGATGTCAATCAAGTGACAATATTTTCTTTTTTGGAATTTTACAATTGTATGTTTTGTTAAATGATGTTGTATTTTATAAATCGATACTAGTGTAAATTATTTTTTCCATAAATTAATATACGGGTCCCGTGCAATGCCAGGGGAAAAATTTCTACTTTATCATAAAAGTTCTATACATTTTAGCTATAATTTTTTCTTTAATTTTAAATAATCTTTGTATAAAATCTTTCATTTCTTATAAAATTAACCATAACTACTTTGTACTTTAAAGTTCTGACACAGATTTTATTATTTAGTTTTGAATAATTATAGAGCTTTTAATTTTAATTGAACTTACCATATACATTTATCAATTTATTATTTCATATAATGATCATAAACCTTTGTTTCTTAAAGTTCAGCCACAAATATTTTGCTTCCCTTAAAATTTTAGTTTGTTAGGACCGTGTACGTACGGAATACTAAATGATTCTGCGTGTATACCAACTCAAATAATGCGGAATCCTATTTGATTGGCGATCCAATCAGAGAGAACACAGTTCAGATCAATCTAACAATTAATGAAACGTTAAGAATGATTAGAGAACGATCAACTGTGATCTATGAACTTGGAACAGGTTTTCTTGAGTCTCTGGACGACTAGGGTACGATTATGTGCATAGGTATTCGAATTCTCTCGTTTTTCCACGATTTAAGTGGTATTTATAGGTTAGGGTTTTCCATTCGTATGACTGAACCATTAGCATGGTTCAGTTGTACGACTGAAGCATGCGGTTGATCTATCCGCACGACTGAAGGTCCAGTCGTGCGACTGAGTCAATCTTATGTTACAATCGTGCGACTGAGTCAATCTTATGTCACAATCGTGCGACTGATCCAGTCTCCTGGTTCAGTCATGTGACTGGTCCATTAGCATGAAGTGTTTATGCGTATGGTCCATTAGCATGGTCCATTCGCATGAGGACTTCACATGATTGAGTTTAAACATGTTTCTCAACCATATTTGACTAAGAATTATGCAAACAACCACAAACCTATATAGTTAGTTCAATATGCGTTATCACACAATAAACAATGAAATATTATGTTGGTACACATGTCCCCAGTTCAAGTCTAGTGAGATTAACTGTAATAGAACTTCTTCTTGTAACACATATGTAATGTTTAATCAATATAATGAGAATCTCTTCTATATATGTTTGTTGGTTGTTTAATGTTATATCTATTTATATTAGTTATTGGTACACGCATGCATGATAATGTTATATAGGTTTATAGTTGTTAGACATAGTTCTGAATCATTGAAGGTTCAAGAATGTGTTTAACTAAGTATCCTGATTCAGTCGCACGACTGGACCATGCGAATTGGCCAATCGCACGACTGAATCTGGTGATTGAGTCAATCGTACGATTGAGTCATAAGACTGACTCAGTCGTCCGAATGAACCAATCGTATGACTCAGTCGCATGACTGAGCCAGTCGCTTGGCTCAGTCGTACGAATGAGAGCTGTAACCTATAAATACCACTTAATTCGTGGAAAAACGAAACACTTTGAATATTCGTAACCCTAGCCGTGCTTGTTCGTCCAGAGAGTCCTTTCCAACTTCACAGAACGTTTCTGATCGATTCTAATCAATTCTTAACGTATTCTTATCGTTAGTTTTTGATCGGATTAGCGTTCTCCCTGATTGGATCGCCTATCAAATAGGATTCCACACTATTTGATCTGGTTTCACGTTTGAATCAGTTAGTACTCCGTCGTACACGGTCCTAACAAGTGGTATCAGATCCAGGTTCTTGATTCTTCGTGGATTCAATCGTTTTTGTGAAAAAGTTTACGTTTTTAGCGAAAAGATCCGTTCTTTCTACTCAAAAGTCAAGTTTTTGCGTATGCATGTTCTGAAAATTGAGTCTTTCTCAAGTTTCAGCCGTCTAGGGTGTAACAGATTGCGTTTTTAGGTCAAAGTGTGTGAAAAATTTCGATTTCAGCAGTCTCAGTTGCACGATTATCTCAATCACACGACTGAAGTCCATTCGCCGGTCCGATCGTATGACTGAACTCAATCGCTAGCTCAAATCGCACGATTGACTCAGTCGGTCTGTCCATTCACACAACAGCCCTAATCGCCTCTTCAGTCGTACGACTAAGCTCAATCGAACGATTGCGTTTCAGTCGTTCCCCAGTCGTCCATCCCAGTCGCCTAAACATTTTATTTGTCAAGTCTAATTCTATTTCATCATGGACTCAGAGAACATTGCATTCTCAGCTGGTAAAGACTCAAGGATACAAAACTTACTTCTATTGGAGAATGAGATTGGTAACCATAACAAGCCACCTAAGCTTCTTTCGATTGATGAGTTTCCACAGTGGAAGCAAAGGTTTGAGATTCATCTCAATGGCGTGGACACTAATCTCTGGAATGCTATTGAGACTGGTTACACTATGCCAGTTGGCGCTGATGGTATACCCTTAACGTTGAGTGGATTGACTGATGCTCAAAAGATTGCTTACAATACTGAAAAGAAAGCCTATGCGATGTTAACTCAGTCCATTCCTAAAGAAATATTCCATCAGTATTCAGAGCATAAGCAAAGTAAAAAATTCTGGAAAGCTCTTGAGAAAAGGTATGAAGGGAGCTCAACTCTTAAGTCCTTGAAGGCCAAAGCATTAAAGAAGGAGTTTGATAATTTCTCGGCCATTGGGAATGAAAGCTTGGATGACATTATTGACCGCTTCTATCATCTGATGAGTGAACTTCACACTTATGGTGTTACAACGTCTAAAGAAGAAAAGGTGTCAAGCTTGGCTGACGGGCTTCCAGAGAAGTGGGATTCGTTTATTTCCACTTTGAGATACAATTCTGTACTCGAGACCTTGGATATAAATGACTTCATCTTGAAACTATGAGAAGAGGAAGTGAGACACAAGTACAAGGCTAAGAAGGGTTCAAATGCTCAGGATCCAACTCTCTACAATGTGACTCCCACTCCAATTGCAAAATCTTCCAATGCTCCTCTGCAGACTGCTTTTGTTTCTAATACTTCTGTATCTGGACAAAGCTCATCGTCTGTTAGTGAATCAACGGTCTCTTCAGGGGTTCAACACAGTGTTACTGAAGCTCAATCGACAAAGTTAGTAACAAAGAACTTGGGAAAAGTTACTGTTGAAGTGGCCAAGGAACACATGGACCTGCTTGCTGCTGTGGTTCATTCCTATGATGGTTTGGTTGCTGGGAAGATAGGGAACTGCCACTTGGCTGATGAAGATTATGAGCAGGTGGATGAGAATGAGTTGGAGAGGATGGATATTATGTGGGCTCTCGCGAGCGCTGTGCGACGAGCAAAGAAATTTGTGAAGAAAACACGTCAAAATCTGGTGGCTACAAAAGATACTACTTTTGGTTTCGACAAGTCAAAAGTCACCTGTTTCAACTGTGGGGTGAAAGGACACTTCAAGCGGGAATGTGTCAAACCAAAGAAGACTGGAAATTGAAATCCATTCTCCCCCTTCACAAAACAAGAGAGAGAGAGAAAAAGCCCACTTCAACTAGCAATGACTCAAAGGCTACGGTGGCACAAGGTGATGAAGGATAGGAATGGTCCTTCCGATTCTTATCTGATAGTGAATCCAACATAGCATCTGTTGTTGATCTTAATGAAGACTCAGCGAGTGAGGGGGAGAACTCGGCTGAACCTGACACTGCCGAATTGCATGAAGTCACAGCTGCTGTTGATCAACTTATTGAAAATGAGTTTAATGCTAAATCTGAAGCACAATCTGAGCCTCAAAATGCTTTCATGGCCGGAACGTCTACATCTGCACAGGTAGAAACAAAGGATGAGTTGTTTGTTAAACATGCTTGTGCTGAATGTGATAAATTTAGGGAAAGCATTGATCTGAAATTTGCTAGATTATTAGATCACAATGATAACTTAGTATATGATTTAAAAGTGTGCACTGAGGCAAACATAATCTTAAAACAAAATGAAAACAGCTATAAGGAAAAAGTTGAAGCTTTAAAGAAACAGTTAAAAGAAACTGAGGTTAATGCATTTAACCAAGAAAATGATATCAAGTTTTACTTAAAAACAATCGTAGAAACTAAAAAGGAACGAGCGGTTTTTCAAGTGGAAAACGAGTCTTTGAAACAAAAACTCCACAGTCTAGCTAGTTCCTCACATATTTTGAAAAACTTGGTTAAAGAACGTAACAACGGGGAAGGTTTGGGATATAAGGTTGTGCCTCCACCACATGAGATCCTTTTGAACACCAAACAACATCCAATTAATAATAACCCTATAAAAGATCATGTGGTGACAACTCCTCTGCTCAGCGATCCAGACACAACAATTAATTCTGCCCTTCCGGCTACTGACCAGAAAGCATCAACATCAGGCACAATAGTACAACAATGTAAGGCCCACCTTTCTCAGGGGGACCTCACAGGCACAATTAATTCTGCCCCTTGACTCTTACTTAAATAAGAAGGCACTACCCCTCGGAATAATACCTACAACATACTTGTTACCTCTTGGCATGGAGCTTCTTGGACTGGCATCCTCGACACTTGGTCCCATTATCTGTTTAATTTAGGTTTTATAAAAATAATTTTCCCAAATATCTTAAACATTGGCTCTGATACCAACTTATAAGGCCCACCTTTCTTAGGGGGACCTAACAGTTGGTCATTCACAGCTTAACATTAGTTTAAGACAATCATTTACTCACATATGTATATATATATATATATATATATATATATATATATATATATATATATATATATATATATATATATATATATATATATATATATATATATTGCAGCGGAAAATACTGTAATTTCAATTCATTACAAATAAAATATAAACATTGTGTTTAATCCTTAAAACTATTTAGGAGTTCTTCTTTTAGCTTTTCTTCTTCAGGGATGCCAGTCTTCTAGTGCCAAGAAGCTTCAATCGCATGCCTCTATTCCAAAGCTCTACTTTTACCTGTCAACTGATATGCATACAAAAGTCAGCTTCGCTGAGTGAATTCTAGGTTTACTTTGCTAAATAACTTTCGTAAGAGATATTAGCTTTATCAGTTGAAAATAATCATTGTGTATCACAATATAAGTACACACAGGATATCACTTTATCAATACTTTATCATTCATTGTTATTTATTACTCTTCTTTATCCATCGATTCTCTGTCACAATCGGTGCCTAGGCTCGCCTAGGACTTTACCGACATGCCAATTAAGGGCTTACTGTCGTACCCGATCAGGCCATTATTGTCATGCTAATTCAGGACTTACTGACCTGCCTGTTCGAGCATACTTTATCGCTTTATCACTGGTGAGGGCACAACGAATGCAACCCTCCTTTATCAATTTGCTTGCAAGGCTTTACTTTATCACTTTATCAAGGTACACGTTATGGGCCCAATAACAATTCTTTAAGTTTCACTTATATCTTTAGTTTTCACATACACTTAACACATAATAAAAAGCAAACTCTTAGTCTAAGCATTCATATTTCATCAATCATGAGAGATAAACTAGATAACTGACCCTCCGCGGGACAGCGGGGGTTCGGGGGCGGCAGCCCCTGATAGCGGGGTTCTAGGGGCGGGAGCCCCTAGTGGGGTCCAAGGGGCAACGCCCCTGGCTGGGGCCGGGCTGCCAGGTCAGCGCACCCGAAAATTATTTTGAACTATTTAAATGACACATTTTACTTTAGGAAATTTTATTTTCTTGATAAAAGGTCTTAAAAACCGTCATCATAAAAGTATGTAATTTAGTATGCATATCACCTCAAAACATTGAAAACGGGTAAAGGAGGGGTCTAGAACTTACCTAAACTTGTCCAATAGCTTAGATTCTAAGTCACCTAAGCTATAGCCTGAATACTCTAGCTGCACGAAAGATAATATGCAAAAACGTCATTTTCTTCATAGTTTCGCCCATAGTTTCGCTACAGCGAAACTGCAGTTTCGCTGCCAGTTTCGTTGGGTAGCACTTCTGCTAGTTTCGCTAGACAGATTCGCTATCTTGAGCGCCCAACTCTCGTTGGAATTTCCTAGTTACGCAAAGTCTATAGGTCAGTCTGGGTCTTAGCGAGATTACCGGCGAAACTGTAGTTTCGCTGAAATTTCTCCTAGTCTCGCTAAATGAGTACGCAGTTTCGCTGGTTAAATGCTTAAATTCGCTGGATCGCAGCCCAGTTTCGCTGGATGAACAGAAACTCAGATCCAGCCCATTTTTAACCCAAAATCTTAACTTTTTACGTCCAAATCCTTAGTTTACCTTCCACAAAACCAAATCTAAGCTTTTTACACGTTTTCATACGTAAAAATTCAACCTTTATGTGTTTCTTTAAACTTTTCAAAACCCAAAACCCTAGAATCCGGGTTTGATTTACAGAGGGCCTTAGAGGTCGATTCTTACCTTGTTTTGTTGCTCTTTCCTTGTGTTTTGATGCTCCAATCCACCAGAACTTCAATCCTTCAAACCTTCAAACTCCAAATCTTGATTTTCTTCACTTTCTCTCTCTACTTTCTCTCTCTACGAATTTGGTGGCTAGGGTTGTAATGTGATGGAATGGGACTGATTATGCATGCTTAAGGGCTGATTAGGGCCCTTAAACCCACCATGTCTAGCGCATTAAGGCTAATTTGATCCATAGCCCACTAATTTACCCCTTTATTTCTTAAATTAACCCTTAAAAGCCCATTATTATTAAATGGCTCATTTCGGGAAATTTCGGGGCGTTACAAACAATCACTGCAAACAGGGTGGAAGAGAATGTTCAAGCCTCTCTTGGGTTAGGTCCAAAATCTGCAACCACACAACACAAGATTTCCAAAACCACTCTAACTAAACCGGTTAAGCAAGATAACCACCATCTTCTACGACAAGACACACATAATGTTAAACAAGTTAAATTTGTCAAGGAAGGTGAAAATCTTAGAAGTGAGACCAAAAAGGAAGTACCCGAAGTTTACTCACCGCTCCATAAAAGATCTTCTAGTCCTGTTGAAAGGAGGTCTTGCTATACTTGTGGACAGCGCAGTCACATCTCTTCAAACTGTCCTCGCTATCAGACAACAATGAAGTCAAACAAGTTTCAAAACAAAGATCTAATACTCCCATTAGATCAAAAATTCCTATTAGGTCTAAAACACCTTCTAGGTCGTTTCCATCTCCTTCGCGCCAAAAGCAACACAGACAAGCCACTTGCAAGTCTGTGATGCCTAAGGTAAAACCTGTTTTTGAAAGTAAACCAAAAGTTCAAATTGTAAATCAGTCTACGGTTTACCACAAATAATCCTTTCACAGGGATGGTTTGTGGAAACCCAAAACACCTGATGTGTCTGAGAGCAAGGACAAGTTGAAAGTTGATGTACCACCCACTGAGAAAGGATAGTGGGTCGAGTTCATGATGGTTGATGTTGGTCCATTTGATCGGTTTTCAGTGCAGAAGAATACTTGTATCGTTCAATACCAAACACACACAACAAACACTAAGAGATGAAGATTAAAATAACACCAAAAAGCTTTCAAATAAGGTTTTAATGATGAACAATATTGAATGAAATGAAACAAGCTCAATGTATTCACAAATAACAAGCTTACAATAGCCTCTTGCAACAGTAATACATGATTAGGGTTTTTGCAAGGATAGCCAACAATGAACACAATGAAATCTATATATAGCAGTCTCAATTTCGCACACAGTTTCGCTGGAGGCGAAACTGTGCTGCCGAAACTGTAGCTTCACCCGGCAGAAACTGTAGTTTCACCCGGAGAACTTGCAGTTTACTGTGAGCGAAACTGTAGTTTCGCTCACAGTTTCGCTGGACTGCTATATGTACAGAATCAACTAAACAACTTACAAAAGGAAACTAACATAAATCCTATTACATATAAAGATAAACAAATACTAATCTAAGGTGAGTCCAACCTATTCTTGATCTTCAATACTCCCCCTAGGTTGGACCTCACCGACTTCGCTCGTTTTGATCTTCTCTAATCAGCTCCAGCATCCCTTTCATCTACTCCGGATGTTCCTTCTTCAGCTCCTGCAACTTTACTTTGATGAGCTTCAGCACTTGATCTTCCTTGGTTGCCTCCTGCCTTATTAGCTCCTTCAGGATGAGCACTAGCTTGTGCAAACTGTTTTGTTAAATCCTGGATGTCCATGTGTAAGTCATCTTCAGCTCTAACCTTCTCTGCCAGCGCTTTCACTTCAGTTCTCACTCCTCTAACTTTTTTCACCACAATCATGAACAAGCTAGCTTCCTTTCTTGTCTCCTTTCCAGCTCCTGCTTTTATATGGTTCTCATATAGAACGAGCAGGTCTTCATCAGAAAATCCAAACAGCTCCATCGGGTCGAAGATTCGGTATTCGATGCCACCCTTTACTCTAACCACAGCCTCCCCCGTCTGATTGTCATAAAACCACTTTTCAAACCCTTGTAGATGAGAGGGGGAGGGATCTGCCAGTCTCACTCTGTGAACCGTCTTTGGCGGCTTCACACTTAACACAATCTTTCCCTTGCCAGTAGCCCAGTCTTTATCTTTCTTTGATCTCTTTCTCTCTACTTTCATATATCCAAAAGCCTCGAAGTTGTCGTTGAGCCCATTTTGGATTTCCTTTTCTAGAAGCTTGGCTCGTTCACTGAAATGGGCTCCAAGTAGAGGCAACAAGGCCAACCTTCTCAAGTCTCACCTAGGCAAGGTCTTGAATGCCTTCCTTTTGTGTAGATAAGTAATTCCACCCCCTCTCCTATTTATCATAAACATCCTGAGGTCAGGGTTATACTTCCAACTCACAATCTTCTTATCTGCCTCTTCCTTTTTCAATCCCTCTATATTTTGAAATAGAGGGGTCAATTCTTCAGGCTCCTTCTCCTTCACAAACCAATCACTCTTCTACATCTCAATAACATCATGTTCATCATCAACCTTCTGGATCACGTACGTTAGAGGCCTTTCGTCAACTTCATAATATTCTGGTTCGGAATCGTAGTCAACCAACTGCTCCTCTTCTACCTCCTCATCCACTAGACATTTCTCAATGGGTTGTGCAGTCGTTTCAGGTTGTTTTCCCATCTGTTCTTCTCCAGTAAAATCTCTAAGATTTATACCCAAATCCATAAACCTAGCTTCAATCACATCATCCTCAGTTTGTATATTCTCCACTTCAGGTTCTTCAGTTCTTTTGCCAGAGCCTCCTGCTGCTTCAGTTGCTGCCCCTGAGGTGCCCTCTCCTACCCTCGAAGAAGTACCCACATTCAGGAATGGGTACTTAGATGTGTCAATCAGATCATCTAACTCATGTTGAGTTAGCTGATTAGGCAGGCCGGCAGCAGCTTTCAATTCATTTACCTCCTTCAATAACCTTTTTACTAAATTATTCTGATCAACCAACATTCTCTGCATACCCTCCAACACATTATCTTTTCGTTTCTCCCTCATCTCTTGATTCATCAGCTTGGTCTTCATCATGCTTAATTCATTTGAGAGAGAGGTGTTGAGGTTTCTGATTACATCCTCATCCAAACTGGTGTGTCTTTCAGTTTGTGGGGGCTCAGAGAATGTTTGATGCTTCTGTTTTGTCCTCCTCTCTTGCTCCCCGGTATCAACATTCTTCTTCGACCTCTTTTCTTTCTCAATCCTGGCTTCAGTTGCCATCTGAGTCACTTCTTTCTCGAAATCATACTCTTTCTCCTTAGCATACCTCTTTCTTTTCTTAACAGCCTCTGACTGACTTGTTCTAGTCTCCTCTGTTCGTCTGCCTTCAGATTGGATCACCTTTATGATGTAAGCCTAATGATCAGGAGTATACATGTTTTCCCACAAGTGAGTGATCCAACCACTAAAGTTGTGCCTGATAGCACAACAGTCGGCAAAGATTCTGGTATTCATCAACACTAGATGCTTGACTTCTCCGTGTCTCGGGATGTTGGGGACTTGATCGTCTACGATCATCTGAAGAAATCTGGGATAAAGCAGCCATTTATCCTTCTTCAGGGCCATTATGTTTTCAGCCATGCAGCTAAATATAAGATTTGCTATATTAGCCTTCTCCCCTCTGCAGCATATAACCATAGCTTTCGCCCAGTCTAAGTTCAGCCCATCCGATCTGCCTTTTCGGTGGTCTAAGCACATTATGAAAACGTGGGCAATGTATCTCCATTCCTTGGATAGAAAGGATTTTTTGATTTCCTTTCTAGTTCCGAAAGGAGGACCTTCATATCCCATAGACAGGAAAGCATCAAACACCTCCTGATCAGACAAATCAATGTCACCTCCAGTGTCTTTTTCTAATCTCAGCACCCGTGATATAATCTCTTCTGTGATGGTCACCTGGTGATCCAGAACTTTAGCTGTGATACTCTCAGAATCTCCCTTGGTGTTGTACTCAGCTGTTCGCCAGAAATCTCGTATGTGCAAATCATAGATAGTAGAAGAATGAGAGATCGCGTGTGCTATTAGGGATCTCTGCAGCCATCTGATACAGTCCCTAAATCCTGCTGCTTTAGGATGAGAGTCATCTAGAATAGCTGTGATATTGTTCCTTATATCAAACTTTAGATTGGCCATTTAGATCTGACAGACAATCAAACCAGGTTAGAAAGATTAAACAAAATTGGAATTTAAGTATTTCTAAACGTAATGAAAATAAACAAATGGTAATAAAAAGTGAAAGTACAGATATATACATGTATAATTACAATATATATATACATATATATATATACATATATATATATACATATACATATATATATATTTATAATTTTTTTTTTATTATATTTTTTATTATTTTTATTTTTATGTATATTAGATGAAACAGTTTCGCATAGACGAAACTATAATTTCGCGAAGACGAAATTGTAGTTTCGCCAGACAATTAAGGTAGTATATGCGAGACATGAAGATAAATTCGACCGGGCGAAACAATAGTTTCGCTGGGCGAAACTGACTTTTTCTTGACGAAACTGTTAGGTTCGCTCGTGTAGCATAACCACACAGTTCCGCTATATCATAAGAACTTTCGTTCAGTTTTGCTGGAAGATGGGGTAGTTTCGCAGAATGAACTGCGAGACTACCCAATCGTCATAATCCAATCCAGTCAAATGTGGGAAAGATTAGTGTATGAGGCTAATGTTCTGAGTTCGAAACTCACATCAGAAGTCTAAAACCGAGTCAAAATGCAACAGAACAAGACAGAGACGGAGATTTGAGACAAAATTCTATGAAAACTCTAAACAGTGCTCAGTTTCGACGAAAGTGGATTTTTGCGAAAATGAGCGCTTTGATTCAAAACTATGTTTATGTACATAGGAGTTTCGCAGAGGAATAAAAATATAGTTTCGTCAAAGCGAAACTATACTTTCGGCACCACGAAATTATAGTTTCGACTCAGCGAAACTATACTTTCGGCAAAACGAAATTATAATTTCTGCAATACGAAACTATAGTTTCGTCGGGGCGAAATTATAGTTTTTGCATTTCGAAGCTATAGTTTCTGTCATGCGGAATTATAGTTTCTGCAGGCGAAACTGCAATTTCGCAAAGCGAAACTGTAGTTTCGCAGAATCTTCACTTAAAATAAAATAAAATAAAATAAAATAAAATAAAATAAGATAAATAAAATAAAATAAAAATAATAAAAAGAATTGTCTTTTGAATACTTTGTTGTCCCATGATATCAAAACTTATGAAAAATTAAATAAGACTAAAATTAGAATAAAATTAAAATTAAATGGTAAGAAGGATATAGTATCATGTTTTTCTCGAAGTGTTTAAGAGGATCATGACTTAGCGAGATTGCTGATATGTTTGTCCGCTTAAACCCATTCCCTGTTCTTTTCGACTCGTGATTTGCAGTGTTTATCGTGTTCTGAATTGTCTTAGTAACTCAGCAACTTGGTCCCCACTGATATTTGATAAAGAACTAGTCTCGTCATCGAGGTTTATTGAGCATAATCATTGATATTACCTGATCACTATACTGATTCTACTTAATGCAATCACACTGACTGACATATATACAGATGGGACACTAAAATGTACAGATGTAGACACACATATATGCAAGGTATATACGTGAGATCCAGACTCAACCTATAACTAATTGATGAGAGCTTCAGGTCAATGCTTTCGCATAGCAGAGAAGATCATCTAGGCGTGTTGATGAGAGCTTCAGGTCAATGCTTTCGCATAGCAAAGAAGATCATCACTCCAGGTCAATGCTTTCGCATAGCAGAGGAGATAAACACACATCTTTTCTTATGTAAAGTATGAATGTATATACAAGAATGGACTATTTAGATTATTTAATGTTTGACTTAGAGGGCGTTATCACCGAGTCACCATCCCAGTGGGAAACACCATAAGTTTCACATCGATAATCTATATATACAATAATAGGCTATTTGAGATTATTTAATGTTTGACTTAGAGGGCGTTATCACCGAGTCACCATCCCAGTGGGAAACGCCATAAGCTTCACATCGATAATCTTTGACATCAATTAGCAACTCTCAACCAAGTTTTAGACAAGACTTGTATCTTTGTGCAGACCAAGATATCATGAGGATAACCCTTATTACTGAGTTATGATCTTTAATTTGGCTGCATGATCACTTGTTTACTTCGTTTTTGGGATGAGTCTATCATGCATATCCCAACAAAAGATGTCCCCTTGTTCTAACTTCATTTTCTTGAATTCCTGAGGGAATAAAAATTAAAACTTATTATTAGTATGAATCTCCCCCGAAATTTTCATTTGACAACTTACTAAATAGAAAGTTTCCTAACAACCAAAGTAAAAGAAAAATAAGAATAAAAGGTAAAGATCTATGGGACACAAGGCAGACAACAATCAAGACCGAAAAGAAAATATGTACATATCTACAGATTAAACAGTTGTGTTGCTCAGAAAAGATTTTCAGAACGATATTAATCCTAGCATAGAAATCAATTCTTAAAAACGTGGTTTATCAAAGGTTTTTGTGAAAAGATCTGCTTTTTGATGTTTTGTATCAATAGGAATAATATTAATGAAACCCTTTTCTTGAGCATCACGGATGGCATAAATCCGTGTCTCAATGTGCTTGGTCCGAGAATGATGAATTGGATTCTTGGCAATCCCAATGGCTGCTTCGTTATCACAAAACAATGGAGTATGAAGAAAGTTGATCCGATAATCCATCATTTGATGCTGAATCCATAACACTTGTGAACAACAACTAGAGGCAGCAATATATTCAGCTTCTCTTGTTGAGAGAGAAATCGTGGTCTGTTTCTTGCTTTGCCAAGCGACAAGGCAATTCCCCCAATACTGACAGCCTCCAGTAACTGAGTTTCTGTTTAGCTTGCGGCCATTGGAATCACTGTCAGAATAAGCATGCAAGTCAAAATTCCCACCATAAGGATACTAAAGTCCCAAACGAGAAGAACCCTTTAGATAATGAAAAATTCTTTTGACTGCCTTGGCATGAGATTCCTTAGGAGCTGATTGGTATCGAGCACAATATCCAACAGCAAAGGTGATGTCAGGATGACTTGCTGTTAGGTACATGAGAGAGCCAATCATGGATCTGTAGAGATGAGGATCGATTGGTTTTCCGTTTTCATCAGGAGTGAGACATGTTTGAGCCGTGAAGGGGTCATCTTAGAAGAAGCGTCGTCCATTTTGAATTTCTTCAATATTTCCTTAATATATTTTCTTGATGAATGAGAATTCCATCTGGTTTTTGTTCAACTTGCAGCCCGAGAAAGAAACACATTTCTCCCATCATGCTCATTTCAAATCTGTTTCGCATAACCTCCTCAAACTCCCGACATAATTGAGGATTGGTAGAGCCAAAAATAATGTCATCAACGTAGACTTGCACAATCAACATCTCACCGTTTACCTCTCTTTTGAACAATGTCATGTCAATGGTGCCTCGCGTAAAACCATTGCTTAAGAGATACTGAGTCAATGTCTCATACCAGATCCGAGGAGCTTGATGAAGTCCATAATGTGACTTATCAAGCTTGTATACTTTGTTAGGAAAGTCTGGATCTTTAAAGCCTGGGGGTTGACACATATATATCTCTTCATGAATGTCACCATAGAGAAATGCGCATTTGACATCCATCTGATAGACTTTAAATTGCTAGTGAGCAGCGTGCGCCAAGAATATTCTAATAGCTTCAAAACGGGCGACATGTGCGAAAACTTCTGTGTAGTCAATTCCTTCTTCTTGAGCAAAGCCTTGAACCACTAATCTGGATTTGTTTCGCACCACTATGCCCCGATCATCAGGTTTGTTCTTGAACACCCATTTTGTCCCAATGGGATACTTATTGGGTGGATGATCGACCAGGGTCCACACCTTGAGTTTTCTGAACTGTTACAATTCCAACTGCATTGACTCAACCCAACAGGGATCTTGGAGAGCTGCATGTACGTTCTTAGGAACGGTTTGAGATATAAAAAAAGAGAACAAGCAAACATTAATCAATCCAGATTGACTCCGCGTCCGAACTCCATCAGAAATGGAACCAATTATGTTGTCATGTGGATGATCTTTCAAAGTCTTGAAATCAGCAGTCATGGAAGGGATGTCAGTAGGTGGATGGTTAAATGATGAGCTGGATGGTGAGGTAGAGTGCGGTAAAGGAGATGAAGAAGGTGATGCTGATATGGGTGGAGGTGGAAGGTCAAACGAAGATGAGGAAGATACAGCATTGACTGAAGTATCATCAAGTGATGTAGTGACGTGAGGCATAATAGGTTCAGCTGGAGTGGGAGCAGGAGGAATGATGTTTGTTGTTATATTGGAGATAGACACATCATCATCGAAAACTGGAAGGTTGAATGATTTGAACACCGTATTTGAGTCAAAGAACCAAGCTGGTTCTGAAAGAACATCAGAGGAATTAGATTCCTGCCAATCGACATAGAAGGACTCTTGAACGATACGTGTCCTCTTGTTATATACCCGATAAGCCTTTTGGGAAGAATAATAGCCTACGAAATAACATTCATCCGACACAGCACCAAATTTTGTCTTCTGTGCTTGAGTATTCAGGAGAGTGCACGAGCAACCGAATGGGCGAAAGAAATCAATCAAAGGCTTTCTCTTGTGAAATAGTTCATATGGGGTTTTCATCTTATCCTTGACTACCAACACCCTGTTGAGAACATAAGAAGCACAATTCACAGCCTCAGCCCAAAATATGATGGGTAAGGAGGATTCTATTAACATTGTACGTGCAGCTTCAATGAGGGTGCGATTCTTTCGTTCCGTGACGCCATTCTGTTGAGAAGTTCTCGCAGCACTGAACTGTCTTAATATTCCTTTGGTTGCACAAAAGGAGTCAAAAATTTGATTTTTGAATTCAATACCGTTGTCACTTCGAATAGCCATAACCTTCCTCTTGCTTATCGATTCAATCGAGAGAATTAACTTTTGCAACTCCTCAGTAGTCTCTCCTTTGTGAGCAAGAAATCTTACCCATGAATATCTAGAATAGTCATCTGTAATCACAAGACAAAAGGATTTCTTAGCAATTAGCAATAGATTTAACACTTATTGGACCAAACAAATCAGTATGTAACAACTCCAAGGGATTTGAGATGCTATTTTCAATTTTAGGTTTGTGTGGTTTCTTATGTTGCTTTCCTTTTGCACATGCCATACATTTCTCAACCACAGAAAAGTCTTTTAAAGGTAATCCCGAACAAGATTGTTTTTAACTAATTTGTTTATTATTTTGAAATTAACATGGCCCAATCTACGATGCCATAAGAAAGACTCAGAGGTGGAAGCTTTAGACAAAAGGCATGTGACTGCGGATGAAGAGTCCTTTGAATTCATGTCAAGGAGATATGTATCATGCTTTCTGGGAGCCCGCATGAGTACCAAATTATCTGGAATATGAATCTCAGATTTCAAAAGAGACATTCATTGGACATGAATAAGACCGGAATGCTTTTATCACAAATCTGAGAGACGCTCAACAGATTGAATGCAAGCTCGGGTACGTAATTGACTTTTTCCAAGGTGAGCGAACCATTACAAACTTCTCCTTGTCCTATCATTTTTCCTCCTTTCTTGTCTCCGGCGAAAGCAACATAACCACCATCGATTATGCGGTAGTTTGTCAATAAGTCTTTAAGCCCCGTCATGTGTCTGGAGCATCCACTATCAACATGCCATACGCTATTTACAAGCTTAGTGGATGACTCCTGCAATAATATCAAGAGAGAGTTAACCAGGAGTAATGGGCACCCAAGTTTGAACAACTATAGGTTTCAGCGAAGGAGATTTCTTGCAAAAGAACTTATTAACTAATTGATTCAATTTAGTCCCAAAAGAACTTCTATTAACATGTCTATGATGTAACTGAGGATAGTGCTTAACAACATGATCATCTTTACCACATTGAAAACAATGTGATTTTAATCTAGATTCATTATGTAATGAGGTAGAGATTTTATCAATGCATACTTCTTCATCACATTCATATAATCTTGAATCATCATCACTGTATACCTCATTCATGTTAACAGAGCTGAGTTTATTTGAAAAAGAATGATTGTGTGCTGATGACAATGAAGTGTTATCTGAAATACATGTGGTACTAGTACCACTAGTACTGCCTCAGATGAAGATGTAATCCTGTCATTAAGCACAGAAAATTTTGCAGGTATAAATGATGGAATGGGATGAGAAAAGAATTTTTTAAAAGAGTTAGTTTTTGTTTCCTCATCGCTCTTCACAGTATTATTAGATAATGGATCAACAAATTCAAAAGATGAATCAGAATCACAATCCACAGCATTTAAAGAACATACATAACATTACTAGAACAGAAGGAAATAGAGTCTTTTACAACGTCACTAGAAACAAAGATAGAATTTAAACTAGAGTTATGATCTAAAACAGAATGCTGAGGTTCAGGTGTACTAAGGCTAGAGCATCCAAGCCCTCTAGTCGGTCCATAATCGTAGTCCTCACGAACATGCATAGGATTCACACCTTCTAAACCTGCAGACATACTGTTAGAATCTACATTGATCAAATCATTAGAAGGATGGGGAATGGGCATCGGAGAGTAACAGTATGTGCTAGGAGGTGGATAAACCTTAGCATTTTCATATCCCAAACCTGTTTTAATCCTAGCCCCACGTTGAGATTTACATAGATCATCATGTTTCATTCATGATATAGTCCATTTATCAAGTTTTGACTGAAGTTTGCTTGTTTCAAACTCAGCTAGGGCAACCCTTTCAGTCAAACTGTTTACCTCAACATTTCTTTCTAATACAATTCTTTTTAAATGATCAATTTCTTTTAGCGCTTCATTTAATTTAACAAAGTATTTTGTCTCATTCATTTAAGTTCTTTATTATTCTTTTCAAATCTTTTTCATTATCAATTAATAAACGATTAGGCTTATAAACCCCAAATAATCTGATTTTACATGCAGATGAACACATACCTGAATTACCTCATATGGAAGTCCCATCACCACCTTCTGAGCTGCAAGAGCTTTATAACGTTGACACACCGGAGTACTTGACTTGTTTTCCTCTACGGTGGTAGCAGCATTGTCATCATTCCTTTCTAGCATAGTGGATTGAGTTCCTTGCTTTCCATACTCCTTCATAGTTTCTTCTTTCTTATACTTCTTCTCTTCAACTCCATCATGAAACTCCTTAAATGGATCAAATTCTTCCTCACCGTTCATCTTCATTTCCTTTTCCTAAATCTCAGCTACTAACGCTTGATTGACTTCTTCTTTTGTCTCTTCAGCTTCTGCACTCCAGTTAAAGTTAGAAATTAGAGCAGTTTCTTTCTTGTGGCTTGACTCATCTTTACCACCACCAGCAACCAATCTTGGAATTCCAGAGTTATTAGGATCAGTGACAATTGGCAATGGACAATCATGTTTAAAGTGTCCCAATTGCTTGCAATTGAAACATCTAAGCTTAGACTTATCAAAACCCAATTTGGAGTTGGAGCTTTGACCTCCAAAGTTCTTTCTACCGGTCCTTTCCATAAATCTCCGAGCTCTAAGCGTCAGCATTGCCATTTGCCACTGAATATCGGTTTCTTCAAGATCATCTGGATCCACTTGATACATGTCCTCCATTGTCATTCCTTTACCTTTCAGATCACCCGCAACAAGTGCTTCATAACTTTGAACAAACATCCCAAAAAGTGCCATAGTCTCAGCAGGAACAATAGTTTCAGTAGATGCTTTTAAATTCCCTTGCTCTTTCCCGGGTTAATGCCACTTCCAGAAAAATCACACACGGTCACTGCTCCTTGACGCGATGCCTGCATTGGGGCGCTTGCAGCGGAAGATAGTAATGCAGCATTCTATGAATAACCGGATGTTGGCATGATGGATTGATTAAACTCCCTCCTTTTCAAATCCAAATCAAAAGACTTCAGCTTGTTAATAACGTCCATCAGCTTATAATCAGCAAAGTTTCTTTCTTGTTTCAACATTCTCACTTGTAAACTCCACTGGGGCGGAAGAGAGTCTAGGAGTTTATTCACTTGCTTATGATTTCCCAACTGATCGTCATATTTCTTTAAGGTACTTGAAATGGACAGAAAGCGATTAGTAATGTCAGTAAGATCTTCATTTTTGTGTCCCACAAATGAATTGAACTCCTTTTGAGCTTGAGCCTTCTTATCTTTCCTTAGATCCTCATTTCCATCGTAAAATTCACACAAGGCATCGTATAAAGATTTTGCATCTTTGTGTTCAGCAAAGCGATTGTAAATATCAGGTGCAAGACATAATGTCAAGGCTCCGAACGCTTTCTGATCTCGGTCAATCAGTTTTTGATCCTTTTCATTGAATGTGGAGGAGTCCGTGTTTGGAGATACAGTTCCACCGACAGTAACGGTTGGCCTGTGTGGTCCAGTGATGATTGAATCCCATTGATTGTGATCGGTGTAGAAGAAGAAAGCCTTAAGGCACCTTTTCCAATCTTCAAAGTTATCTCCATTGATGAGTCTAGGGGGTCTGTTGGGGGCAACACTCTCTAATTCAGCCAGGGTGAGAGTAGTCATTTTGGACATAATAGTTTCGCTGGAGAAAAAGTAATTTCGGCAGGGTGAAAGTGTAATTTCGGCAGGTCGAAAGTGTAGTTAACTCTGGAATAGATTCGCTGAGAGCTAGTTTCGGTAAGGCGAAAGTGTAAGTTCGGCAAGCTTAGGTTTGATAGTTTCCGCAATCAAGAGCTTAGTTTCGGCAGCACTTTCGCTAGCCAGAGACTATCTAGAGCTTAGTTTTGGCAGCACTTTCGCTAGCCAAAGACTATCTAGAGCTTAGTTTCGCTGGAAATTTCGCAGAAAACAAGCTTGAACTTTCGTTCAAATCACTTTCAGCAGCAAGTTCGCACAGATGTCATCCAATCAAGAATGAACTTTCGTTCAAAGACCACAGTTTCGCTCCAAATGTCAAATAAGAGAAAATAGCAATTTCGCTGAAAGAAGTTACATTTTCGCTGGAAGAAGCTGTAATTTCGCTGGAAGAACAGAAAACCCTCTTAAACACCAAAAACAATCGAAAATCACCCAAATCTCAATGAATTTGAACAGGAGTGATTCAAGAAGCTTCCTCAATCAGAAACACGCAATATCCAATCAATTTTCATGACAAAAACACTCTATTTTGATGTAGAAATGGAGAAATGAAGGTATTGAACAAAAATAACCAAAAACCTCAAACAATCAAGAGCACTATGGCTCTGATACCATATTGTTGGTCCATTTGATCGGTTTTCAGTTCAGAAGAATGCTTGAATCGTTCAATACCAAACACACACAACAAACACTAAGAGATGAAGATCAAAATAACACCAAAAGCTTTCAAATAAGGTTTTAATGATGAACAATATTGAATGAAATGAAACAAGCTCAATGTATTCAGAAATAACAAGCTTACAATAGCCTCTTGCAACAGTAATACATGATTAGGGTTTTTGCAAGGATAGCCAACAATGAACACAATGAAATCTATATATAGCAGTCTTAGTTTCGCACATAGTTTCGCTGGAGGCGAAACTGTGCTGCCGAAACTGTAGTTTCGCCCGGCAGAAACTGTAGTTTCGCCCGGAGAACTTGCAATTTACTGTGAGCGAAACAGTAGTTTCGCTCACAGTTTCGCTGGACTGCTATATGTATAGAATCAACTAAACAACTTACAAAAGGAAACTAACATAAATCCTATTACATATAAAGATAAACAAATACTAATCTAAGGTGAGTCCAATCTATTCTTGATCTTCAGTTGATGCCTCTGGGAAACTGAAGCCAGCCAAGGCTTGGGTCCCCTCCTTAACTAATCATTTTCTATTGTGTATAGGGTGTCCGCTATAGTGCTTCTACCAATACTTGGATAGTAGATAGCGGAGCTTCCAGGCATATGATGGGAAATCAGTCCCTCCTTTACAATGTCAAACAAATTAAAGGGGGACACGTTTCTTTTACTGGAAACAAAGGAGGATATATTACCGCTCAGGGAGAAGTAGGTAATGCAAAGGTAAGGTTCGACAAAGTTAATTTTGTTCAGCAATTAGAAAACAATCTTCTTTCTGTGTCTCAGATTAGTGACAAGGGCTTCAAAGTTGTGTTTGACAATCGAAATTGTTACATTCTGAAGAAAGAGATGGAAATCCCAGAGCAGCAGGTATTAATGTCAGCATCTAGATATAATGACTTGTATGTTCTAGATATGTCGAATGCTTCTACTAGTGCTTCTACTGTCCAATGTTTCTTGTCTAAAGCTACAGAGAAGGACTACATCTCTTGGCACAGGAGAATGGGACACATAAATCACAGGAAGATGACTCATCTGATTCATAACAACTTAGTTGATGGAGTTCCTGTAAAGAACTTCAGACTTCCTGATTTTTGTGTCTCATGCAAGAAGGGAAAGCAGACCAAGAAATCTCACAAGACCAAGCAAGTCAATTCTATCGAGATGCCCCTGGAGCTATTGCACATGGACCTATTCGGTCCAGTCAGCACGAAGAGTATCGCTGGAGACTGGTACTGCTTTGTAGTCACTGATGACTACTTGCGGTTCTCCTGGGTGATGTTTCTGAAAGCAAAGTCAGAAACCTTTGAGTCATTTAAGGTACTCGTGACAACACTTGAGTCCCTATACAAGCTGAAGGTTAGGAAGATTCGCTCAGATAATGGAACAGAGTTTAAGAATCAGTGGATGGATGCTTTCTGCATGGAAAAAGGAATTGTTCATCAATTCACTTCTGCATACACACTACAGATGAATGGAGTTGCTGAGCGAAAAAACAGGAGCTTGATCGAGACCGCCCGGACTATGTTGGCAGATTCAAAGTTGCAAGTGCAGTTCTGGAACGAAGCTGTTGCCAATGCATGTTACACACTCAATCGTGTGTCAGTAGTGAAGAAGCATGGGAAGACTTGCTATGAGTTGCTACAGAAGCGTAAACCTAATTTGGAGTATCTGGAACTATTCGGCGCTCCTTGTACGCTACTGAAGAAAACTCAAGAGGGCAAGTTTAATGAAAAGGCGGATCAGGGGATCATTTTGGGATACAGTATACTAGATAAACGAGTTTACAACAACTCTACTGGTCAGGTAGAAGTATGGTGCAATGTTGACGTTCAACGGTTCACCATCCCTCCTGCTGGAAAAGGTCCATCGTCATTCTTTGACTACGATGGCTTTTTCAAATCATTCAATCTTCCTCAGTTATATTCGGATGAAGATATTGCTACTCAGATGATGCACGATGTTCTAAACACACCGAATCTGGATACTAGCAATACAACACTTACGAGTGTTTCATCACGAGTGTTTCATCGGGATCTACCATAGCTGAACAAGACGAAAGTGATGACTCATCAGATGATGAAGAAGCAACTGAAACAGGCCAAGCAGCAAATGTTGATCAAGACGGAAGCTCTTCAGCTGCTGAACATACATCTGGAAATACGGATTCTGAACCTCCAGTCACCAATCTAGATTCTGAAGTTGTTGTTCCTACAACACCCATGACTAGGATCAGTACGAATCATCCGCCGGATGCTATCATTGGTGATCTCCACTCCGGCATGCAGACAAGAAATCAGTTATATTCTGCTGACTACGCTGCAATAATAGGAAAGGGCTACGTGAATGATGGGGCTTTTAGATGTTTCGTTTCTCAAATTGAACCCAAACACGTAAGTGATGCCCTGAAGGATGAGGCCTCGGTCAACGCTATGCAATACGAGCTACTACAGTTCAAGAAGCTTGGAGTGTGGACATTGGTTGACAGGCCAAAAGGCGTGAAAGTGATTGGTACCAAATAGGTACTAAAGTGCAAGAAAGACGACAAAGGTCTTGTTATCAGAAACAAGGCACGTTTTGTTGTTCAAGGATTCAGACAAGTCGAGGGCGTTGACTACAATGAAGTGTTTGCACCAGTGGCACAAATGGAAGCAATTCGGATATTTCTTGCCTACGCATCATACATGAAGATCAAAGTTTATCAACTGGATGTGAAGAGTGCATTCCTTCATGGGGAAATCCGTGAGGAAGTATACGTCAGTCAACCTGAGGGTTTCGAGGATCCTTATCATCGGGACAGAGTCTACAAGTTAGACAAGGCTCTGTATGGGCTACATCAGGCTCCTCGAGCCTGGTATGAGAAGCTCTCCACCCATCTTGTGAAACACGGTTTTCGCAGGGGTGTGATTGACTGGACGTTGTTCATTAAAGAAAACGATGGTGATTTACTTATGGTGCAGATCTATGTGGATGACATCATCTTCGGTTCCAAAAACGAAGAGTTGTGCAAAGAATTTCAATCTGTGATGAAGGCAGAGTTTGAAATGAGTGCCATGGGAGAAATGAAGTTCTTCCTAGGATTACAGGTGGATCAGACACCTACCGGTATTTTTCTGCATCAGACTAAGTATGTCGGAGACATTCTTCATCGCTTTGATATGGAAAATGTCACAGCTGCCGGTACCCCTCTTGCCACAAATCATGATATGGCTCCTGATAAGAATGGGGATTTGGTGGATGTCACTATGTATCGTGGGATGATCGGATCTCTAATTTACTGCCTCCCATCTAGATATCATGTACCCCACATGTTTATGCTCCAGATATCAAGCAAAACCGAAAGTAAATCATCTTATTGGGGTGAAACGAATCTTCCATTATCTGAAGGGTACACCAGCACTGGGGTTGTGGTATCCTCATGACGATGACTTTGAGCTCATTGCGTATAGTGATTTAGACTATGGTGGTTGCAAAATGAATTTCAAGTCCACATCAGCAGTGTGTCAGTTTTTGGAAGGCGTTTAGTGATGTGGCAATACAAGAAGCAGACCTCGGTTGCCTTATCAACTTGCGAAGCTGAATATGTTGCTGTTGCAAGCTGCTGCTCTCAGATTATCTGGATCGCCAATCAAATAGGATTCCACACTATTTGATCTGGTTTCACGTTTGAATCAGTTAGTACTCCGTCGTAAGACACAGATGCATAGTCTGACACTAGTTCTGTCTTTCGTTTATTTTATTTTTTTAAATTTCCTCGCTTTATAAAAATCCAAAAACACAAAAAGATTTTTTATTTTAGAATTTTAGGGGGAGATTAGGTTAATTTCAGTATTCATTTACTCAAAAAAAAGGGGAAAGGCAGACAATCTAAAAGGCATAAACAAAATTGACAAGACTGTAATTCGACAATGGAAAATGATAGTACACATGCATCTAGCTACTTGGAACACCAAAAAGATTTTACATTGTTTAGAATTTTAGTTTCATTAAATCATAGAAAATTGTTAGTTAGAGGATTCTAAGTCTAACAAGATTGGGAAAATGATAGTACGCTTGTGTGTTACTGTAACTACACGAAGAAAGTTGATCTAGGGAGGTGCTAGTTCACTATACTATGTGTCGGTAGATTTAACACAATAGACGAGTAGACGTCATTGGTGAACTCAATCTAAACTAAATGGTTCAACCGACTGTGGGATCCCATCTTATCACTGGTTAACACAATCAGTTATTTCCAATAAGGAATAACGAGCAAATAAACGCCACCAAAGGTGTGCGTGTGACCACAAAAAGAGCAAACTATGAAAAAAATAGAATACAAGTGCAATCAAGCTGATAACTTATGTTGTTGGTGTGTTATGTGAAAAAGAAAATAAGAAATGCTCTAACAAGGAGATAGGTTGTGTGCCTCTCTGCTATGCGATGGCACTGACCTGAGGATAAGCATAACCTACATATTCTAGAATTCACTGTTGTTTGCCGCCTCTCTGCTGTGCGATGGCATTGACCTGAGGCTTGGCTTCTCTTTGAAAGCTCTAAGAATAGTCTCTTCTTGTCAAAATACCCGTAGACCGCTCAAAAGTCTCCTGAGCAAAGTAGATTACCATATAAGCGTGGGATCCACAATGTTGGTTGAAATAATATAACTTAATTCATCACCAATGTGTGTCAAAAGTCTGTGTATGGATTTAAAGGGACAAGTATACTGACAATCGTTGTGGATGCACCGACTGAGGTTGATTATCAAAGTGAATTACGTATCATATCAAGCATGATTCCCAGTTAGAACTTAGAAGTCCTAGATTAATGGAACACTGTGATATGTAAATATGTTGATTCCTTTTCATTAAATATAAAAGGTTCCAAGTAATTTAATTTATGCCTGTCTGATTCCGGATGAATCTGTCTTGAAAAGGTTGTTAATGCTAATAGGCTTATCTACCCAACCCTAACAAAATCAAAAAAATATTTTCATTTTGGTACTCAGTTTAGTATTTTACTTTAGTGTGTGTCAGTGTCCGACTATGCTATACTATTCATTGCAGATAATGTCATAAAATGAACTTAATGTTTAATCTATTATAACTTGTTTCTGAATAGTTAAATGGATCATGTCTGAGATGATCAGGTGGCTAAATGGATCATGTCTGAGATGATCAGGTGGTTAAATGGATCATGTCTGAGATGATCAAGTGGATAAATGGATCACATCTGAGGTGATCAAATTGTTTTATTAAAATAGTCATGTCGATCAAATTGCTCATAACGTTTTATCTACTGTTAAATGGAACTAAGGGTCGTAATGGTAAAATGGTCAAAAGGTGACAAGTATGGCCCAGTCGCACGACTGAACCATAAGTATGGTCTAGTCGTACGATTGGAAAATACAAATGAGTCAAATCGTACGAATAGACAATGCGAATGAGTCCAAGCACACGATTGGAGGTGACCGACTGTCACAGTCGTTCGAATGAACCTAAATCGTACGATTGGAACTGAATAATTGGTTGAATCGTACGAATGAGACTAAGTCGCATGACTCACTCATGCGACTAGGCTCAGTCGCACGACTGACCTATGCAACTCGGCTCAGTCACCCGATTGGGATTTGCCCTAGTATATATACAGGTCGAATCGTCCTCAGTCGCTCATTCACCCAAATCGCATCTCTCTATACGTACGACCTAACGAACCGCTGCCGAAATTATGTTTGATTCATATTTACTATCTATTTATGTGTTCTGACATTCATTTGTGCTTATACGGGTAATATTCGTGGTGTTTCATCATTAAAACCGATCAATGACTTCACAAATCACTCAAATTTTGACCCAACAGTAACCGAAAACAAAAGGCAAAAATAAACCACACAAACTGAGCAATAAGTTCAAACAAAACTTAAAATATGCTTAATCGGTCGCGTCTGAGTGTCATGAGACTAAGTTCAACGTTTAACATCAATTATAGCTCAAAACACGAATTTGAATGGACAACCAGTCGACTGAACGACTGGACACACTGATGAACTTCATCGTACGATTGAGCTATCCGATTGTCTCAATTGTACGACTGAGTTGGACGAATGATTCAATCGTACGACTGAACCTTGTGAATGAGTTCAGGCGCATGACTGAGATACACATATGAGAAGACATGCGACTAAGTCCAATCGTAGGACTCAGTCGTACGCATGAACTCAATCGTACGACTAAATGTCAGTCGCACAGTTCAATCGCACGACTGGAATTTAGTTGTTTGTTCAGTCGCACGATTAAACAAAAGTTTAAAGTTCTTTGACTGAATATAGCTATCCTTAATATGCACTAACATTTATTTACATTATGTAACAGATGGCAAGTCGTTGGATCATAATGTTGGACCAAAAGAACCAATGAGCCAAGATCAGGAAAACCTCTAAGTCCCACATGACATCACAACAACTGCTGAAGACCCTCATCAGCTGTTCTGACAAAGTCTGAAGAATCAACAGCTGAAGTTCAAAGAACTGAAGTACAACAGCTGAAGATCTCAAAGTGCTGAAGATAAGTACTGAAGTCTAAAGTACTGATAAACTAAAGTACTGAAGACTTCAAGTACTGAAGACAAGTGCTGAAGATCAAAAGTCTGAAGAACTGAAGAACTGATGAACAACTGCTGATGCACAAAGTCTGAAGACAACGACTGAAGACAACAGCTGATGACAAATAGTCATCAGCTGATGAAACATCTGAAGACCAAAGTCTGAAGACCAAGTGCTGAAGTTTCAGAGTTTGTCACAACAGCTGAAGAAGTCTTCTTCAGTTGTTGTGATGGTTTATTTTCCTTTCAGTAGTTTTATGTTTTTCCTTTCAGTAGTTTGTACAACAGCTGAAGAGTTTGTTCTTCAGCTGTTATAGTTCAGTAGTTGTAAAACGACTGAAGAGTTTGTTCTTCAGTCGTTGTAGTTGTCAGTAGTTTACTTTTCAGTACTTGTAACAGATAGAACACTTAGGAAATTTTGTAAGAAGATGTCAGCTGTTGTGACATCTTCAGTAGTGTGTTCTATCAGTAGTTAGTTTAATAATGTTTAATGTCAGTGGAATCTGACAACGGTATGGGTCATTTGCCTATAAAAGGGCAGTGACCTGAATGTATTCCACGCCGAAACATGAAATAAACGAATATTATTCTTTCAAGGCAGAATTATTCTCTCTACATCTACTCTTGGTTTGCATGCAATATTCTTTATGTTCTTGCTTTAATTGCTAATATTCATACTAAATCCGCTGCGAACACATCTAATTGATCAAACTAGAGGCTGAGATCTTAACAAATGGTATCAGAGCTGGTTAATCATTGATCGATTTCACTATTGATCATTTGAAACTGCTCTTTTGATCTCTACGTTTGATCGAATTAGCAATTTGCAAGAATTAGCTGTAGAGAGAGAGATTCTGCTGTTTCTGGCCAAGAAAAAAAAAACTTGAGTTCTCTTGGTGGTTTTGAGCTACATTTGTTTTGTTTAAACTTGAGTTTGACTAATAACTGAGATGACTACACCAACATACGATCCTCACAATACTGGTTCCTCAACCAAGCCACGATGCTTGTGAGGAATGAGTACAACATATGGCAAAGACGTATGCTTCACCACTTGTCTGTCAACAGTGCTGGTTGTTGGAAGTCAGTGGTGCATGGACCATACAAGCCTATGGTGAGCGTCCCTGAATCTAATGAACAGGTTCCAAAGAAACCTGAACAATATTCGGACGAAGATCTAAAGCTGTTCGAGATTGATGCTAGAGCCCATGGAATTTTAGCCATGGCTATTCCAAATGAGATTTACTCAGGGCTCTTGCATCATGAAACTGCTCATGACCTATGGGTTGCTCTAAAGGAACAATTTGGAGGAACTAATTCCGTCTTAGCAAACAATAGGAAATCCTCGCCCAACAATATGAGACATTCTCATATAGAAAGGGTGAGACTCTGACCCAGCAGTTTGAGCGGTTCTCTTGTTTGATTTCTGAGCTGAAGATGGTCAAACAAGAGTACTCCAACAGCCAGATGAACAACAGGTTCCTCAGATCACTGCCTAAGAGATGGGACACTTATACCATTGTTCTACGCTCCAGTGCAAATCTGGAAACTCTATCTCTCACCCAACTTCATGGGAAACTGCTCACTTTTGAGAGAGAGATAGAGCAAAAGAGGAAGTTGTCTACTTCTGGCAAGCTCGCTGATGACTTTGTTCAAGGCAATGCTGCCTTGATAAGTCAGGAGTCTGAATATGCTTCATCAGAAAGTTCTTACGATGAGCATATTGATTTCTCTACCAACTCAGAACAAGCTTTTGTTGGTGTAGGTAGTAGTTCAGGAGGCTGCAGTGATAACTGGTGCTTCTTGATGGATGATTTGAAGGGCATTCCAGATGATGATCTGGAAGAGATGGATATTTTGAGCCAAATGGCAATGATCAATATCAGATCTCAAAAGTTCTACAAAAGAACTGGTAGGAAATTCCCTGGTCTCTCTGGCAAAACCAAAGTTGGTTTTGACAAGAGCAAGTTGAGGTGTCACAAGTGCCAAAGGCTTGGACACTTTGCAAGAGAATGTAGATCATCTGGATCTAACTCCTCTGCACCCTTTGTGACTTTTCCAAGCAATAGCTCACAGCACAGAGGGCAACCTTCCTCCAGTTCTGGTCATCCATCACAAGCACAGGCATCACCTGCTTATTTTGTGCCTCAGGGGTATATGCCATACTCTTACCCCTGCTACTATGTGCCTCAGTCCAGTCAAACTCAAAAACCTTCGGCTCAACCACCACAGGCTCTTCCTGAGCCTCAATCTTCCCCATCTCATCATCAAACACAACCTCAACAACACAGCTTCTTCACCCCAGGAGTTGTTGACTGGAGTAGTCTACCAGATGATCTATCTGGACAGGAACAACTACTCCAAGGTGCTGGTCAACATGGTGGTGATAGTCCTTTTGGAAATCTTGCTCTGATGGCCCTTGAGTCTGCTGAGGGGTCATCATCCAATGCCTCATCACAGGTATCATCTGAGGCCAAAGCCAAGCTTTGTTCTGAATCATGCATAGCAGCATTTGCTTCTGTTAGAGAAGCAAATGTAGCTTTAATAGATAAAAATCTTGAGCTAGAGCACACTATTTCCAGAAGAAAAGCTGATTTTGAGGTTGTACTAAAAGAGAAAAATGATGAGATTTACAAACTTAAATGCCAAATCAAAGATGGTAAAGCTAGGGAAGATGTACTTCTAGAGAAGTACAGAGACCTCAAGGAAACTCTTGCCAACACCCAAGTAGAGTGTGATCGATGGGTGCAATCATGCAAGGGTTTTGAAATGCTTCTTAAGAAGCAATCAGCTTCCAATGTGAAGTTTAGGATTGGTTATAATCACACTGCTCCTCCTACAGATTTCACTTTAAGAGCAGAAGTTGAATCTGATAGAGAGAGCAATAACCAATCCTTCTCATCATGTGACCTACTATCTTCTGATTCAGCATCATCAGAGATAGAAGTCAGCAACCAATCAGCAGATACTACAAGAGCTGATGGTTCAAATGCTGACTGTCACATGATCAAAAAGTTGATCAACTCAGGTGTTGTCTCTAGAAGTACTGAAAGTACTAGAGAGCAAGTGATAACACTTGAAGTTCAAACCTCAACTACTGCCAGCACTGAAGAGAAGAAAACTGACAGTAGAAAAGGTTTGAAGACAACTAAAGAAGAGGTCAGGAAAGCAGGTACTAAAGGGAAGAAAACTGCTAGTACTGATAACAAACAGCTGAAGAACAAGTCTTCAGTTGTTTCATCTTCTTTGGTTGATGGTCAACACAAGATGAAGAAGAAGCCATGTGAGATATGTGGCTTGTTCAATCATCTTACTGATGATTGCTGGTACAAAAGGGGTTCCAAACTCAAACAACAGGAGGAAATTAAAGAGCAAATAAAGAAAATGAAAAATGAGTTTGAAACCAAGTTTGTACTAGCAACATCAAAGCCTGAGATCCCTAAACCCAAAGCTAAATCCAAAAAGAAAGTAGGGAATACTCAGGAAACAGCTGAGGTTGCTCAGAAAAAGATGGTACAACATAGGAATCCATCATCAGCAAACTCCAGTGTGTCTGAAGAGCTGAAAGATTTATCACAAAGTCAGACACAGCTGGTGATGATGGTTCAACATCTAATGGGAAGAGTCAACCATTTAGATGCTCCTGTGTTGAAACCACAGAAAAGGAAGTCCAAGCCAAATGGTTCCTCTTCTATACCATCTTCTTCACCTCAGGCTGTTACACATAACACACCTGTTAGTGTTGCACCTATAGTTGAGAACAGACCCAAACCAAATAGGTTTGGGTCTCTAAAACTAACTAACATGTGGTTATGATTGCAGGGTTCTTCAACATGCCAAAAGAGCATCTGGTATGTAGACAATGGAGGATCTATGCACATGACATGAAGCAGCTCCCTTCTTAATAACTACTCTCAAGGAAAGAAGGGATTTGTTTCCTTTGGCAATGATGCAAAGGGTTACATCATCGGAAAAGGCTTTGTTTCCAATGGGGAAACAAGGTTTGATGATGTTAACCATATGGAGAATCTCAAGTACAACCTCTTGAGTGTCAGTCAAATGTGTGATAAAGGCCATATCGCCCTTTTCACAAGCAGGAACTGTCGGATTCGGTCATCCAAAGTCCTAAATTTGATTGACAGGTGTTGGATGAATACACTCTCCTGAAGGCCAACAGGACAGGAAGAGTGTATGCCTTAGATCTTTCCAAAAAGATAGATCTAAAAGGCCATCCTTGCCTATTCTCCAAGGCATCTCCTCAAGAGTCTACTCTATGGCATAGAAGGCTGGGTCATGTTAATTTCAAGAACATGAATCAGCTGATAAGCCATGGTTTGGTTAGAGGATTGCCTTTGAAGGAGTTCAAGTGTGAAGACAACTGCACTGCTTGCTTAAAAGGAAAACAACACAAAGTTTCATTCCCTTCAATAGAAGAACCAAAGTCCACTGCCTGCTTGCAGCTCTTGCACATGGATCTCTTTGGTCCTGTCAGAGTGATGAGCATGGCAAAGAAGAAATACTGCCTGGTAATTGTGGATGATTATTCCAGGTATGTATGGACTTTCTTCTGGCACTCTAAGGATGAAGCAGCCAAGACTATCATGAACTTTGTGTTATTTGTAGAAAAGCAGTATTCTCTACAGGTCAAGTGTGTGAGGAGTGACAATGGAACATAATTTAGAAACCACACACTTGATGACTTCTACCTGTCCAAGGGAATTAAGAGGCAGTTTAGTATTCCTAGAACTCCTGAGCAGAATGGAGTGGTGGAGAGAAAGAACAGGACTCTCATTGAAGCAACAAGGTCAATGTTGGCTGACTCAGGTTTGCCACTGACCTTTTGGGCTGAAGCTGTCAATACAGCTTGCTATGTACAAAATAGAACTTTAGTGAATAAGAGGTTGATGAAGACTCCTTATGAAATTCTTCATCATTTGGCTCCTCTAATTTCATTCTTTAGAGCCTTTGGGTGTCCATGTTTTATTCTCAACACTAGCAACCCACTCCAGAAATTTGCTAGTAAGGTGGATGCAGGGTATTTTGTTGGTTATTCATCAACTTGCAAGGCATACAGAGTCTTCAACTGTAGGACAAAAGTGGTTGAAGAAACTTGCATGTTAAGTTCAATGAATCTCCAAAGGACAAGATTCCACAAAACCCTGTGGAGTTGTTTGATCTGGACATACTGCAATATGTTCCTTATCAGCCTCCAGCTGTTAAGCCTGTCAACAGTTCTCCACCTGGTGGTACTGATGATGATGTAGTCAGTACTCACCTCTTCAGGTTTAGTGACAACCTGCCTGAGTTCACTAAACCTGATGCTCCTGTAGCTTCAGCAGCCCATCCACAACAAATGCTGATGAGATTTCTGCAAGCTCTACTCATTTGAGCTGCCATCTCCTACATGGTTTCAGGAATCTCCATCACCATTTGTTGCTGCTGAAAGTCCTACAAACACTTGCACTGACATTATAGTCTATCAAGAGCTGAGGAATCACCCCACATCTCAAATCATTGGTGATATCAATGCTGGAGTTTCAACCAGGAGTCAATTTCCAATTTCTGCTTCTATGCTCTCTTCATCAGTCAGCAAGAGCCAAAGAACTATCATGTTGCCTTAAGAGACAATGGATGGGTTGAAGCAATGCAGCTTGAGCTTCTTCAGTTCAAGAAACAGCAAGTGTGGGAGCTTGTTCCTTTACCCCAAGGGAAGTGTGCAATAGGCACCAAATGGGTATTCAGGAACAAAACAGATGATAAGGGCCAAATTGTCAAGAACAAGGCCAGGCTGGTTTATCCAAGGATTTGCACAAGAGGAAGGCATCGATTATGATGAGACCTTTGCTCGTGTGGCAAGACTGGAAGCAATCAGACTGTTCTTAGCTTATGCTACCTTTCACAGTCTTAAGGTTTACCAAATGGATGTCAAAAGTGCCTTCTTATATGGAAAAATAAAAGAAGAAGTTTATATGTGTCAACCACCAGGCTTTGAGGACAACAAACATCCTGATTGGGTGTACAAGTTTGATAAGGCTCTTTATGGGCTGAAGCAAGCTCCTAGAGCCTGGTATGAGACACTATCAACTTTTCTTTTAGAGAATAAGTTCACTAGAGGCGCCATTGATAAAACCTTATTCATCAAGACTGTGGGAAAACATAAGCTCCTTGTTCAAATTTATGTAGATGACATCATCTTTGCATCCTCTGATCTAAAGTTGTGTGATGAATTTACAATGCTCATGAAGCAAAAGTTTGAAATGAGTGCTATGGGGGAATTACAGTTCTTTCTAGGTTTGCAAATCAAACAAGGGATGATGGAATTTTCATCCATCAGTCCAAATACACCAAAGAGTTGTTGAAAAAGTTTGATTTACAAACCTGTAAGCCCTGTTCTACTCCCATGAGCAGCATCACACAACTAGATATAGATCAGAAAGGTAAAGCGGTTGATGAAACCCTTTACAGATGTATGATTGGGTCCTTGATGTACCTTACAGCTTCTAGACCAGACATCATGTTTGCAACATGTGTTTGTGCTAGATTTCAGGCTGTACCTAAAGAATCCCATTTGATTGCAGTCAAAAGGATCTTTAGATATCTGCAAGGTACCCAATCACTAGGTCTTTGGTATTCAACTGGGCATTCTTGCAAGTTGTTGCTTTCTCTGATAGTGACTATGCAGGATGTAAAGTTACCAGAAAATCCACTTCTGGTGGTTGCCAATTCTTAGGCAATTGTTTAGTTTCTTGGCAGAGTAAGAAACAACATCAATTGCTACATCCACTGCTGAAGCTGAGTACATTGCTGCTGCAAGTTGTACATCTCAGATACTCTGGCTTCAGAACCAACTCTTGGATTATGGCATTACAGAGACTAAGACTCCATTATTAATGGATAGTGCTTCAGCTCTTTGCATTGTCAAAATCCAGTCCAGCACTCTAGGACCAACATATAGAGATCAGACATCACTTTATTAGGGATTGCTATGAATAAGGTCTGATTGATCCAAAGTTTGTGCCTAGTGCTGATGAGCTTGCAGACATATTTACTAAGCCTTTGATAGTGCCACATTTCAAAACTTGGTACTAAGATTGGTATGCTGCAGCTCGAATAACTTGACCAATACTGATGCTCTCAGTTCACAAGTACTGATGAGCATTAGTATGCAAAGGTCAAATATAAGTACTGATGAGTAATTAGTCTTCAGCATTTTCACAACTACTGAAGACCAAAGACTTCAAAGTACTGATGTACATTATTTGTTGAAAACAACTGATGTAGTGAGGTGGATTACAACTACTGATGTATCATTTTCAAACAAATAAGTACTGAAGAACAAATTTTGTTCACAAGTACTGATGTGTAATTCACATAAATACTGAAGACAATTTGTTCACCAGCTTTGGAGTATTTCATCAGCACTTGTGAACATCTGATCACAAGAGCTGAAGGCATAAATACTCACAAGAGCTGAAGGGTCAATGAAACATCTGAAAGTTAGCCAAAGAGCTGATGAGTAAATGTGGAGGTCAGCATGAAACAACTGATTTGACGGAAACAGCTGATGAGTAATTTTACTCTTCAGCTGATGCCAACAGCTGCTGTTTCATACCCAAACAACTGAAGGACAAAACCATGTCTTCAGTAGTTTCACAACTACTGATGACTAACACCACGTCCTCAGTTGTTTGCAACAACTGAAGCAATACCATGTCTTCAGTAGTTCATAACTACTGATATCAGTAGTTCACAACTACTGAAGGCTAACACCAAGTCTTCAGTTGTTACAACGTCTGAAGATGAAAACTAGGTCTTCAGTAGTTTATAACTACTGAAGACTGACAATAAGTCTTCAGCCGTTTACAACATCTGAAGGACAAAACCAAGGCTTCAGTAGTTTCAACTACTGAAGACTAACACCAAGTTCTCAGATGTTACAACCACTGAAGGTTAAAACCACGTCATCAGTAGTTTCAACAACTGATAACTAACACCAAACCTTCAGTAGTTTTCTTTCAGCCTTTGCCTTACCCTATAAATACCTAACCTTCAGAGCTTTTCATTCTCACGACCTAACTTTTCAAAAACCTCTGATATCTCATACACCATTAATGGCGGCCATGCAACTCAAACCTCGACACAACTGTGTCGCTCATCTCACTAAACCGCCATTCTGGGCTAAGTTCCACAATGCCGTCGATCTGATGACCGACTCACAATACCAGACAGCATTCCTCCTCAACCCCACCATATACACCGACTCCTTGGCGGAGTTCTGGACGAATATCAGCGTCCAAACCGAGAGAATACGGCGAGGTCTCTCTCCGGTCCTCCGTCAACAACCACCCAGTGGTTATTACTCCAGCTACTCTTCGAGAAACCCTAAAGCTGGAGGATGCCACCTACCCAACCTCCTACCCCAAAGGCGCCCTCGATCTATGCTTCACTGCCAATGACTATCAGGGTGACCTTTCAGCCACCACCTTGTTGAAGAAACACTTCCCAGATCCCCAACGACTGATCTTTCACATGGTAAATGTGTGTCTGGCTCCCAAAACTTCTTCATGGGACCAGATGTCAACAAGGTGGCAACAGGTATTGTACTCTATCCTTGAGAAACAACCCCTAAACTTCACTGATATTATATTTTGGGAACTCAGGGATATGGCCACAAACCCATTTCTAACCGTTGGATCTTGTATCCTCGGTTTATAATGGCCATCATCCAAAGCCAGCTTCAAGCTGAGGACTAGTGGGCACTGGAGTCCCTGCCATGGCTGTTTCTAGCCGAGGTATACTCCAGGCACAACACCGACCACACACTCAAACAGGCTGGCCAGCTGCGAAAACCCACGCAGCAGGAACCCACAGCCTCCACCTCCAAATCCAAAGTCCCCACCAAGCAAAAGCCAAGAAGCCCAAAAAGGCTACTCAGGGAAATGAGTCCCCTGAGGATGCCCCTGCAACACAAAGGCAGGATGTGGCTGCTGGTTCGATTCTCCCAGCAGCTACCATGACTCCACCCACCACAACCGCACAGGTTTCCTCTCAAGGAGCCTGATGCAACAACTGGGGCACCTACACATCTGGGGTCTTTCTCACTTGAGGAGACTGCCACTGAAAGCACACTCCTCCCCATGTGCACTCTGCTTCTAGCCCATCTCCCACAGAAGCCGCCCCACAAAGTCCAACCTAATTATTGCCAAAGTGCTGACCCACCTGAGCACTCCACCCTCTCCCCAGAAACCTATTACAACTGGGGATACTCCAACCAAAGAGGGGGTGGATACAAGTGCCGGTGGGAGCCCACAGCACAGAGAATCACAAGTCCAATCTCTAGTGTGGCTAGGGAGATAGGACAATCTGGTGAGGCTGCCACTTCCCCTGCATCAGCACATGAGCAGGGTGAAGCTGGTACAAGCAATAAGACCTCACCAGAGGCAACTGCCGATGATGGATCCAATCCGGAGGCTGGAAGTCCCCAGAACCAATACAAAGGGGCACATGCTACTACTGAGCCACACTCAGAGCATGTATATCCTGACACAGTCAGGAGGTCAGGTGATTCAGCTCCCACTGATGATGACCTGAGCTTCTTCTATGATGTAGTTGCTCACAACACTATCCTAGAGGATGAGATAAGCAGACTCAAAGAGCTGCTTGCTCAAATGACTCAGGATAGAAGTCCATCTGCACCACCAACCCACCAGATGGCACCTTCACCCGAAGGTCTCATACACACTGAGCCACTCCCACAAACTCAGCCACCAGCCCCTGCTTCTGGCACTAGCTCTCAGGGTCAGAACCCCCCTGAGCAGCTAGATGCTATCCTCCAGAAATCCCTGCCTCTCATCACACCCATAATCACAGAAATTGTGATGAAAACCATTGATGAGAGGCTTCCCACACATATCCAACCTCTGGTGGAGGTTGCTATTGCTAAAGCCCTTGCTGAGAGTCAAACCCCAACCAATGCACCCAAAAAGGGGAGACCTCAGTGCAAGGAAAGAGGAAAGAGGGGAGAGGAGGAGCTAGAGGTAGGTAGAAAGGAGGTGGTTGAGAGGGAGAAGGTTCAGGAGACCAAGGAAGGGGAGGGAGGAGGAGGAGAGAGCTGAGAAAGAAGTGACTGGAATCCAAAAGGATTTCAGTATCACTTATCAAAAGAGAGGAGAGGTGAGGGAGAGTGCTGATCCTGATCTAGCAGCCCTTGTCAAGGAGGCTGATGCTGAGCATAGCCTTCAATGGACTCTGTCATTGAACAGCTGTTCAGGCAAGGCTTTGACAAGATACTGGCCTTGCTAGATCAAGAGATCAGGAATATGGAGAGAAAGAGAGATTGAGTATCGATGGACTACTTATAGCCAAGAGGAAAGAAAGAAACTTGAGGCTATGAGTAGGTTCACTTCGAAGTACCTGGGCAGACCAGTCCTTGATGTCAAGGCATGGACCAGGGACAGACTCTTGGCAATAACCACCAAGATCTGTTCGGTTGGTGATTTCACTAAGGGACTGGTCGGAGGCCCTTTCTGAAGCAGGTGCTGGAAAGGACACTGCTAGTAAAACAGACCAAACCAGCCCTTATTTCTAGGTTACTAGCAGTGCCTGCCAACATTCCCACACCACAACCACCAACCACAACCCACAAAACCAACCCCTTCACCATCAAAAACCCGCAGCCAATGATCCACCCTTGGTGAAGAAGAGAAGGGTGTTGAGGCTGCAAGAAGGAGAAGATGAGGAGGATGAGGATAGTCTGCCAATTTTAGCAGTTATACCTCTACCCAAAGCCAAACCACAAACCATCACTCCACCTCACAGCAGACACTGTGAGGGTAAAATAGAAGAGGAGAGCAGCAAAGGCGACATGAGGAAATGCTGAAAAGCATTGACATGCTATGCTGCTTCTACCTCTATATGAACATGCAAAAGAAGCTCTGAGATTATTCACCCTCAAACAAACCTTTCAATATGAAAGGAGAGGGTGAGAACTTGGCCTGACCCTAAGGGTGTCTCACAGGATAGTCAAGAAGGACTGCCTGTGAGATACAAGAGCCAACTAAAGAGAATCGTAGATGAAGAGATCTCTGTGGCTCTTGTAATAACACCCTGGGAAATAGTAGAGGAATTCGAGAAAGCTTATAGCCCACCAATCACCCCAAACATGCTAGATAATAGGGTGATTAGGAAGGGTTTGGTCTATAAGAAGCTTGAGAATTTCCATAGGGATGAGCTCAACCTGCTGTTGGAGGTAACACCCTGATGAATTTGCATACAGGCAAATCACAACAGTTAAGCTCAAAAATGGTAGACAGGCCAAGTACATCTCAGAGCTATACGGTCGGGAGGGATTGTTCGATGGTGTGCCTGAAGACCTGTCCAAAGAAGAACAAATGACCTTTCTTCAGGCCTACACCGAGAATCCTACCGGCTTGTACGTGGGAGGTAGATCTCATGGATGGGGCAACAACTCTGTGTCCAATTCCCCAAGACAGAGCTCCCATCCATACTTAGCCAAACAAACACTTGAGACTACCTCTCAGGCCAGTGCTTATCTGGGTCAACTTCTAATCTGATCTAGAAGGAAATAGACCATCTTATGCCACCAATAAGTGGGACAACAAATAATTAGAGGTTTTGGCTGCATTGGTTCAGGGGGAGTTTGTTGGACCAAAAGAACCAATGAGCCAAGATCAGGAAAACCTCTAAGTCCCACATGACATCACAACAACTGCTGAAGACCCTCATCAGCTGTTCTGACAAAGTCTGAAGAATCATAGCTGAAGTTCAAAGAACTGAAGTACAACAGCTGAAGATCTCAAAGTGCTGAAGATAAGTACTGAAGTCTAAAGTACTGATAAACTAAAGTACTGAAGACTTCAAGTACTGAAGACAAGTGCTGAAGATCAAAAGTCTGAAGAACTGAAGAACTGATGAACAACTGCTGATGCACAAAGTCTGAAGACAACGACTGAAGACAACAGCTGATGACAAATAGTCATCAGCTGATGAAACATCTGAAGACCAAAGTCTGAAGACCAAGTGCTGAAGTTTCAGAGTTTGTCACAACAGCTGAAGAAGTCTTCTTCAGTTGTTGTGATGGTTTATTTTCCTTTCAGTAGTTTATGTTTTTCCTTTCAGTAGTTTGTACAACAGCTGAAGAGTTTGTTCTTCAGCTGTTATAGTTCAGTAGTTGTAAACGACTGAAGAGTTTGTTCTTCAGTCGTTGTAGTTGTCAGTAGTTTACTTTTCAGTACTTGTAACAGATAGAACACTTAGGAATTTGTAAGAAGATGTCAGCTGTTGTGACATCTTCAGTAGTTGTGTTTCTATCAGTAGTTAGTTTAATAATTGTTTAATGTCAGTGGAATCTGACAACGGTATGGGTCATTTGCCTATAAAAGGGCAGTGACCTGAATGTATTCCACGCCGAAACATGAAATAAACGAATATTATTCTTTCAAGGCAGAATTATTCTCTCTACATCTACTCTTGGTTTGCATGCAATATTCTTTATGTTCTTGCTTTAATTGCTAATATTCATGCTAAATCCGCTGCGAACACAATCTAATTGATCAAACTAGAGGCTGAGATCCTAACACATAAGCACAAAGCACAATCTTTGCGCTCATCTGGACTGACCTCCAGAAAGCAGCGGAGTTTGTGGACATCATCTCATTCTTACGGATATCGAGGATCTTCAGAGCTATATCTACTCCCCGGACTTCGTATCTATCCTTACAGCAAGCATTCTGGGAAAATGCTACTGTAGATAGATCTGTGGAGCCCTACTGTATCAGGAGCTCTATCCTCGGTTCAGGCCATAGAGATCACCGAGGAAGATCTAAGGACAGTCCTCGAGTTTGGGGATGGCAGTGACTGTCCTACACGACTACACCGCTGATAGTTCGAGGGGTGTTTTCTACGGCAAAGTACGCTGGGGATATCAACGCAGGTATGCTTAACAAGAGCAACCTATGCCCCCAGTTCAAGTACTTAGCCCACGTGCTGCTCGGATGCAATGCTTCAAGGAAAGGAGGCTTTGATGAGTTATCGGAGTAGATGCAGAGCACATATGTTACGTTGGTGCTGAACCATCCGTTCAGCTTCTCGTGGATGATCTTCACTTACTTAGTGGAGAACATAGAAGCGAAGGGCAAGGAGAGCTTCCGCATGTACCCTTGCTTCATGCAGATGATAATTGACCAGAAGCTCCCGATGCTGCCCAAGGTTAAAGAGGACGCTGTAGTGCTCGAGGTGATGGATGATACCACCTTGGGTAGGATGAAGGTGTACATGGGGAAGCAGGTAAAACCCCCTGTCAGATGACTATTTGGGCATCTAGCCCGGGATGATTATGTGGCGCCAGCAAAAAGGAAGTGGCGCCACGAGGACAGCGATTCGGATGTGGAGCAAGTTGCTCTGCCCTCCGATGACTCCGATGATGATCATGATTCTGATCAGGGAGGGGATGGTCAGGAAGAACCCAAACCAGCTCCGATACACCCTGATTTTCATATGTAGGAGGAGGAGTCTGATGAAGAGCCACTTACCCGGACTGTGGGAAGTCGGGAAGTGGCAACCGAGCGGGATTAAGGGCGGTTGGTGGACGCCCGGGAGTCTGGGAGCTCTACAGTTGATCCATCTTACACCCCAGCCTCTCCCGGTAATCGAGGGGGAGCCTCTGTGTCCAGGGGGACACAGAGGAAACGTATGGCTCAGCCTCATGGGCTGAAGCCCAAATGTAGGAGGATCACTCTTATCACTACCTCCTCCGCTACTACCACTACCATTCCTCCACCCATCACTACCACACCACCTACCACCACTACAACAACCCCACCTTCACCACCACACCACCTATTATCACAACACCACCCCCAATCTTCACTACACCACCACAGCTACCACCACGACACTACCCCCAATCTTCACCACTACACCACCTACCACTGCTACCTAAGCCGGTCCATCTCCTTCCCAACAGGTTCATTCCTCCCTCCTGTTGGAGTGGAGGAACAGCTAGCAGCTCTGAACAGAATGATGCTTAAGCTGCTAGCTGCAGATGAAGAGAAGGTAGCGAGACTACTTCAGGTTGAGGAGCAAAATGCTTCTCAAGCTCAGCTTATCTCTCAGCAAACTGAGCAGATTTCTCAACAAGCTGCGCAGATCTCTCAACTCCAGGAGCACAAAGTCCTGTCTATGCAGAAGATTAAGGAGTTGGAGTCTGCTAATAAGAAGATTTCGCTAAAGCTAACGGGGTCAGAAGCTGACCTATTAAAGATAAAGGAAGGAGATGGTGATGAAGGTGATGATGATGATGATGAGGATGATGATGACGAGGATGATGATGAAGATACTGACGAGGAGGGTGACGAAGATTCACATGACAAAGACGATGATGACGATGACAGAGATGCAGCTACATCTCCCTCTGATCCTGAGCACGAACAAAGAACCAAAAGGAAACAAGATAAGAAGGCACCTTCGTCTGCTCCGTCTACCTCCCAATCTACTGAAGATCCAACAATGATTCAAGGCAAAGTTCAGGATTAAATGTCTATTTATTATTTAAACTTTTTACTTGAAATCTTGCATCAAATTTTGTGTTATATATATAAAATTAAAAGGTGAAATAAACATAAGTAATGTGTTTAATGTATACTTACTGGTACTGCATTTGGTTGTTTAACAGTTCAGCTAAACAAGTTGATGAGCATGACGTTATGCCCCTTCATCAAATCGAATCAAATTGACTATGATTCTCGATTTGCAAGGGATCGTACAATGATCTGTCTATTACACGGCTGAAGAAGGGGAGATCATACATGATTTAACAGATGAACAGGTTGCTGAACTATTTAGCCTGAATCCTGATGAGCTGGTAAAAGATGCTCTAGAGGTCGATGTAGTCAGTGATGAAGAACTACAAGATGTCGACGAGGTGGAGATTGAGGACGTAACTGCTGATCATTATCCCCAGTATACTAACGCCGAAGGCGAAGTTCTACCAGATCTGGGGGAAACATTTGACAGCAGTATCTTCGACAAGGTTGAAGAGATGACAGCTGCTAAAGCTGCTACAGTAGAAGCTCCTTAGGCAGATGATGCTGATCTAGCATCCAAAAAGGCTGAATGGGTAGCCTGCCTGGAGGAGATGAAGAAACAGCGTGCGCCAAATAAATCAAATGCCTACACCAAGCTTTACAAGGTGAAGAAACATCAAAAGGTGTCATGCAAGATTATTAGCTGGGCATCCTTTGATGATCTCAAAGTATATGCTGTGAAGAGAGTGAAGGAATAGAGTATTTCAGATTCCCACACGATCTGAAAACTCTCCCTGGTTTTGAGCTTAATCGTTTAGCCAACTTAAGCCTCCTGTATGCTATCCCTGGGAAGATATCGGGATAGTTCGAGAAGGCACTAAAGAAGGAGTACCTTACGAGGTGGGTCAATTTTAAACCTCAACAGCCCAAAAGGTTGATACATAAGACAGTTGTTGACCCCACCTCCAGTAGACCGAAGGTAGTTTTGAGATGGCACCCTCCGCGCACAATGTCGCGTATTCCACTGAGGGAAATGCCACAAGATTTTGCACCCCATTTTAAATGGTGGTATTATGACTGGCACACTGGTGAGGCCGTCATAGTTTTGGAAAAGGAAGGGAAGGTTGAGACAATTAGGGTATTCGACCCTATGTGGCTAACTAACTTGTCTGCTTCAGATGTATACATCTTGTACAAGTGGCCACTGTTTTTTTGACACTCAAGATATCGTGCAAGCGCTTCAGTTTCAACATGTTATATGTTTATGCTTCGCACTCGATATTCATTCTGGTGTTTCTAGAGAAGATCGGAAGAAGAGATTTGAAGAGTTCAAGAAAGAGGTCAAAGTCTAGATAGAACTAGGTCCAAGGGGAGTTTGTTGGCACACATGTCTTCAGTTCTAGTCTAGTGAGATTAACTGTAGTAGAACTTCTTCTGTAACACATATGTAATATTTAATCAATATAATGAGAATCTCTTCTATATATGTTTGTTGGTTGTTTAATGTTATATCTATTTATATTATTTATTGGTACACGCATGCATGACAATGTTATATAGGTTTACAGTTGTTAGACATAGTTCTGAACCATTGAAGGTTCAAGAATGTGTTTAACTAAGTATCCTGATTCAGTCGCACGACTGGACCATGCGAAAGGGCCAATCGCACGACTGAACCTGGTGATTGAGTCAATCGTACGATTGAGTCATAAGACTGACTCAGTCGTCCAAATGAACCAATCGTATGACTCAGTCGCACGACTAAGCCATTCGCTTGGCTCAGTCATACGAATGAGAGCTGTAACCTATAAATACCACTTAATTCGTGGAAAAACAAAACACTTCGAATATTCGCAACCCTAGCCGTGCTTGTTCGTCCAAAGAGTCCTTTCCAACTTCACAGAACGTTTCTGATCGATTCTAATAAATTCTTAACGTATTCTTATCGTTAGTTTTTGATCGGATTAACATTCTCCCTAATTGGATCGCCAATCAAATAGGATTCCATACTATTTGATCTGGTTTCACGTTTGGATCAGTTAGTACTCCGTCGTACACGGTCCTAACATATTAAACATTATAAGCATCAACCACACATTTTATTTCATTCATCCCATTCAATTATATATATGTAAGACATGAAAGATATTTTACATTTAGCTCCTAACTAGGTACACATGTATCAACAAACTCCCCCTTGGACCTAGTTTACATCACTATCTAACATTCTTCATCAGCTCATCAAACTTCTTGTACTTTTCCTCTTATGTAACTCTGTCATTTATCTCAAACGTGAAACAGAGTCTTATAACATTTTGAAACTGGAGGGCTTGTACAATGTCTTGCGAATCATAAAATAGTGGCCACTTGTATAATGTGTATACATCATCAACATACAAGTTAGTCAGCCACATTGGGTCAAATACCTGAATAGTATCCATTTGGCTCTCTTTTTGCAAGACTATAACAGCTTCACCTGTTCTCCAATCATAGTACCACCACTTGAAGTGTGGAGTGAAGTCCTGTGGTATTTCTCTTAGAGGGAGTCTTGACATTGCCCACGGAGGACTCCACTTCAACACTACCTTCGGCTTTCCAGTAATAGAATCAACTTCAGACCTTCTGATATACCTCGTCGGTTGTTGAGGTCTAAAGTTAACCACCTTGTGTGGTATTCTCTCCTCAGTGCAGCCTCAAACCAGCCTGACATCTTTCTCAGGTCAGCATATAGCAACTTTAAGCGTGCTAGCTGGTTAAGCTCAAAAACCGGGAAGAGTCTTTAGATCATGTGGAAATCTAAAGTACTATATTCCCTTCTCCCTCTTCAGTGCATATACATTTAGATCCTCAAAATATGCCCACGCTATAATCTTTCCTGACACCTTTAGATGCTTCTTCACTTTGTAGAGCTTGGTGTAGGCACTCGGCTTTAGAGTACTGCCCTGGGCTCGGATCTCTGTAAAACAAGCCACCCATTCAGCCTTTTTGAAGTCAACATCAGTGTCCGAAGCTTGGGCTTGGCTTTCTGACTTCTTTGCCTCCTTCTCCATTGTATCTAGTTTGTCATATGTACCACTATCGAGAGTATCCCAAAAATTAGGAACCACATTTCCCTCTCGATCAGTATATTCTAGATAATCTTGGGTTGTGATGTCTTCAATCTCTATTTTGTCCACATCATTAAGCTCGTCGTCACTAGCCACGTCAAACGTAGGAGCGTCCTTGACAATCTCATCCGGGTTGAGCCGGAACATCTCAGCAAGCTGTTAATCAGTAAGGTCATAAATGATTTCTCCTTCTTCAGGAGTATAGCTTACTAACCTTCTGACGATCCCTTGCAAATCAAGAATCATTGTAAGTTGAGACTTGATTTGCTAAAGGGGAGTAATATCATACTCATCTTGCTGAGATGATTGATCTGCTTGATTTAAACATGTAAATACATCAACCATTAGTAATTCATCAAGCCAATCAACATTCTATAAAAATACATAAATATTAAGTACATAAGTTTAATACAAGTTTTAAGAACAAAAGCTTTCAAATACATAAATATCTGAGCATTACTTTTGTCCTGAATCATGGGCTCGTCAGTAGGTGGGGCAGAAGATGATGCTCGTTGGTCTTGCTTTCTTTTTGTTCTTCTCTCTTGACCCTGAGCTGAGGCAGATGCAGCTGCATCTCCTTCTTTATCATCATCATCATCATCTTGCCTTCCTCTTGTCACTCTATCATCACTGGCCTCATCATCATCACTATCATCATCTTCACCATCATCATCATTATCTCCTTATCTTATCTTGAGTGGCTCATCCTTTGATCCCTTGAGCTTGAGCATGATGGTCTTGTTAGAAGCCTCCAACTCCTCTACCCTCTTTGCTGATTGTACTTTATGCTACTGGAGTTAGGCAATTTGCTGAGCTTGCTGTGAGATCTGTTGTGCTTGGGTAGCATTTAGCTCCACAAGCTGACGTAGTTGGGCAGCCTTCTCTTCATCAGCAGCCAACAGCTTCAGCACCATGCGGTTAAGTGCTGACAGCTGTTCCTCTACTCCAATAGGAGGTAGAGATGATCCTGTGGGGAATGCTAGGTGGAATGATGGTCCAGCTTGGTGGCTGGTAGTGGTAGTGGTGGCAGTGGTGAATATGGGTGGTGGTGTATAAATGGGTGGTGAAGTGTAGGCTGTAGTAGTGGAAGGTGGAGGTGTGGTAGTATTGGTGGAGGGTGTGGTAGTAGTAGTGGGTGGAGTGGTAGTAGTAGTGCGTGGAGTGGTAGTAGTGGTGGTTGGAGTGGTAGTAGTGGTGGTAATCAATGTGAACCTGGGCTTCTTCCCCTTCTTGCCGTAGGGTTGAGCCATTCTCTTTATCCTCGAGCCCTTGGAAACAATGGCTCCCCCTTGGCTACTGGACTCGTCTGGCATGTAAGATGGATCAGTAGCAGCCTCCCCAGACTCACCCTGGCGTCCACCTGCCGCCCTAATCCCCCTCTCGGTGGCTACGACCCGATTCCCCACCGTTTGCACCAGAGGCTCCTCATCCGACTCCTCCTCCTCATCAGGTCGGAAGTCCTGATGGAATCCCGCAGTCTCTGCTCCTCCACAGGTGGATGATGGAGATGTCACATCAGTAGTAGTGGCCCTAGATTGGGTGGGGCCAGCATCTCCACCATCACCGCTATTATTATCATCAGAATCATCAGCGGGGAGCATAATCTGCTCAGTGTCTGAGTTACTGTCATCGTGGCGCCACGTAGTCCTCTCGGGCCAAATGCCTAAACAACCACCTGACAGGGGTTTCACCTGCTTCCCCCTGTACACCTTCATCCTGCCTAAGGTGGTATCGTCCATCACCTCAAGCACCACGGCATCCTCCTTCTCCTTTGGCAGCAAAGGGAGCTTCTGGTCAATAATCATCTGCATAAAGCTAGGGTACATGCAAAATCTCTCCTTGCCCTTCGCCTCGATGTTCTCCACCAGGTAGGTGAAGATCATCCTCGAGAAGCTGAACGGATGGTTCAGCACCAACGCCACATAGGCGTTTTGAATCTGATCAAACATCTCATCGAAGCATCCCTTCCTTGAGGCAATGCACTTAAGCAGCACATGGCTAAGTACTTAAATTGGGGGCACAGGTTGCTCTTGTTGAGTACACCTGCGTTGATATCCCCCGAGTACTTGGCCCACAGAAAACAGCCTCGAATAGTCAGTGGGTGTAGTCGTGTAAGGCAGTCAGCATCATCCCCAAACTCCAAGACTATCCGAGATCATCCTCAGTGATCTCTATAGCCTGACCAAAATGGATCTTTTGATACAGTGGGGTTCTGAGGACCTGTCGACAACAGCGCTTTACCTGAAAGCCTGCTGAACTGAGCGGTACGGAGTGCACGGAGTTGATATAGCATGGAAGACCCTCGATCTCCGTGAGAATGTAATAATACCTGAAAAATCAGCAGCGTTCCGAGAGGTCAGATCCAGATGAGCACAAAGGTTATGCTTTGTGCTCATAGTCCAACGACTCCCATCTGTTACACAATGTAAATGAACATTAGTATGTGTCAATGAGTAACAATTTGATTCATTGGAATTGAAATCTTTTGTTCTGTCGTACGAATGAACTGTGCGATTGAGATCTAGGCGTGCAATGAGCTCATACGTACGACTGAGCATGCGACTGGGCTTAGTTGTATGCTATCCCATTCGTTTATATCAGTCGTGCAACTGAACTCATGAGCATGGTTAGTCGTGCGATTGAGCCATTTTTCCAGCTTAGTCGTGCAATTGAGCCATTCGCACAGCTCAGTCGTGCGATTGAAGTTCATCAGAGTGTCCATTCACATGACAGACTGTTTTTCAAATTTAAATTTTTAGCAAAACTTGATGTTAGACTTTGTGGTTTGGTTCATTAGTCTAGCAAATGACTGACATAACACCTAATAACTTTTATTTTAACATATACTTAGTTTTATAGGTTTATTAGGCAAACTAAGTCTCTGTTAAGTTTTAGGGCTTAAATTCGATCATTAGGGCACGAATTGATTTAATTTTGGAGTGAATATCGTCATGCACTACCTTGATAAACACTCGAAATCGTTAGATCACAACAATCGGTAGTTTAGAGCAGTCAGAAAAAATCGGGCAGAGTAACAGTCCTTCGTGCGATAAAGTGAGCGATTGGGGTGAATGGGCATATACGACCGCCTTTAGCCCTATTTATACTGAATCTGTCTTCAATCGGGTGACTGGATCCATTCACACTCTTCAATCGTGCGATTGGCTTAGTCGGTCATATTCAGTCATGCAACTAGGTTTCAGTCATGCGACTGACTCATTCGGTCACCTCCATTCATGCGATTGGTTCAGTCTTGCGATCCAATCGTGTGAATTTACTCATGCTTATGGTCCAATCGCACGTCTGGTCAATACTTGTGGGTTAGTCATGCGTTTGGACTCATACATATGGTTCAATCATACGGCTGGTCCATACTCATGGTGCAGTCGTGCGAATGGCTCATACTTATGGTTTTCACTTTATGACCATTTGACACTTATCCCTATTAACAATTGATTAAACATTTCGAGCATTCAATCATCTCAGACATGACCATTTTAACTTAGAGAACATTTGATCACCTCAGACGTGATCCTTTTAACAGAAAAGGTATTTTGTCACCTTAGACGTGACCCTTTTAACATTTAAAAACCCGACGGTGGAATCATCGAGGCGGACGAATGTGAAACGATTGTTCATAGCACATGGAACTAAATAAGTTGGAATAATATTAAATATCATTTTTGATTGAACATTACAAGATAATAAATCATTACAACACAAAAGATTTAAACAAAGAAATAAAAAATTTAGTTAAACTAGGTCCAAGTCTTATATGTGCAAGAAGAATCCCTCAAGTAGTAAACCTGAAACATGTTAAAAATAAAGGGTCAATATAAAGTTGATGAGCTTTCCATAGTTTTCATACAATAAGTATATAAAAGATGGCAATTCAAGTCATAAGTTAGTGAATAAAGTAATTAGGGATGTTATGAACAGATGTAACAATCAAACCTTGACAGTTTACAAGATTTCATATTTACAAGTTTATACGATTAGCTAAGTGTACTTGGTTCCCATAGTGCTCAAGAATACGACACTAGGGCCACCAAAAAGGCTTGTCAGGCCCATAGATCTATGACGTCTTCAGGCTAGCAATAGTTAATGATTGTATATATAAACGCCATAACATGGTAATCACAAAAGTTCAACTAACCACAACTTAATATGATGAATTGCAAGATGTTTACAAGTCTGAAATAAGTTTACAAGTGCAACGATAATAAGTTTAACATGTTTCACCCCAAAGAGTGAAAATATGAAAAAGGGGTATGGAAAAACCCACATGGAAAACTACAATTATAGTGATGGTTGTAGAGTACATAAGAAAGCTTGGATGTCAAGAGTCAAAGGTGATGTCCTAAATGATAAAAAAATAACTTGATATTGGAATTCATTACAAGAAGGTAGGACGCTTAGGAATGCCAATAAGTGAAAGGTAGATTGATAAACGATTATTGTACCAATTTTAGATTCTGGACAGAATGTTTGGTATGTGTTTGAATAGTTTTTTAAAATAGAAAAAGGTTTGATAAAATTATAAAAAATTTACATTTGACTATTTCAAAGTCTCCCGGACAACTTTCATTCAAAAACATTTTTATAAAAAGATCTGTAAGTAGCTCAAACAAGTAGCACAAGACAGAAGGTGTTGAAATGCGCACTTATTCTGTGAAGGCTATTGTTGAGTCGTCCGATTGAGTTTAAAGACATATAAACTGTCTCTGAAATGGTAATTCAATGACTTAATATTGGAATTTGAGTTTACTCAAATTTAGTTTGTTATGATCAAATTATGGTCAGGTGAAGTCAGATTATATTCTGCCAGAATTGTAGCAAGGCACTTATGTGCACGTTTAAAATCGTTAAAGCATGAAACGGGTTAGAACAAATTTATTATATTGATATGTGATATATTAGACTTTATTTGAGTTATATCAAAAATATTCCAAGACTTCAACATAGCCATCACTTAGGGAAATAATCTTGTGGAATAACCGAATGCGGTGGCATAGCCGTCCATATGCAAACGGGATTCTTTGTTTACATTAGTGTGTTTAGCTTGGTTTAAGAATCTTAGTGATTGTTATAAGATTAGTGAACATTAGAAGGTAAATGATCAAATGATAATGATAAAAAAAGATTTTGGTAGAAGAAAGAATAAAAGTAAGAACATGAGAATAATTTGATGTTAGGATGATTAAAAGAATATAGAAATGCTTAATATACATCAATATAAGATTACTTTAGTCTTAGAAACTTCTTAAAATTACTTGTAAAGAAAATTCTTTAATTTTATCAAAACCAAAGAATGGAAGAAAGGTTTGTTCGAGAGATTTTTAGAGAATGAGCAAATAAAAAGTGAGGACTAAACCTTGCTTTTATAGTTGAGGTTAGGAGGAGGTTATGAATGGTGTTAATGGTGAGTTATAAGTTTTTAAAATGGGGTTATGATTAGAATTTAAAATAAATATAAATTTAAATAATAAAATAATAATTACAATTAAAATTTTAAATTTATAAAGACTCTAATTTTAATAACTTATTTTTTTATAAAATCTTTATAGACTTTATAAAATCAAATTGAATAATCAATCAAATTATCTATTTGTTAATATTTATAACTTTTATAAAACTTATAAACTTTATAATTTGATTATTTATTTAAAATTCATAATTACTTATAAAACTTTATAAGTTTATTAAAATTTATTTTATAACTTTATAAGTTTTAATAAAGTCTTTTCTATTTAGTTATTTTTGTATCATGATTAATAAACTTTATAATTTTATAAAAAAGAATTATTTATAAATCAACGAGTTATTATAAGTTGTTTAAATGATAAATTAAAAAAAATCAATTCACGATATTGTTTAAACGACACGTCTAATCAATATAATTCATTAATATAAACAAAATAAGTTAAATAAATAAATTCATATCGTATGAAAGTTCGATTTTAGTTCGGGTTTGGGTTTATAACTTGAAAATGGCAGATGTCACAGTCTCCCATACTTAAGAAATTTCGTCCCGAAATTTATTCACGACAAGATTGATTTCAAAGATATGAGGAGACTTGAATTTCATTTTGTGTTAGCAAGTGAACTTTTGGGAACGTTTAAATTCAATAAGTTTAATCATGATGTTTTGCTATGCTTAAGTTTGTTAAATTTCATGATTCGAGATTTCGGGCGTTTCTTGACAAAGTGTTTACGATCATCAATTAAAAATTTTAGTTGATAAGCTTTTGTATTTCAGACGATGCATGAAGATTAGGCAGGTTTTGTCATGGATACAACACCAAGGTTTAGATCAATACGAGAGTCTTTTTGACGAACAAGAGATATATTTTTAAGACACTTTTGGATGAGATGTGAATTCATAGGAGCTTCTCAAGCAAATAACTTTGACATGGTTCTTAGATAATCGATTCTGTGTTACCTTAGTAGTAGCTAGTTTTACTATCATTTTTCTTTTTATGTTGCTTAGACTTCTCAGACTTATACTTCGAATTTTGCATCTTAATCAGTTAAATTCTTTTAAAGTCCCAAACTCTTTGTTCCTGTGTACTATCATTTTTCATAGTCATTGAATCAATATCACAGATACGATCTCATTTCTATAAACTAGACTGTCCTCCTCCCTCATTTTTAAGTAATTAAATAAAATAACTAATTTAATACTAAACTAACCTATTCTCCCCCTAAAATACTAAAACTGAAAATATATTTTTTTTGAGTTTTTGGATTTTATAGAAATAGGAAATTAAAATAAGAAATATAAAAGAAAATAAAAAGAAAAAAAATAAACAGTTGTCAGACTAAGCATGTTCATCTTCTGGAATCACTTCACATTTCTTTTTCACGCCATTGACCTCTAACAGATATAAAAATCTTGGTTTATCAAAAGCTTTTGTGTAGATGTCAGCGCGTTGAAAATCCGTATTAATTTTAACACTATCGATTAAATTCTTTTCAAAACAATCACGTATAAAGTGATATTTAATTACGATGTGTTTGGTCTTAGGATGTCGGACCGGATTTTTAGTTACGGCTATAGCAGCAGAATTATCAACAAATATAGGAGTGTTAGAGAATTTCAAACCGTAGTCCGGCATTTGCTGTTGAATCCAGATGATTTGTGAACAGCAGCTTGCAGCAGCAACGTATTCAGCTTTACAAGTTGATAGAGCAACTGATGTCTGCTTCTTACACTGCCACGTGACTTATCTTCTCCCAAAGAATTGACATCCTGCTGAAGTGGACTTGTAGTTCATTTTGCAGCCACCATAATCCGAATCACTATACGCTGTAAGCTCAAAGTCATCGTCATGAGGATACCACAACCCAAGTGTTGGAGTACCCTTCAGATAACGAAATATCCTTTTGACTCCTATGAGATGGTTGACTTTAGGTTTCGCCTGATATCTGGAGCATAGACATGTCGCGTACATGATATCAGGTCTTGAGGCAGGGAGGTACATGAGAGATCTGATCATTCCTCGATACATAGTGGCATCCACCAGATCACCATTTTCGTCGAGCGTGATGTCATGGTTTGTAGCAAGTGGAGTCCCAGCTGTGGAAGCATTCTCCATATCAAACCGATTAAGAATATCGCCTACATACTTGGTCTGATGCAGAAATATCCCCTTTGGTATCTGATCCACCTGTAACCCGAGAAAGAACTTCATCTCACCTATGGCACTCATCTCAAATTCAGCTTTCATTACTGCTTCAAATTCTTTACATAATGCTTCGTTTATGGAACCGAATATTAAATAGATCTGAACTAGCAGTAAGTCACCATCTTTTTCTTTGATGAACAGTGTACAGTCAATCTCTCCTCTGCGAAAGCCATGTTTCACAAGATGAGTCGAGAGTTTCTCATACCAAGCTCTTGGGGCTTGATGGAGCCCGTAGAGAGCCTTATCTAGTTTGTAAACTCTGTCCCGATGATCAGATCCTCAAATCCTTTGGGTTGACTAATGTAAACTCTCTCCCGGATTTCACCATGTAGGAGTGCACTCTTTACGTCTAATTGACAGACTTTGATCTTCATGTAAGATGCATAGGCTAGGAAGATACGGATTGCTTCCATTCTTGCCACATGTGCAAACACTTCATTGTAATCAATGCCATTGACTTGACAAAATCCTTGAACTACAAGTCTAGCCTTGTTTCTTATTATAACCCCTTGGTCATCTTTCTTGCACTTCAAGACCCATTCGGTGCCAATGACCTTAGCACCTTTAGGTCTATCCACTAGAGTCCATACTCCCAACTTCTTGAATTGAAGAAGTTCTTCTTGCATGGCACTCACCCATACCTCATCGTTTAGGGCTTAACTAACATATTTTGGCTCAAATTGAGACACAAAACATCGATATGCACTATCGTAAAGATATTCCTTTTCCATTACCGAGGCATAATCAGCTGAGTATAGCTGATTTCTAGTCTGGAATCCTGATCTAACATCTCCAATGACATTATCCAATGGATGATAAACATTTTGTCAAGATCCAGGAGTGGTGGGTACAACTACCTCATTATCCAGATTGTGAACAACAGGTTCAGTATATGAGGCAGTGGGAGTGTGAGGTTCTGAAGTGTCAGAGGAATCACCATCAGATGCTTGTGTACTTGGAGTAGTAGGAACCTGTTTCCCTTGAACCACCGAATCATTTTCTACGACTTCATCATTGGAGGAGGAGTCACTTACCTCAAGTGCTCCCCCTGAAGAACTAGAAGACTCACCTTGTGAAGCTGAGGTCATCGGATCCAGTGATGGTGTGTTTAAGATGTCATACATCATTCTGGTCGATGTGACATCCGTCACTAAAAGGTCCGTCATTAAACATGGAACCCGTTACCACTTATTCGAACATTCATACCTCATTTTTGTAATCTATTCGTGTGGATATTATACTTGTTTTATCATCTTTTACACTTGTGTCCTCATCATTATCGTTACTATTAAACCCACCATTATTTATTATTGCTAATAATGAGACCATTTTAACTTATTAACACCATCATTTACATATTTATCATTAATATAACTAGCCGATTAAGGTCGTTTTTAACAGAAACAAATTTAGGAACTCGGGAGCTAAGTGCAGGGACAAAATGTGACAATTTGCCAAACTAGGGCTGGGTATAAATATTCATATTCCATCCCTAGCCTTCATTCACCTTCTTCTTCATCTTCTTCTTCCACTTTTCTCCTCCTCCTTGCACCGAACCGCCCCGTTTCTTCGTGTTTTCATCGGTAAAGCCTCAGCTACAGCCGAGACTACTCCTTCTTGTAGGTAGACGGCCTTGGTCATCCTTTTTCTTGCTTGTTTACTTCTATGTTTTTAGGGTTTCAGGTGCTCGGGGCCAACCCGAGCACATGAGGTCGCGTGGGTGCGTGTGTTTGCCTTTCTGCGTGCTCTTCTTGTTTGTACATGTTTGAAATGTGTTTCTGGAAGTCCTTGAGGTGTAAATCTCATGCACGAAGCAGCCGAAGGCTGCTCTGCACTTCTGCAGTCGTGATTCTGCTGTTCGAGCGACTGGGTCTACCGTGCGACTGGGCATGTCGTGCGACTGTGTCGTGTGACTGAGTCTATCGTGTGACTGAGTCTATCGTGCGACTGAGTCATGCGACTGTGTGTGTGTCATACGATTGAATCATGCGATTGTGTGTGTCGTGCGATTGAGTCCATGCGGATGAATATGTGCGATTGTGCGTGTCGCATGACTGAATGCCTAGTCGTACGAATGAAGGTTCAATCATACGAATGAGGCTGATTCGTACGAATGAAGGTTGATTCATGCATATGGATGTTGAGTCGTGCGATTAGGTGCTGTGTGGTACGACTGAATGCTGAGTCGTATGAATGAAGGTTCAATCGTACGAATGAAGCTGATTCGTACGAATGAAGGTTGATTCGTGCAGATGGAGTGTTGATTCGTGGGGATGGAGTGTTGAGTCGTGCGTCTGGTCCTGTCGGGCAATTTGAGTTGTTGTGTGAGTTTCTTCTTGTGTGTGGTGTGTGTTTGTCGTGTGATGTTAAGGTGACATCGACACGGGTACCATTGCTAATGACAATCTTTAAAATTGAAACTATCAAACTTACTAATGTTATCCCAAATCAAATCAACTTTAACATTTTACAATTATCAACAATCGATTTGCAACGCTAATATTTGCTAAGTATTTCCCTAATAACAATGACACTTTTACACAAATATCATCGGCAATGGAAATGATTTCTAGTACTTGAATCTACATAAGATCTAATACTTATGTATGTTTGCGTGTGTTACACGCGACCGAACCAATACAACCCGAACCGATCAAACGTTACTATATGCTTTATACATATCATTAATGCTTAACAATAACTGTCAATAGGTGTTTGACCATTTACTACATACAATATTTGGAAACTTTGATCATTCATACTTACCACCTAACAAGTGAGTTTCGTGGCCCCTTTTTATGCTTATACAATATTTCAATCATTTACAAACATGGGGGAAGAGTATGCTCACCCATTTTCTCATGCTTTACAATTTACATACAATTTACATACTTGGAATCAACGTGATACTGTTTTGTGAGTAGGTATCTGATACATACATGATTCGTTATGTGGTTCTTTCTTTACAACCATTTAATTCCGGTGTTGGAACCGACAGATAGGTATTGGTAGTACTACTTGGTTGACACCCCCACCCTTGACAGATGGTTTACCAGTTGGTACCATCATTAGCCGGGAACGGCCTTGGGTGAATATATTTCGACAAGTTGTTGTGTGTACGTCATTAGGTTTGTTGTAAAGCTCAAGGTTATGTGATTTTTCTTACTTATAACTGTATGCATGGTATTCAGCAACAATTACTATACAACATCAATTACTTATTTTCTATTTAAACCTACAAGCTCACCAACAATTTTGTTGACCATTTTGAGCATATCTTTTCAGGTGACAATGCTAATTGAAGATCTAGGTGTGTTGCCTTAGTGGAGACCCTAGGATGCATTTTTGAGGCTAAACATACTTGACAAACATTCATTTTGAATCATTGTTGTAGTCTATTAAACAATCTTCATACTTTTGATACTTGTTCCCGGGTTGTGGGAATTACATTACAATGATATTATTTTTGGTTATGTGAATCATTTACAAGTTTATGTTTATGGCTATGTTGTCGTGAATATTGACTAAACACGACACAAGTCTCCTTTTGTGTCGGGTGTCGTCATGACACACTCCATCATCAATTACATATATTGCATCTCTATTGTTAACAATGTGTTATGACGATCCCGTCTCGTTACAACCCCGTGTTTCCGCTCTCAGCGGGGGTGTGACAGACTGGTATCAGAGCCATTGGTTATAGAGAATTTGGCAAATCACTTGACCTAGACTATAACCTAGGAACCTTCATGTAGAATGCATGCTAGGATTGGCTTGTATCTGATATTACATGTATGTTCCTCTATACTTGTTCTTTACCTCTATACTTGTTCTTTATCTCTATGTCTTGTTATCTGACCATCCTAAGGAAGGCACTATTACTCTTACTCTTTCCTCACGGGATGCCTTCTACTTGAATCTTTCATCCCTATGCGCGTCGCATTATACTATTAGGTTGGGATACCCGACCTGAAGGGATCTTCACAGATCACGCAAAACATTGATCCCGGATATTGAGTCCGACTATGAGAAAGTTATGCCTCAGGTCCCGAAAGAAGTAGGGATAGACAACTTTTGCGCGCCGCATTATACTATTAGGTTGGGATACCCGACCTGAAGGGATCTTCACAGATCACGCAAAACGTTGATCCCGGATATTGAGTCCGACCATGAGAAAGTTATGCCTCAGGTCCCGCAAGAAGTAGGGATAGACAACTTCTGCTAGACTAATTGAGCTTATGTGCTTAGAATCTTTTTGTTATGACGGACTACTATTGGAATACTATTGGTTCATGGACATGAGAACATTACATGACCCGCGCATAATGAATGGTGACTCCAGAATCAAAGAGGATTGAAAGGTATATTTGGGGACTTGCGCCTCAAATCCGGGTGATGGTAACAGCAGCAGCCCCTCCTACTATTCAGAGTGCCATTCTAAAGGCTGGTACTCTAACTGATGAGATGGTGAGAACATGGGTCTTAGGAAGAGGGGCAGAGAAAAGAAAAGATGTTGGGGAAACGAGCCGGTCGAGTGCCGGGAAATTTGATAAGAGGGCCAAGACAACCAGAAATTTTGTGGCCGTGACGCAGGGAAAGAAAGAGTATGTCGGGCCGCACCCTAAATGTGACAGGTGCAACTATCATCATCCCCTAGCAATGCCATGCCAGGTGTGTGAGAACTGTAGACGCCCGGGGCATCTAGCGAAAGACTGTAGAGTAGCGCCAAATCTGGTGGCACCAGTCAACGCGGTTAACCCCGCTAGGAATGCCAGGGTCAGTTATGAGTGTGGAAACCCGGGTCACTACCGGAACATGTGCCCCAGACTAAATTGGGCGCAGGGTCAACAAGGAAACAACCAACCACAAGTGATGGCCATAGCTGGTAATCAAGGCTAAGGGAATCAAGGAAATGCTGCAAGAGGACGTGTGTTCGTTATTGGAGCAAATGACGCCCGTTAGGACCCGAATGTCGTTAGGGGTATGTACATGCTCAATCACCACTTCACATCTATATTTTTGATACTGGAGCAGATAATAGTTTTATATCTTCTAAATTTGCTCACACGCTAGCCTTGAACCCTAGTAGGCTAGAAACTAGCTACTCCGTAGAAATGGCCAATGGTAGAATTGTACAGGCTGATGAGATTATTAGAAAGTGTTCGATGATATTGGAAAACCATGCCTTCGATATAGACTTAATACCTTTTGAGCTGGGAAGTTTCGATGTGATTGTGGGAATGTAAGGCCCCGCTCACCGGGCACCTTACTGTTGGTTCTTCATCGCACATATAGCGTATATAATGTATATAATCATAAATCAACGCAGAGGAAATGATAAAATATATATATACATTCTCATTTCATCATAAAAGCTATTACATCATTGTCTTGATTACAAAATACAAGCTTTTCTTTACATTGCTTAACTATACTATGATTGCTGCTGATGCATATTCCTCAGCAATCATAGGGTCATACAGCGACCCCTACCGAAATAAGAAAATATATTTTTCTTCATAAAGAAGATATTAAATTCAAAAATATATAAAGGAGATTTCTTGAGTAATCTCGTTGATTCAGATCCTCAAGAAATCTCATAATGGCAGGCAACGTGACTTGTTGCGTGCATTATGGGCCCGCAACACGTGACGTTGCAGCATTATAAAATGGAGAATGCCCTCCCAAAAGAGCTGAGTAGCCGCCTCGTGCCATCCTCAGCAACACTACCTGCGAACTGGAAAACACATAAAAGTCAGCATTGCTGAGTGAGTTCTAGTTTTATAATAAAACATACTTTCATTCTCATTAACTGCTCTTTCATACATGTGTTCACACATCATACGTACACGTAGATAATATTATTATTATCTCATCATTCATTACTTACTTTCATTCGTGTACACTTCATCATTCTCATTTACTTTCATACCTACGTACTTCACGTACATTCATACGTACTTTACTTTCATTCTTACATTCATTACTTACGTTCGAACATTCATTACATTCATTCATACTTTCATTACTTTCGTTCGAACGTTCATTACATTCGGTGACATGTACAATACCCCCGTTCATCATACATACTATTGGTGCTGGACCTGTGGTGGTTAGCCACGAACGTTGTGCACAAAGCTGATCCAGTCACCTGGGGTAGGTACATGCACCACTCATCTTTTCACTTTACTTCTAACATACGTTAGCCGAGTCTCTTGCAGTGCGCGACTGCTCACCTCAGTGACAATCTTATGATTGCCTGCTAACCGAGTCTCTTGCAACACGAAGTTGCTCACCTCATTATCAATCTCAATGATTGACCCGATGTACATCCTTCGGGTAGCTAACCCGTACACCGTTGAGCTAACACCTGCCAGGGGTGTGCACCTCCTTCATTTTGCTTGCAAGCCTTTCTTACTTTCTTTCATTAATGCATGCATTCATTCATCATGTTCCTTCTTTCATTATCTTTCACTTTACGTTTTTAATACATTCGTTTCTTTCGTTCATTCGTTCACGTAAAGTTATTAAAGATATAACACATATACATAAGGAACATACATACTTACATATCATCAGTATTCACCATTTATCATGGCAACATCATACTAACATACATACTTCATACTAGTATACATACATCGTACTAGCATACATACATCATACTAGCATACATACATCATGCATACACTTCTACATTCACTCACATCAGCCCTGTCCGGGCGACTGAACTACCACCAGTCGCATGTCCTCCATGCGACAGGGTCATGCGATTGGGCTATCATACGAATGGGTACTCAACCGTGCGACTGAACTTCCTTCCATACGACTAGACACTATGCGACTGGGTTCTATGTGACTAACTCTTAACCGTGCGACTGAACTACCCTGCGATTGAACTCATGCGACCGAAACTCTCAGTCGCATCACCTATCGTGCGATTAAGACTCAATCGGGCGGCTGAGTCTCAGTCGGGCGATTGGACATCAACTATCACTCATTCGGCCGAATGGCCCTTCAGTCGCATAACCCTAACTGGGCAGCGACTGGAGTTCTTCATAAACAGCAGTAGCGAACCCCCTCACCCAAACTCGTCTTAAACCCATTTTTAGCCCAAATCAACCCTCCCTAGCCTCAGGGATTCATACTAGGACATCATACAAGCATATACTAGTCCTAATTCATACCATAAACACAATGCTCAAGATTTACCCAAATGGGTCAAACTTTCACTATTTAAAAACTAGGGTTTTAATGTGTCTCCAGCCCCAAAATCGTTAGAAAACATGTAAATGAGGGGTCCTAGAACTCACATTGTCAGGTAGGAGTTGGTGAGCTTCGATTTAGCTTGCTTCTCGACGATCGGGCAGCACCTTCCCCTCTTTCTTTCTCTTCTCGGTCTCTTTCTGCTCTCTATCGCCCTCTGCTCCCTCTCCCCGACTGAAAAATGGGAGAAGAGTGGAGCTGCTCCCCTTTTATACCCACAGCTCAGTCGCATCTGGTCCAGGGGCGACTGGACCTTCAGTCGCATCAACACTATGCGATTGGACCCCAATCGCACATGTTCCATGCGGCTCATACTCCATTCGGGCGGTTGAACTCCAAACGTGCGGTTGAGCTTCAATCGGCCGAATAGCCATGCGGTTGACCTCCAGTCGCATAGATCACAGGCGACTGAGGCTCAGTCGCATAGCCTGCCAAAAGTCAGACTTTCGGGTGTTACAAGTCCACCCCCCTTATTTTAGGTTTCGTCCCCGAAACCTGTTACTCCTCGAACAATCGTGGGTAATGCTGCCTCATTTCTTCTTCGGTTTCCCACGTTGACTCGGATCCCTTCCTGTGCCGCCACTGTACACGCACAAGGGGAACCACTTTATTTCTCAACCCCTTCTCTTTTCGATCTATGATCGCCACTGGTTGCTCTACATAATTGAGCTTTTCATCTACTTCGATATCATCCAGTGGAACGACCATGTCTTCGTCCGCCAAACACTTCCTCAGATGGGACACGTGGAAAGTCGGGTGGATTCCACTTAGTTCATCTGGCAAATCTAGCCTATAGGCCACCTCTCCTACTCGAGCAATGATTCGGAAAGGGCCTATATATCGCAGACTCAACTTACCCCGCTTCCGGAATCGGATGATCCCTTTCCAAGGTGAGACCTTCAACATCACACGATCTCCCACTTGGAACTCAATCGGTCTGCGTCGTTTGTCGGCATACGATTTCTGTCGGTCTTTGGCCGCCTTCATATAGATTTTAATTCTTTTGAGCTTCTCAGTCATAGCCTCCACCACTTCGACGCTTCCCAATTCTTTCTGACCGATATCACCCCAACAGACGGGTGTCCTGCATCTCCTACCGTATAGCATCTCATAGGGTGGCATGCCGATACTGGCATGATAACTGTTGTTGTATGAGAACTCAGCTAACGGTAGATGGTCATCCCAGCTTCCCCCGAAGTCAATAACACATGCTCGGAGCATGTCCTCCAAGGTCTGAATGGTCCTTTCTGACTGACCATCAGTTTGAGGATGATAAGCCGTGCTAATATGCAATCTCGTCCCCATAGCATCGTGGAATTTCTTCCAGAATTTGGAGGTAAACCGGGTGTCACGATCAGACACAATCGACACCGGTACACCGTGACGAGTCACAATTTCTTTGATGAAAAGATCAGCCAACTTCTCGGACGAATATGTCTCCCGCATCGGTAAGAAGTGAGCACTCTTCGTCAATCGATCCACAATCACCCAGATCGTATCATACCCTTTAGGGGTACGTGGCAGCTTTGTGATGAAATCCATGGTGATGTGTTCCCACTTCCACTCCGGGATGTCCAAAGGTTGAATCTATCCATACGGCTTCTGGTGCTCCGCCTTCACTTGCAAACACGTGAGGCATTTACTCACATACTCCACCACATCGCGTTTCATACCCGGCCACCAATAATCTTTCTTCATATCTTGGTACATCTTGGTGGCACCGGGATGAATGGAGTATCGAGACTTATGGGCTTCATCCAGAATCTTCATTCGCAGATCCCCTAGACGAGGAATCCACATACGCCCAAACCGAGTTCTAACACCCGTCGCGTTCTCACCCAACTCCGCGACCAGACCTCTCATGCGTTCAGAGTTAAGATGTTCGTCTTTCAAAGCCTCATCTTGGAACTCTTTGACCTGTTTCATCACGTCGGAGGTCACGATTAGCTGGTACGCCTTCACTCGAATTGGCTCGGGCCTCTCCTTTCGGCTAAGGGCATCCACCACCACGTTGGCTTTGCCCGGATGGTAATGGATCTCACAATCATAGTCCTTTATAAGTTCCAACCATCGTCGTTGCCTCATATTCAGATCGTTTTGCTCGAAGAAGTACTTCAAGCTTTTGTGGTCCGTGAAGATGGTGCACTTCGTCCCATACAAGTAGTGCCGCCAGATCTTCAACGCGAAAACCACCGCTGCGAGCTCCAAGTCATGAGTAGGGTAATTATCCTCATGAACTTTCAGCTGCCGGGATGCATAGGCTATCACCTTTCCTCTCTGCATTAATACACACCCCAACCCCGAGTAGGAGGCATCAGAATAAACCACCAAATCTTCACTCCCTTCGGGTAATGCCAATACTGGAGCTTGGGTCAATCTCGTCTTCAGTTCTTTAAACGCCTTCTCCTGAGCTTGACCCCATACAAATTTCACATCCTTCCGGGTCAACTTCGTCAGTGGAGAAGCAATTTTGGAAAAGTCCTGGATAAACCTTCGGTAGTAGCCCGCCAAGCCCAAGAAACTACGGATCTCGGACGGCGTCTTCGGAGACTTCCATTGCATCACTGCTTCCACTTTCGCCGGATCGACCATAATTCCATCCGGATTTACCACGTGACCCAAGAATTGAACTTCACGCAACCAGAATGTGCACTTGGAGAATTTAGCATACAACTTCTCCCTTCTCAACGTCTCCAGAACTTCGCGAATGTGACCGGCATGCTCAGTCTCACTCTTTGAATAAATCAAGATGTCATCAATGAATACAATCACTGATTTATCCAACATCGACCGGCACACCCTATTCATCAGGTCCATAAAAGCAGCTGGCGCGTTGGTCAAACCAAATGACATAACGAGGAACTCATAATGACCGTAGCGCGTACGAAAAGCTGTTTTAGGGATATCCTGCTCCTTCACCTTCAGTTGATGGTAGCCTGATCGAAGATCTATACGTGAAAACCAACTAGCACCCTGAAGTTGATCAAACAAGTCGTCGATCCTCGGCAAGGGGTATCTGTTCTTTACTGTCAGCTTATTCAGCTCGCGGTAGTCGATGCACATCCTCATACTCCCGTCCTTCTTCTTTACAAACAGGACCGGAGCACCCCAAGGTGAGATACTCGGTCTAATAAACCCCTTATCCAGTAGCTCTTGTAACTGCTCCATCAACTCTTTCATCACTGTCGGGGCCAATCGGTATGGTGCCTTGGCAACAGGTTGGGCGCCTGGTACTAAATCAATCTGGAACTCGATCTCTCTGTCAGGTGGCAATCCCGATAAGTCTTCCGGGAACACGTCTGGGAACTCACACACAACCGGAACATCAGACAGTTGTGGTGCTGGCTTCTCTACATCTTTCACATAACATAAATAGGCGTTACATCCACGCCTCATACATTTCCCCGCCACTGCCATTGAGATCACCTTCGGAATCGTAGTAACCCGATCCCCATAAACTATCACTGGACTACCGTCAGGCGCTGTCAAACTGATCATCTTCTTGCGACACACAATGTTCGCCTCGAAATCTGCCAACCAATCCATCCCAAGCACCAAATCGAAACCACCTAACGTCATCACAAAGGGTTTAACTGGGAATTTGTGACCCTCCAGTTCTACATCGCAACCCTCAATTACCTCAGAAATCCTGGTGGTTTTACCTATAGCAGTCTTACATCAAACGGTACCTCCACATGTCTACTACTAACGGGCAATTTGGCACAAAAAGCGACAGAAATGAAACTCCTACTGGCACCGGAATCAAATAATACAGAGGCTAAAGTTTGGTTCACCAGAAACGTACCGGACACTACATCAGGGTCCGTCCTCGCCTCTTCCTGCGTCATCGTGAATGCTCTGGCGCTCGCTTTCGACCCTTCACCCCCTGTCTTCTTCACGCCGGAACCCTCAGATCTCGGCTTCTTGCAGTCTTTATTCATATGACCACTTTCCCCACAGTTGTAGCACCTCATCGCTTTACACTCTTTGGCCATATGTCCGGACTTTCCACACTTGAAACATACATTCAGCCCCCATCTGCACTCACCACCGTGCTCTCGCCCACACTTCCCACACTTTCTCGACCCTGCACTTGTCACGACCACACGGCGTTCATCAACCCGTGCCTTCTTACTACTTGTCGAAGTATCACCCCGACCAAACCTCTTTCCCTGCCACTTCCTCTCATCACTTCCCTTCTTACTGCCCTCAGATTTCACCATCGCGGCCCGTTCATCGTACAACCTCCCAGCTAAATCCACCGCCGACCTGAAAGTACTGGGTCGGGCGGAAATCAAATGCCAACGAATTTTGGCCGGCAACCCCTGAATATACCGGTTAATCTTGCGAGACACCGGCGTCACTTGCTCTGGCACCAACCGTGCCATGTCGTTGAACTTGGTCGTGTATTGTTGGTGGGTCATCGTTCCCGCTTCCAACTGCAGGAACTCTCTCTCAACTCTGTCCATCTCTCGACGAGGACTAAACTCCTCGATCACCATTCTCTTCAACTCTGACCACTTCATCTTCCCAATGGCCCTGCTACCCTCGGCCTGGACAATATTGTCCCACCAGCACAATGCCGTCCCCGTAAACGAGTGGGTAGCAAACTTTACCTTCTTATCCTCCTGGCAGTCACTGATATCAAGGACCGCCTCCATCTCTCTCACCCATTGGTGAGCATCAGCAGCCGTACCCGAACCATCAAAAGTCGGAGGCTTGCACCTCATAAATTTCCCGTAGTCACAACCCCGGGCGTTCCCCCTAACCTGTTCTTCCTCCTCTTCCTCTTCGTCATCGGACAATACCGTTTCTGCCTCTGTCTGTTGCTGTCTACCGGAGGACCGTCTCCTCCCCCGTCTATCCTCCTCTCGTACTGCCTTTATCGCTTCGGTCATTACAGTCGGTAAGATCGTCTGCATAACCTGGTGCACTTCCTCAATCACTGCCTCTTTTACCGAGGCTCTTAACTTGGCGCTTTCGTCCGTCTCTTCTTGGTGAGGAATCTCGTTCTCCTCACGAACTACTTTCTCTTTCCTAGATCTTCCTCGCGTGATACGCGGCTCCTCACCACGTCCACCATCACGGAAGCATCAGATGATCTATCACCGACCATCTTCTATCACACTGAAAGATTAAAACACCAACACGGTCATTCAAGGAAATAGCTCAGTTTATGTTAAGTACAGTAAGTCCCTAATTACAGTGGCCAGCTGTGATTAGCCACTTACTCTACTCTTCGTACCCCGAGCATCACCTATCCTGACTACATTAGTATCTCAGTCTAACAGTACACATCATCCACATAACAAGCGCACATAATACCAGTTAATCTTTAAGAAAAATACCTGATGGCACGCGACTACTCAGATGGCATTCTCATTCTCCCTGTCCCATTCTCAGTTTAAGTTTAGGTTTATTATGAAAATTTACCCATTTTACTTAAACTTTTGCTCTGATACCAACTTGTAAGGCCCCGCTCACCGGGCACCTTACTGTTGGTTCTTCATCGCACATATAGCGTATATAATGTATATAATCATAAATCAACGCAGCGGAAATGATAAAAATATATATACATTCTCATTTCATCATAAAAGCTATTACATCATTGTCTTGATTACAAAATACAAGCTTTTCTTTACATTGCTTAACTATACTATGATTGCTGCTGATGCATATTCCTCAGCAATCATAGGGTCATACAGCGACCCCTACCGAAATAAGAAAATATATTTTTCTTCATAAAGAAGATATTAAATTCAAAAATATATAAAGGAGATTTCTTGAGTAATCTCGTTGATTCAGATCCTCAAGAAATCTCATAATGGCAGGCAACGTGACTTGTTGCGTGCATTATGGGCCCGCAACACGTGACGTTGCAGCATTATAAAATGGAGAATGCCCTCCCAAAAGAGCTGAGTAGCCGCCTCGTGCCATCCTCAGCAACACTACCTGCGAACTGGAAAACACATAAAAGTCAGCATTGCTGAGTGAGTTCTAGTTTTATAATAAAACATACTTTCATTCTCATTAACTGCTCTTTCATACATGTGTTCACACATCATACGTACACGTAGATAATATTATTATTATCTCATCATTCATTACTTACTTTCATTCGTGTACACTTCATCATTCTCATTTACTTTCATACATACATACTTCACGTACATTCATACGTACTTTACTTTCATTCTTACATTCATTACTTACGTTCGAACATTCATTACATTCATTCATACTTTCATTACTTTCGTTCGAACATTCATTACATTCGGTGACATGTACAATACCCCCGTTCATCATACATACTATTGGTGCTGGACCTGTGGTGGTTAGCCACGAACGTTGTGCACAAAGCTGATCCAGTCACCTGGGGTAGGTACATGCACCACTCATCTTTTCACTTTACTTCTAACATACGTTAGCCGAGTCTCTTGCAGTGCGCGACTGCTCACCTCAGTGACAATCTTATGATTGCCTGCTAACCGAGTCTCTTGCAACACGAAGTTGCTCACCTCATTATCAATCTCAATGATTGACCCGATGTACATCCTTCGGGGTAGCTAACCCGTACACCGTTGAGCTAACACCTGCCAGGGGTGTGCACCTCCTTCATTTAGCTTGCAAGCCTTTCTTACTTTCTTTCATTAATGCATGCATTCATTCATCATGTTCCTTCTTTCATTATCTTTCACTTTACGTTTTTAATACATTCGTTTCTTTCGTTCATTCGTTCACGTAAAGTTATTAAAGATATAACACATATACATAAGGAACATACATACTTACATATCATCAGTATTCACCATTTATCATGGCAACATCATACTAACATACATACTTCATACTAGTATACATACATCGTACTAGCATACATACATCATACTAGCATACATACATCATGCATACACTTCTACATTCACTCACATCAGCCCTGTCCGGGCGACTGAACTACCACCAGTCGCATGTCCTCCATGCGACAGGGTCATGCAATTGGGCTATCATGCGAATGGGTACTCAACCGTGCGACTGAACTTCCTTCCATACGACTAGACACTATGCGACTGGGTTCTATGCGACTAACTCTTAACCGTGCGACTGAACTACCCTGCGATTGAACTCATGCGACCGAAACTCTCAGTCGCATCACCTATCGTGCGATTAAGACTCAATCAGGCGGCTGAGTCTCAGTCGGGCGATTAGACATCAACTATCACTCATTCGGCCGAATGGCCCTTCAGTCGCATAACCCTAACTGGGCAGCGACTGGAGTTCTTCATAAACAGCAGTAGCGAACCCCCTCACCCAAACTCGTCTTAAACCCATTTTTAGCCCAAATCAACCCTCCCTAGCCTCAGGGATTCATACTAGGACATCATACAAGCATATACTAGTCCTAATTCATACCATAAACACAATGCTCAAGATTTACCCAAATGGGTCAAACTTTCACTATTTAAAAACTAGGGTTTTAATGTGTCTCCAGCCCCAAAATCGTTAGAAAACATGTAAATGAGGGGTCCTAGAACTCACATTGTCAGGTAGGAGTTGGTGAGCTTCGATTTAGCTTGCTTCTCGACGATCGGGCAGCACCTTCCCCTCTTTCTTTCTCTTCTCGGTCTCTTTCTGCTCTCTATCGCCCTCTGCTCCCTCTCCCCGACTGAAAAATGGGAGAAGAGTGGAGCTGCTCCCCTTTTATACCCACAGCTCAGTCGCATCTGGTCCAGGGGCGACTGGACCTTCAGTCGCATCAACACTATGCGATTGGACCCCAATCGCACATGTTCCATGCGGCTCATACTCCATTCGGGCGGTTGAACTCCAAACGTGCGGTTGAGCTTCAATCGGCCGAATAGCCATGCGGTTGACCTCCAGTCGCATAGATCACAGGCGACTGAGGCTCAGTCGCATAGCCTGCCAAAAGTCAGACTTCCGGGTGTTACAGGGAATGGATTGGCTGTCGAAACACGGAGCTGAGATTGTTTGTCAGGAGAAGGTAGTACGAGTCCCCATGCCAAACGGGGAAGTACTCAGGATTCATGGATCGGGGATAACCCTAAAGCTTGTTTCTTGCATGAAGACACGTCGATGTTTACGAAAGCAGTGTTACGCGTTTCAGGCCCATGTAGTGGAAAAGAAAGAAGGGGACAACAAGTTGGTAGATATTCCTATAATACGAGACTATCCGGATGTATTCCCTGACGACTTGTCTGGTTTGCCTCCTCCACGTCAGGTGGAATTTCGTATAGAGTTGGTTCCTGGAGCTACGCCGGTAGCAAAAGCACCGTATCGGTTGGCACCATCAGAAATGCAAGAGTTATCTAGTCAATTACAGGAACTACTGGAGAAGGGTTTTATTTGGCCAAGTCACTCACCATGGGGAGCACCGGTGTTATTTGTCAAAAAGAAAGACGGGTCGTTCCGCATGTGCATTGATTATCGCGAGCTGAACAAACTGACCGTGAAGAACCGATATCCTCTTCCCAGAATCGACGATTTGTTCGATCTGCTGCAAGGAGCCTCATATTTCTCCAAGATCGACCTTCGATCGGGATACCATCAACTAAGGATTTTCTAGGATGACATACCAAAAACAACATTTAGGACTCGTTATGGGCACTATGAATTCTTGGTCATGCCGTTCGGATTGACTAACGCACCAGCTGTGTTCATGGACCTAATGAATCGAGTGTGCAAACCTTACTTGGTTAAGTTCGTAATCGTATTCATAGACGATATACTTATCTCCTCCCGATCGAAAGAGGATCATGAGGAACACCTTCGGGCAATACTGAGTCTATTACAAGAAGAGAAACTTTTCGCCAAGTTCTCAAAATGTGAATTCTGGTTGCGAGATATGAAAATTTTGGGACACGTGGTGAAAGAAAGTAGGACTCATGTAGATCCCGGTAAGATTGAAGTGGTGAAGAAATAGGATGCACCCCAGACACCTTCAGAAATACGACAATTCTTAGGATTGGCCGGATACTATCGACGCTTCATCGTGAATTTTTCAAAGATCGCTCAACCATTAACACTGCTGACTCGGAAGGACAAGAAGTTTGATTGGGGACACGCACAAGAGCAAGCGTTCCAAACCCTGAAAGAAAAGTTGTGCAATGCTCCGATATTGTCCCTCCCAGACGGAACTGATGATTTTGTGGTGTATTGCGATGCTTCACATCAAGGATTGGGTTGTGTGCTAATGCAGAAGGATAAGGTGATTGCCTACGCCTGACGACAACTTAAGGTGCACGAAAAGAACTATACAACTCATGATTTGGAGTTGGGCGCTGTAGTATTTGCACTTAAGATATGGAGGCATTACATGTATGGAACCAAATTCATCATCTACACAGATCACAAGAGCCTTCAAGACATCCTAGATCAGAAAGAACTCAATATGCGTCAGCGACGTTGGGTAGAGTTACTTAGTGACTACGATTGTGAAATCTGGTATCATCCGGGGAAAGCGAACGTGGTGGCTGATGCTTTAAGCCGCAAGGAACGTGTGAAACCACTACGTGCTCGAGCGTTAGGATTGACTATTCAAACAAATCTGAAGGCTCAAATCCAAATTGCACAAAGTGAGGCATTGAAAGAAGAAAACCTTGCGGGAGAAGAATTCCGAGGGTTGGATAAACAGATGATTTGCAAGGATGATAGTATACAGTATTTCATGGATTGTATATTGGTACCCAAATAGGGAGATGTTCGTACCCTAATCATGGACGAAGCACACAAGACACGATATTCTGTTCATCCTGGTGCAGACAAGATGTACCACGATCTTAAAGATCTGTACTGGTGGCCAGGCATGAAGAAAGACATTGCTATGTATGTAAGCCGATGCTTGACGTGCTCGAAAGTTAAGGCTGAACACCAGAAAGCATCGGGATTATTACAGCAACCTGAAATTCCCGAGTGGAAATGGGAGAATATAGCCATGGATTTTATTACCAAACTCCCTAGAACAAGTAGCGGGCATGACTCGATATGGGTTATAGTGGACCATATAACGAAGTCAGCTCATTTATTACCGATCCGAGAGGATTACAAGATGGATAAGTTGGCGAGATTGTACATAAAAGAGGTTGTGATAAGGCACGGAATGCCGGTGTCGATCATATCCGACCGTGACAGCCGATTTACTTCACGATTTTGGCAGACACTACAGAAAGCGATGGGCACACGATTAGATATGAGTACCTCCTATCACCCACAGACAGATGACCAAAGTGAACGAACCATACAAACATTGGAGGACATGCTTAGGGCTTGTGTAATCAACTTTGGTGGTAGTTGGGACACTCATCTACCTCTGATTGAGTTTTATTATAACAACAGCTACCATACTAGCATTGGATGCGCTCCTTTTGAAGCATTGTATGGGAGGAAATGAAGATCTCCAGTTTGTTAGGTAGAGATTGGTGAAAGCCAGCTAACAGGCCCAGGGATCATTCAAGAAACAACTGACAAGGTTTTCCAGATCAAAGATATACTAAAAGCAGCCAGAGATCGCCAAAAGAGCTATGCCGACAACCGTCGGAAACCTCTGGAATTCAATGTCGAGGATCGAGTTTTACTCAAGGTCTCTCCTTGAAAGGGAATCGTTCGATTTGGAAAGAAAGGGAAGTTAGCACCAAGATACGTAGGACCATTTGAGATTACAGAAAGAATTGGTCCGGTGGCTTACTGAATAAGGTTGCCACAAGAACTTAGCGGTGTACATGATACTTTTCACGTGTCGAACATCAAAAAGTGTTTGGTCGATGAGTCTCTTCATGTACCAGTTGAGGAAATCAAGGTCGATGAGAAGCTTTATTTTATCAAAGAACCTATAGAGGTCATGGACCGAAAGGTCAAACGATTAAGTCGCAGCAAGATACCGATTGTCCGCGTGAGATTGAACTCCAAACGAGGACCAGAGTTTACATGGGAACGGGAACATCAAATGAAACTCAAATATCCACATCTATTCGAGGATGTCACTCTTGGGCCTAACACTAGTTGAATTTCGGGACGGATTTCACTCAACTGGCGGATACTTTGACATCCGTCACTAAAAGGTCCGTCATTTAACGTGGAACCCATTAACACTTATTCGAACATTCATACCTCATTTTTGTAATCTATTCGTGTGGATATTATACTTGTTTTATCATCTTTTACACTTGTGTCCTCATCGTTATCGTTACCATTCAACCCACCGTTATTTATTATTGCTAATAATGAGACCATTTTAAGTTATTAACACCATCATTTACATATTTATCATTAATATAACTAGCCGATTAAGGTCGTTTTTAACCGAAAAAAATTTGGGAACTCGGGGGGCTAAGTGCAGGGACCAAATGTGACAATTTGCCAAACTAGGACTGGGTATAAATACCTATATTCCAGCCCTAGCCTTCGTTCACCTTCTTCTTCATCTTCTTCGTCTTCTTCCACTTTTCTCTCCTCCTTGCACCGAACCGCCCCGTTTCTTCGCGTTTTCACCGGCAAAGCCTCGGCTACAGCTGAGACTACTCCTTTCTTGCAGGTAGACAACCTTGGTCGTCCCTTTTCTTGCTTGTTTACTTCTGTGTTTTTAGAGTTTCGGGTGCTCGGGGCCAACCCGAGCACATGAGGTCGCGTGGTTGCGTCTGTTGCCTTTCTGCGTGCTCTTCTTGTTTGGACATGTTTGAAATATGTTTCTGGAAGTCCTTGAGGTGTAAATCTCGTGCACGGAGCAGTCGAAGGCTGCTCTGCACTTCTGCAGTCACGATTCTGCTATTCGGGCGACTGGGTCTGCAGTGCGACTGAGCCGTGTGACTGAGCCGTGCGACTGGGCGTGTCGTGCGACTAAGCCATGCGATTGGGTCTATCGTGCTACTGAATCATGCGACTTTGTATGTGTCGTGCGATTGAATCATGCGATTGTGTGTGTCGTGCGATTGAGTCCATACGGATGAATGTGTGCGATTGTGCGTGTCGCACGACTGATTTGCCAGTCATACGAATGAAGGTTCAATCATATGAATGAGGCTAATTCATACGAATGAAGGTTGATTTGTGCATATGGATGTTAAGTCGTGCGATTGGGTGCTGTGTGGTACGACTAAATGGTGAGTCGTATGAATGAATGTTCAATCGTACGAATGAAGCTGGTTCGAACGAATGAAGGTTGATTTGTGCGGATGGAGTGTTGAGTCCTGCATCTGGTCCTGTCGTGCGATTGGAGTTGTTGTGTGAGTTTCTTAATGTGTGTGGTGTGTGTTTGTCGTGTGATGTTAAGGTGACATCGACACGGGTACCGTTGCTAATGACAATCTTTAAAATTGACACTATCAAACTTACTAATGTTATCCCAAATCAAATCAACTTTAACATTTTACAATTATCAACAATCGATTTGCAACGCTAATATTTGCTAAGTATTTCCCTAATAACAATGACACTTTTACACAAATATCATCGGCAATGGCAACGATTTCTAGTACGGATCTACATAAGATCTAATACTTATGTCTGTTTGTGTGTGTTACACGTGACCGAACTAATACAACCCGAACCGATAAAACGTTACTATATGCTTTATACATATCATTAATGCTTAACAATAACTGACAATAGGTGTTTGACCGTTTACTATATACAACATTTGAAAACTTTGATCATTCATACTTACCACCTAACAAGTGAGTTTCATGGCCCCTTTTATGCTTATACAATATTTCAATTATTTACAAACGTGGGGGAAAAGTATGCTCACCCACTTTCTCATGCTGTACAATTTACATACAATTTACATACATGGAATCAACGTGATACTGTTTTGTGAGTACTTATCTGATACATACATGAGTCGTTATGTGGTCCTTTCTTTACAACCATTTAATTCCGGTGTTGGAACCGACGGATAGGTATTGGTAGTACTACTGGGTTGACAGCCCCACCCTTGACAGATGGTTTACCAGTTGGTACCATCATTAGCCAGGAACAGGCCTTGGGTGAATATATTCCGACAAGCTGCTGTGTGTACGTCATTAGGTTTGTTGTAAAGCTCATGGTTATGTGATTTTGCTTACTTATAACTGTATGCACGGTATTCCACAACAATTACTATACATCATCAATTACTTATTTTCTATTTAAACCTGGGAGCTCACCAACAATTTTGTTGACCATTTTGAACATATCTTTTTAGGTGACAATGCTAATTGAAGATCTAGGTGTGCTGCCTTAGTGGAGACCATAGTATGCATTTTTGAGGCTAAACATACTTGACAAACATTCATTTTGAATCATTGTTGTAGTCTATTAAATAATCTTCATACTTTTGATACTTGTTCCCGGGTTGTGGGAATTACATTACAATAATATTATTTTTGGTTATGTGAATCATTTACAAGTTTATGCTTATGGCTATGTTGTCGTGAATATTTACTAAACACGACACAAGTCTCCTTTTGTGCCGGGTGTCGTCATGACACGCTCCATCATCAATTACATATACTGCATCTCTATTGTTAACAATGTGTTATGACGATCCTGTCTCGTTACATCCCCGTGTTTCCGCTCTCAGTGGGGGTGTGGCAGTCGATAACTCATCCACAGGAGGAAAGAAAGGGATGTTGAAGGACTTAAAGAATCCATCATAGTCGAAAAAGAAAGAGGGTCCTTTTCCATCAAGGGGGTTGGTGTATCTCTATACATCAACATTGCACCACACTTCTACTAGGCCCGTTGAGTTGTTGTAAACTCTCTTATTCGGTATGTTGTATCCTAAAAAAATCTCTTCTTCAGCCTTCTCACTGAATTTCCCTGACTAAGTTTTCTTCAGCAGTGTACATGGTGCACCAAACGGTTCGAGGTACTCTAGATTAGGTTTACGTCGTTGGAGTAACTCGTCACACGTCTTACCATGAGGCTTGACCACCAGGACTCGATTAATGGTGTAACATGCATTAGCTACTGCCTCGTTCAAAAATTGGATAGACAGTTTCGAGTCTGCTAGCATCGTCTGGGCTGTCTCTATCAAGCTACGATTTTTTCTCTCAGCAACCCCGTTCATTTGAGGAGTGTAGGCAGATGTGCATTGGTGCACAATTCTTTTTTCTTTGCAGAATGCCTCCATCCATTGGTTCTTGAACTTGGTGCTGTTGTCTGAGCGAACTTGTCTTACCTTCAGCTTGTAAAGTGACTCCAATATAGTTACTCGCTCTTTGAATGATTCAAATCTCTCTGATTTCGATTTCAGAAACATCACCCAAGAAAATCTTAAGTAATCATCCGCAACTACATAGCAGTACAAATCACCAGCAATACTCTTTGCACTGACTGGGCCAAACAGACCCATTTGAAGAAGCTCAAGAGGCAGGTCGATTGAATAAATATTATTTGCCTTGTGAGACTTCTTTGTCTGTTTCCCTTTCTTACATGTAACACAAAATCTGGTAGTTGGAAGTTTTGAACATTACTCCACGCACTAGATCATTCTTGATCAAGTGATTCATTTTTCGTCGATTAATGTGTCCCATTCTCCTATGCCAGGAGATGGAGTCTTTCTCTATTGCCTTGGACAGGAACCATTGTACTTGATGAGCGATTGTGGAGGCCTTTGAGAGGTCCAAGACATACAAATCATTATGTCTTGAAGCTGACATTAACACTTGGTCCTCCAGGATGATATAGTCCTTTTTCAGACCATAGCACTTCTTGTTGTCAAATACAACTTTGAACTCTTTGTCGCATATCTGGGAGATAGAAAGTAAGTTATTTTGAAGTTGTTGAACATAGTTTACCTTATCAAACTTCACTTTCTGGTTTCCCACTTCTCCTTGTGCAGTGATATAACCTCCTTTATTTCCAGCAAATGAAATGTGTCCTATTTTAATTTGTTTGACGTTTGACAAGAGAGACAGGTTTCCTGTCATGTGCCTTGATGCACCGCTATCAATATTCCAGGTATTCATAGAAGCACTATAGCGGACACCCTGCACAATCAAATGAAATGATTAGTTAAGGTTAGGGACCCAAGCCTTAACTGGCTTGGGTGACCCGAAGGAATCACATATCATAAACTCTACCCACTGTCCATTTGAGGGAGAGGGCAGATCATTCTTCTTCTTGTTCTTATTTTCAGACACGGGACTTGATTTTTCTTTCCATAAGCCAGTTTTATGTAAGGCCTGTTTATGATAGACAGACGATTGGCTTATTGTTTGAACTTTAGGTTCATAGGTTCTTTTTGGTGGAGTAATTGAACTCCTTTTAAAAGAACTTGGTTTTGTATCATTAAGTTCAATCTTCTTTCTTGGTGTCTGATAATAAGAACATTTAGAAGCAATGTGTCTATACTTTCCACAAGTTAGCATGATCTACTTTCGACACGTTGGTGAAACTGTTTCTGTGGGGAAGTGTGTGACACAGGTGTGACTTTAGTTTCTTTTGGGTTTTGACACTTCTTGTTTAGATGTTTTGACTTCTTTAACAAAATTCACTGTTTGAACATGTTTAACATCTTTACCCTTTGTTTATTTAGACTAAGACATGGTGCTCGAGATTGGTTAAATTTTTTGGTCTTTTTGGGTTCTGAATTAGACATGTTTGAACCTGACTCCACCTTAACCATTGCAAATTGTTCACCCAAAATAACAATAGGCATCTTAACTTTTGAGTTCAAAGTGGTCTCCTTTTGTTTAGTGACAGATTCAATAGATTTACTTGTGGAAACTGGATCACTTACAAGAGGAGTGGACACCACATAATCCTTGATTGTGTTATTATTAATTGGTTTGCATTTAGCATTCAACAAGGTCTCGTGTGGTGGTGGAACCACTTTGTAACCCAAACCCTCCCCGTGGTTTCGTTCTTTCACTAAATGTTGAACTATGTGAGAAGAACTAGTCCAACTGTGCAGTTTTTGTTTTAAAGAATTTACCTCGACTTCCAAAACTACTTTTTGTTTTTAGCTTCTTCTAGGGAGTTTAAATAGAACTTTATGTCATTTGCTTGGTTAAATGCCACAACTTCGGTTTCCCTTAGTTGTTTATTTAACAGTTCTATTTTCTCTATATAACTGTGCTCATTTTCTTTTAAAATTCGGTTTGCTTCTGTGCACTGTTGTAAGTCATTTACTAAGCTATCATTGTGATCTAATAGTCTAGCAAATTTTGAATCTATGCTATCCCTAAATTTATTACATTCAGAACAAGCATGATTATCAAAAAGTTGGTTTGTGGAACTTACCTGAGAAGGTTCGGTTGAATCAGCCATCATCGTAGAGTTTGACTGTTCGGGTGCTGCTGATTCTGAACATGTTGTGCTAGGACATTCTTCATTTAGGTGAGTGACCATAGTAGTAGTATCTTCATGATCTGACATTACGAGTTCCACTGCTATATCACCTTCGCTTGCAGAGTCGTCATCCAAACCCTCAACACATGCAATGTTGGATTCTCTCGGAGACACAAAGCGAGAGGTCCAATCTTGTCCTTCGTCGTCTTGTACAGTCAAGGCCTTAGGATCCTTGCTTGATGGTGTAGCCCCATTGGTGGGTTTATCTTGATGATTGAAGGTGGAGAATGGATTACCATTACCTGTCTTCTTGGGCTTCACACATTCACGTTTGAAGTGCCCCTTTTCTCCACAATTAAAACAGGTAACTTTGGTTTTGTCAAAACCAAAGGTTGTATCCTTTGTGGCTATCAAGTTATGTCCGGTCCTTTTAACAAACTTCTTCGTCCTCCAGACAGCACTAGCCAGCACCCATATAATGTCCATCCTTTCGAGCTCATTCTCGTCTACTTGCTCGTAGTCTTCATCTGCCAGATGGCAGTTTCCAATCTTCCCCGCAACTAGACCGTCATAGGACTGAACGACAGCTGCTAGAGATCCATATGCTCCTTTGCTACCTCTACAGTCACATTACTGAGATTCTCGGTCTTCAATTTCGGAGCATTGGCTTTAGGTGCTATGTATTGGGTGCAAGATGACCCTGACGTCTCAGAACCTGAAGTAATGGCTTGGGACGGAGCAGCTGAACTGGACACAAATGTTGTTTGGAGTGGTGCTCCAGAGGTTTTTGGTTGAGGAGTTGAGTTGTAAAGTGACGGGTTCTGATCATATGAACCTTTTTAGGATCTGTACTTCAACCTCAACTCTTCCTCTCTCAACTTCAGAATGAAATCGTTGATATCCAACTTTGCCAGCATATCATTCTGTCTGAGATTTGACACTAACAAAAACCCATTTCTGTGGCAATCCATCTGCAAAACTTGACACCTTATCTTCCATTGACGTGGTAACTCCATGAGTGTGCAGTTCACTCATCAAGTGGTAGAAACAGTCGATAATGTCATCCAGGCTCTCTTTTCCTATTGAAGAGAAGTTATCAAACTCCTTCTTCAAAGCCTTTGCCTTTAATGCCTTCAACGTCGCATCATCCCGTTTTTCAAGAGCATCCCATAGCTTCTAGGCTTGTTTGTTCTCAGAAAACTGATGGAATATATCTTTAGGAATTGACTGAATTAACAAGGAGTACACCTTCTTCTCTGCATTATACTTTACCTTCTGGCTATCAGTCATGTCACCCAAGGTAAGTTTTACTCCATCAGCACCAACCGACATGTTATACCCAGTCTCGATTGATTCCCAAAGATTAGGATCAACTCCATTTAAGTATATCTCGAACCTTTGCTTCCATTATGGGTAATCATCTAACATTATGAGCTTAGGGGGCTTATTGTGATTACCAACTTCATTTTACAGAAGCAATAGATTCTGGATCCGTGAATCCCTACCGGTAGTGAAAGCTGAGTACTGATCTTCCATTTGTGTTAACTTTGAATTTCAAACTTAAACTTTTTCACACGTGCGAATGGAGAGGTCCGAATGGGCCAAACGTGCGATTGAACAATGCGGATGGCTCAATCGTGCGATTGAACAATGAGGATGAGTCAATCGTACGATTGGACAAGGACGACTGGACAATGCGAATGGAGTGTTTAGTCGTATGATTGGATGGGCGACTGATTTCAATCGTGCGTATGGGATGTACGATTGAGTTCAGTCGTACGATTGAGTCAATCGGGCGACTGAAGCTGCTGGTTTTTGAAAATTTGAAGATTTTTGATATTATGACTCAAAAACACAAGTTTTCAAGAACCCTAATCTGTCGTATGCCGAAAAAACGTGAACTTTGTGATCTGGAGACATTGAAAACACTGTTTTAACCAAAAAGATGGTGGTTTGAATACAAAAAACGTGATTTTTACACCAAATCGATCGAATCACACACAAAATCAAGAGCCAAAGCTTTGATACCACTTGTTAGGACCATGTACGTATGGAGTACTAACTGATTATGCGCGTATACCAACTCAGATAGTGCGGAATCCTATTTGATTGGCGATCCAATCAGGGAGAACACAGTTCAGATCAATCTAAAAATTAATGAAACGTTAATAATGATTAGAGAATGATCAACTGTGATCTATGAACTTGGAACAGGTTTTCTTGAGCCTCTAGACGACTAGGGTACGATTATGTGCGTATTCGAATTCTCTCGTTTTTCCACGAATTAAGTGGTATTTATAGGTTTGGGTTTTCCATTCGTACGACTGAACCATTAGCATGGTTCAGTCATGCGACTGAATCATGCGGTTGATCCATCCGTATGACTGAAGGTCCAGTCGTACGACTGAGTCAATCTTATGTCACAATCGTGCGACTGATCCAGTCTCCTGGTTCACTCGTGCGACTGGTCTATTAGCATGAAGTGTTCATGCGTATGGTCCATTAGCATGGTCCATTCGCATGAGGACTTTCACACGATTAAGTTTAAACATGTTTCTCAACCATATTTGACTAAGAATTATGCAAACAACCACAAACCTATATAGTTAGTTCAATATGCGTTATCACACAATAAACAATGAAATATTAAACATTATAAGCATCAACCACACATTGTATTTCATTCATATCCATACAATTACATAATGGCCAACAGTAGATAAAATAGGTAACACGATAACCACCACTAGATTCGATGATTAGCAATCGACACAAAGAGCTGTTTGACGAGCATTACATAATGACATGATCAAGACTACATAATGAACTGAAAAACGTAAAAAAATTTATATTTTTAGCAATGTCTTATTTGAAAATCGTCATTTAAAAAAACAATGCATAATATAATAGTCCAAATTAGACAAAAGTATCACATAATAACTAACACTAGGCTCGATCTGATGATAAAATACATAATAAAATTGATAACATAAAATTTTTACATTTCTTAATATTATGTTATTAAAATATCATCATTTAAAAAAAATACAATGCATAACACAATGGTCAACATTAAACAAATTTGATAACACAATGACCACCACTATACTCGATTATTAGCAATCGACATAATGAGCTGTTTGACGAGATACATATTGACATGATCAGTATCATATAATTAACTGAAAAACGTAAAAGAATTACGTTTTTAAAATTGTGTTATTTGAAAATCATCATTTTAAAAAACATAATGCATAACACAACAATCAATATTAGACCCAATGGGTAACAATGACCAATATTAGACTCGATTTGACATGGAATACATAATAAACTTGAAACATAAAAAGTTTACATTTTTTATTATTGTGTTATTCGAAAATCATCATTTTACAAACACAATCCATGACATAATGGTCAACATTAGACAAACATGATAACACAATAACTAGTACTAGACTTGATGATTAGCAATTCAACATAATGATCAACTTAATGAGGATTACACAATGATCTGATTAGTATTATACAATAAACTGGAAAAAGAAGTAAAAGAATACATTTTAAACATTATGTTATTTGAATATCATGATTTTAAAATGTTGGACCAAAAGAACCAATGAGCCAGATCAGAGAAACCTTTAAGTCCCACAGACATCATAACAACTGAAGAAGACTACATCAGCTGAAGACAAAAGTCTGAAGACAAAGTCTGAAGACAGAGTCTGAAGACAGAGTTTGAAGACAAAGTCTGAAGACCAAGTATTCAGAGGTTGTCACAACAGCTGAAGAAGTACTCTTCAGTAGTTGTGATGGTTTACTTTCAGTAGTTGTCTTTATATTTTCAGTCGATTGTAATCATTAGTTTAGTAGATGTAAAACGTCTGAAGAACTTACTCTTCAGATGTTGTAGTTTCAGTAGTTGTAGAATTAGTTAACAAGCTTTTATTGTAAGAAGATGTCCTCAGCTGTTGTGGACATCTTCAGTAGTTTCAGTTATTTTCAGTTGTTTGTGTAATCGGTTAGATGTCACTATCAGGTGACATCTGCTGACGTCATCTTTTCCTATAAAGGAAAGTTGACCTAATTGTATGATTGCCAAAGCATATGAATGTATGAAAATATTCTCTTTTGCAGAAAACTTTCTCTCTCTATAATCGTTACTGTTTGATTGAATATTCATCTTGTTCTTGCTTAAATTTCATCTAATTCTAACATTATTCCGCTGCAAATCATAACCTAATTGATCAAAATAGATCTGAGATCCTTTCAAATGGTATCAAAGCTGGTTAATCATTGATCAATTTAACAATTGATTATTGAAACTGCTCTTTTGATATCTAAGTTTGATCGAATTAGCAAATTTGCAAGAATTGGTTATAGAGTTTGAGTTTCTGTTGCTTTCGGTGAATTAATTTGAAGTTCTACGAGTTTAAAACAGAGTTGTTGAGTTTTTGAGCTAGATCTGTTAAAATTACATTGAATTTGTTTGAATCTGTGAAAATGGCTACACCAACTAATGATCCTCACAATACTGGCTCCTCAACAAAGCCTCCGATGCTTGTTAGGAGTGAGTATAACATATGGCAACGACGAATGCTCCATCACCTGTCTATCAATAGCACAAGATGTTGGAAATCTGTAGTGCATGGACCATACAAGCCTATGGTGAGTCTTTCGGAAAAAAATGAGATGGTTCCAAAGAAACCAGAGCAGTATTCGGATGAAGATCTAAAACTTTTTGAAATTGATGCTAAAGCCCACGGAATTCTGGCCATGGCACTGCCAAATGAAATCTATTCAGGGCTTATGCACCATGAAACTGCACATGACCTCTGGGTTGCTCTAAAGGAACAATTTGGAGGAACTGATAAGGTTTTGGCAAACACTAGAGAGATTCTTACCCAGCAATATGAGACATTCTCTCATAGAAAGGGTGAGTCTCTGACCCAGCAGTTTGTGTGATTTTCCTGTTTGATATCTGAGTTGAAAATGGTTAAACAGGAATATTCAAATAGCCAGATGAACAACAGATTCCTCAGATCCGTTCCTGAGAGATGGGACACATATACTATTGTCCTACGCTCCAGTGCAAATCTGGACACTTTATCTCTCACCCAACTTCATGGGAAACTGTTGACATTTGAATGAGAAATAGAACAGAAAAGGAAACTGTCTTCATCTGGGAAACTCACTGATGACTTTGTACCTGGAAACATTGCACTGGTCGGTCAGGAGTCAGAGTATGCTGCATCAGAAGGTTCCTATGATGAGCATATAGATTTCTCTACAAACAATGGAGAACATGCTTTTGTTGGTGTTGATAGTAATTCAGGTGGTAGCAGTGATAATTTGTGCTTTTTGATGGATGATTTGAAAGGAATTCCAGATGATGATCTGGAAGAGATGGATATTTTGAGCCAAATGGCAATGATCAATATCAGATCTCAAAAGTTTTACAAAAGGACTGGTCGGAAATTCCCAGGTCTCTCTGGAAGCCGAAGGTTGGTTTTGACAAGAGGAAGTTGAGGTGTCACAAGTGCCATAGACTTGGACACTTTGCAAGAGAGTGTAGATCATTTGAATCTAACTCATCTGCACCCTTTGTGACCTTCCCAAGCAATAGCTCACAAAACATAGGGCAACATTCCACCAGTTCTGGTCATCCTTCACAAGTTCAATCGTCTCCTGCATATTTTGTCCCTCAAGGTCCTATACCATATCCTTACCCCTATTTTTACATGCCTTAGTCTAGTCAGGTTCAAGTACCCACAGTTCCACAACCACCTGCCCTACCTGAGCCTCAACCATCTCAATCAAATCAACAAACTCAATCTCAACCACAACAAAGCTTTTTCACCCCTAGAGTTGTTGACTGGAGCAGTTTACCAGATGGTCTTTCTGGTTATCATGAACAACTGTTTCCTGGTGCTGGTCAACATGGTGGTGAAAACCCTTTTGGAAATCTTGCTCTTATGGCCCTGGAGTCTACTGATGGTTCATGCTCAAGTGCTTTAAAATCACAGGTATCACAGGTATCTTCAGAGGCTAAGACCAAGTTATGTTCTGAGTCATGCATAGCTACATTTGCCTCAATTAGAGAAGCAAATATAGCTTTAATCAATAAAAATCTTGAGCTAGAGAAAGTGATTTCCAAAAGAAAAGCTAAGTTTGAGTCTGTTTTAAATGAAAAAGATGATGAGATTTACAAATTAAAATGCCAAATCACTGATGAAAAGGCAAAGGTAGAGGTCATCTTAGAGAAGGATAAGGACCTCAAACAAACACTTGCAGCTACCCAGGTAGAGTGTGAACGCTGGGTAACATCATGCAAGGGGTTTGAAATTCTTCTCAACAAACAAACAGCTTCAAATGTGAAGTTTTGGGTTGGTTATAATCACACTGCTACTCCTATAGATTTTACTCCCAGGTTAGAAGTAGAATCTGAAGGAGAAAGCAATTACCGATCCACATCATCATGTGCCTCACCCTCTGATAATGAACCAAAATCAGAGGATGAAGTCAGTATTAGCACCTCAGAAAATCAATCAGCTCATATAGAAACATATTCTTATACTGTTGGATGCACAAATGTCATCCAGGGAGAAACAGCTGAGGGTGTTGTTTTAACCGAGATAAATGAAGGTGGAAATGTTTTTGAGAAAATAAATCTAAAACTTGTAGAATATGATGGTCCTAATGCTGAAAAACACATGATCAGGAGAAAGTTGATCACTTCAGGTGTTGTCTCATAAAGTACTCAAAGTACTGAAGGGCAAGTCACAAGACCTGAAGAACAAACCAAAACCACTGAAAACAAAAGGGTTTGAAAACTGCTAAGAGTCTATCAAGAAGTCCAAAAGTACTGATAGAAAACTTCTGAAGAACAAATCTTCAGTAATTAAGAATTCGTCAGTACTTAACATAAGTACTCAAAGGAAGAAAGTACTAAAGAATAAACCTTCAGTAGTTTCATCTTCTTCAGTAGTTGATCAACTGAAGATGATGAAAAAGCCATGTGAAATATGTGGCTTATTCAATCATCTCATTGATGACTAAGGTACAAAAGGGTTCAAATTCAACAAAGATAAGAACATCAAAAAGAAAAATAATAAAATGAAAGATGAATTTGAAACCAAGTTTGTACCAGAGGCATCTTAACCTGAAAACCCAAAATCCTTAAAGAAATCCAAAAAGAAGGAAGGGTTTATCAGGAAACAGCTGAAGGTGTTCAATGGATTCATCATGGAATACCAAAACACCAGACTAAGTCTGTGTCTTCCAAAAGTGAGAAAATGGTAAAACACAGGAACCAATCAAAAACAAGAACTGATGTGTCTGATGAACTGAAGGCTTTAGCAAACAATCAGACACAACTTGTTATGATGGTTCAACATTTGTTGGTGAGAGTCAACCAAATAGATGTACCTGTGATTAAACCACAGAAAAGGAAAACCAAGCCAAAATCAAAGGAATCCTTTTCCGCACCATCTCCACCTCCACAGGCTGTTAATCATGACAAACCAGTTAGTGTAAAATCTGTTGATGAGAACAGACCTAAAACCAAAATAGTTTGGGTCTCAAAAGCTAACTAGTTTCTTTTGACAAATGCAGGGTTCTTCAGCATGCCAAAGAAGCATCTGGTATGTGGACAGTGGAGGATCCATGCATATGACAGGGAGCAGCTCTCTTCTTAATGACTACTCCTAAGGAAAGAAGGGATTTGTTTCATTTGGTAATGATGCTAAAGGTTACATCATCGGCAAAGGCTTTGTTTCCAATGGTGAAATAAGGTTTGATGATGTCAACCATGTGGAGAATCTCAAGTACAACCTCTTGAGTGTCAGTCAGATGTGTGATAAAGGTCATGTTGCCCTTTTCACCAGCCAGAACTGCAGGATTCTATCTTCCAAAGTTCTGAGTTTGATTGAAAAGGTACTGGATGAACATACTCTCCTGAAGGCCAACAGGACAGGAAGAGTATATGCCTTAGACTTATCAAAGAAAATTGATCTAAAAGGCCATCCTTGCCTGTTCTCCAAGGCCTCTCCTCAGTAATCTAAACTATGGCACAGAAGGCTTGGTCATGTGAATATTAAAAACATGAACCAGCTGATCCATCATGGTTTAGTGAGAGGACTGCCAGTGAAGGAGTTCAAATGTGATGACAACTGCTCTGCTTGTTTAAAAGGGAAGCAACACAAGGTATCATTTCCTCGAATAGAATAGCCAAAGTCTACTGCCTGCTTGCAATTACTGCATATGGATCTTTTTCGTCCAGTAAGAGTGATGAGCATGGCAAAGAAGAAATACTTTCTGGTAATTGTGGATGATTACTCCAGATTTGTATGGACTTTCTTCTTGCATTCAAAAGATGAAGCTGCAAAAACCATAATATACTTTGTGTTATATGTGGAAAAACAGTACTCCCTTCCAGTCAAGTGTGTGAGGAGTGATAATGGCACAGAATTTAGAAACCACACACTTGATGAATTCTACTTTTCTAAGGGAATCAAGAGGCAATATAGCATTCCAAGAACTCCTGAACAAAATGGAGTGGTGGAAAGAAAGAACAGGACACTTATTGAAGCCGCCAGGTCAATGTTAGCTGATTCTGGTTTGCCATTGACCTTTTGGGCAGAAGCTGTCAACACAACTTGCTATATGCACAATAGAGTTTTAGTAAATCAGAAGCTGATGAAGACTCCTTATGAAGTGTTACATCATTTGGCCCCTCTGATTTCATTTTTTAGAGCATTTGGGTGTCCCTATTACATTCTTAACATAAAAATGCACTTTAGAGGTTTGAATCAAAGGTGGATGCAGGGTACTTTGTTAGGTACTCATCCACTTGCAAGGCATACAGAGGTTTTAACTACAGAACAAAGATAATTGAAGAGACCTTGCATGTGAAGTTTAATGAATCTCCAAAGGAAAAAATCCCATAAAACCCTGTGGAGCTATTTGATTTGGACATACTGCAATATGTTCCTTATCAGTCTCTAGCTGTTGTAGTTCCTGAAAATCCATCACCTCCTGCAAACAGTTCTTCATCTGGTGGTACTGATGATGATGATAATGACAGTACTCACCTTTTCAGGTTTAGTGATCAACTGCCTGAGTCATCTAAACCTGATATTCATATAGCTTTAGCAGCTCCATCCACAACAAATGCTGATGAGATCACTGAATCATCTACTTCATTTGAATTGCCATCTCCTTTATGGTTTCAAGAGTCTGAATCAACATCCGTTGCTGCTGATTCTCCTGCAAACACTTGCACAGATCTTATTGTCTATCAAGAACTGAAGAATCACCCAATGTCTCAAATTATTGGTGATATCCATGCTAGAGTTTCAACCAGAAGTCAATTGTCCAATTTCTGCTTCTATGCTCTCTTCATCAGTCAGCAAGAGCCAAATAACTATCATGTTGCATTAAGAGACAATGGATGGGTTGAAGCCATGCAACTTGAACTTCTTCAGTTTAAAAAGCAGCAAGGGTGGGAGCTGGTTCCTCTACCCCAAGGTAAGTGTGCAATAGGCACTAAATGGGTGTTTAGGAATAAAACTGATGAAAAAGGTCAAATTGTCAAGAACAAGGCCAGACTGGTTGTACAAGGGTTTTCACAAGAAGAAGGTATTGATTATGATGAAACCTTTGCCCCTGTAGCCAGACTGGAGCCAATCAGATTGTTCTTAGCTTATGTTTCTTTCCATAATCTTAAAGTTTTTCAAATGGATGTCAAAAGTGCATTCTTATATGGCAAAATAAAAGAAGAGGTTTATGTGTGTCAACCACCAGGTTTTGAGGATAATAAACATCCAGATTGGGTGTATAAGCTTGATAAGGCTCTGTATGGGTAAAAACAAGCTCCTAGAGCCTGGTATGAAACATTGTCTAATTTTTTTCTTCAAAACAATTTCACTAGAGGCTCCATAGATAAAACTTTGTTCATAAAGAAAGTAGGACAGCATAAGCTACTTATTCAAATTTATGTAGATGACATCATTTTGCATCCTCTGATCCATAGTTGTGTGATGCATTTACAAAATTGATGCAACAAAAGTTTGAAATGAGTGCCATGGGAGAATTACAGTTCTTTCTGGGTTTGGAAATCAAATAAAGAGCTGACGGAACTTTCATTCATTAGTCAAAATATACAAAGGATCTTCTGAAAAAGTTTCATTTACAAAACTGTAAGCCCTATTCTACTCCCATGAGCAGCACCACACAACTGGATGCTGATCAGAAAGGTAAAGCAGTTGATGAAACCCTTTACAGATGTATGATTGGTTCCTTGATGTACCTTATAGCTTCTAGACCATACATTATGTTTGCAACTTGTGTCTGTGCTAGATTTCAGGCTGTACCTAAAGAATCCCATTTGATTGCAGTCAAAAGGATCTTTAGATACTTGCAAGGAACTCCATCTCTAGGACTTTGGTATTCCACTGGGCACTCTTGCAAATTGGTTGCTTTCTCTGATAGTGACTATGCAGGGTGTAAAGTAACCAGAAAATCAACTTCTGGTGGATGCCAATTTCTAGGCAATTGTTTGGTTTCTTGGCAGAGTAAGAAACAAACTTCAATTGCTACATCAACTGCTAAAGCAGAGTACATTGTTGCGGCAAGTTGTACATCTCAGGTACTTTGGCTTCAGAATCAATTACTAGATTATGGCATTACAGAGACTAGGACTCCATTAGTGATGGACAGTGCTTCAGCTCTTTGTATTGTTAAGAATCCAGTCCAGTATTCTAAGACCAAACACATTGAGATTAGACATCATTTTATCAGGGATTGTTATGAAAAAGGTATGATTGATCCAAAGTTGTTCCTAGTGCTGATAAGCTTGCAGATATATTTACTAAGCCTTTGGACAGTGCAACTTTTTAAAATCTGGTGCTAAGGCTTGGTATGCTGCAGCTAGAATGAATTGACTAATACTGATACTCTCAGATCACAAGTACTGATGAGCATTAGTATACAAAAGTCAAAAATAAGTACTGATGAGTTATTTTGTCTTTAACATTTTTTTCAAAACTACTGAAGTGTTATAAAGACTGAAGACTAAATTACTTAAAAGTAATGAAGTACATTATTTTTGAAAAGAACTGATGTAGTTACAACTACTGATGTGGTTATAATTACTGATACCTATTTCTAACAGATAAGTATTGAAGAACAAATTTGTCCAAAAGTACTGATGTGTAATCTTGAGCATAAGTACTGAAGACAAAATTTGTTCACAAGTTCTGAAGAATAATTTATTTCAAAGGATCTAATGCACAAATGTTCAAAAGAGCTGATGCATAAATATTCAAAAGAACTGATGACCAATGAAACGTCTGAAAATCAAACAAAGTCTGATAAGTAAATGTTGAGGTCAGAATGAAACAACTGAAACCTGTGAATTGACGACAACAACTGATGAGTAACTTTACTCTTCAGCTGTTTCAAACAACTGATGTTTCATTTCAAAACAACTGAAGCCAAAACCAAGTCTTCAGTAGTTTCAAACTACTGATGACTAAAACCAAGTCTTCAGTCGTTTACAACATCTGAAGGTTAAAACCATGTCTTCAGTCGTTTCAAACAACTGATGACTAACACCAAAACCTTCAGTTGTTTTCCACCAGTCGTTTCATAGCCTATAAATACCAAACCCTAACTTCAGAACTTTTCATTCTCAGAACTTTTTATTCAAATTCTCAGAACTTCCCTCCTGCATTAATGGCGACCATGCAACTCAAACCCCATCATAACTATGTAGCTTACCTCACCAAATCGGCCTTCTGGAACAAGTTTGATGATGCCATCGATCTGATGGTTGAATCTCAATACCAAACAGCCTTTCTTTTGAACCCAACCATATACTTAGAAACCCTACAACAATTCTGGACAAACGTAACGCTCATAACTGGTGAGAATGATGGCGAGATAGCTGTCCAGTCATTTGTCAATCAGAAGAAGGTGGTCGTAACTTCTGATATTATTCAAAAAATCCTAAATCTGAATGATGCCAACTTCATCACCGAATACCCTAAGGGTACAACAGACTTATCCTTCACCAACAATGGGTACGAAGGCGACCTAAGTGCTACCACAATTTTGAAAAAGCACTTCCATGACCCCAAACGCCTAATCTTCCACATGGTCAACGTCTGCCTTGCCCCTAAGACCTCCTCATGGGATCAAATGGCTTCAAGGTGGCAGCAGGTATTGTATTCAATCTTTGAACGCCAAAACTTAATTTTTTTTGAAATTATATTTTTAGAATTAAAAGATCTGGCCTTAAAACCTATGTCTAACAGATGGATAATATATCCAAGGTTTCTTATGGCCATTATTGAAAACCAACAAAAAACTGAAGGCCTTGTTGGCCTCGGAGTCCCTGTTGTGGCAGTTCTGCCTGAAGTATACTCCAGGCACAACTCAACACACAACTCAAAGAGGCTGCCAAGCTGCTAAAACCCAAGCAGCGGGAACCCACAGCCTCATCCTCCAGATCCAAAGTCCCCTCCAAGCCAAAATCTAATAAGCCTAAAAAGGCTACTCAGGGAGTTGAGTCCCCTGAGGATGCCCCTGCAGCACCAAGGCAGAAAGAAACTGCTGGTAGTAATCCACCAGCAGTTACACAGACTCGACCAACCACAACCGCTAGGTATCCTCTCAACAGGATCTTGAAGCAACCATTTCTGGGGATGCCACATTACTGGAACCTCTCTCATTTGAGAAGGTTGCCATTGAAGAGCACCACTCACCCCAGGTGCAATCTGCTTCATACCTATCTCCTACTGCAACCACCCCACAAAGCCCAACTTTTATCATTGCAGAAGTGTTAAGTCAGCTAAACACTCCACCCCCACCCCAGAAACCTATTACAACTGGGAAAACCTCAACAGTTGAGGGGGAGGACTATAGTGTTGCTGATAACCTACAGCACAGGGATTACACAGTTCAATCTCCCCGTGTGGAGGAGGAGATCAGAACTTCTGGTGAGGTTGCCACTTCTCCTGCTTCAGCACATGAAAGGCTGAAGTTGGTAACATTCTAAGACCTCACCAGAGGCAACTGCCGATGAAGGGCATAATCCTGAGGTAGGAAGTCCCCAGTACCAAGAAAAAGGGGCACATGTGAACACAGATCAACACTCAGCACATGTTCATCCTGATGTAATCAGGAGGTCTGATGTTTCAGCAACCACTGATGATGGCCTGGGCTTTTTCTATGATGTTCTATCCCACAACACCATTCTTGAGGCTGAGGTACGCAGACTACAAGAACTGCTTGCCAAAATGTCTCAAGAATCAAGACCATCTACCCAAATTCACCCACAGATGGCACCTTCTTCTGAAGGTCTCCACATACTGAGCCACTCACAATAACTCAGCCACCAGCCTCTGATTTTGGCACCATTTCTCAGGGACAGAACCCCTATGAGTAAATGGTTGCTGCCTTTACATCTTCCCTGCCTCTCATCACTCCCATCATAACTAACATTGTACATCAAGCTCTTGATGAGAGGCTTTCCTCTAATATTCAAACCTTAGTTGATGATGCAGTCACTAAAAGACTTTCTAACATTCAAACCCCTGAACCCAATGCAACCAAAAAGGGGGAGTCTAAGTCAGTGAAAGCAGACAAGAGGAAGAGAGTTGAAGAGGAAAAGGAGAAGGAGAAAGAAAAGGAAAAGTAGAAGGAGAAAGAAAAGGATTTCCATGTTACTTACAAGAAGAGGAAGGGTGGTGAAAAGACTCCCCTTGAGAAGAAGTTAGAAGAACTTATCAAAGAAGCTGATGAGCAACATAGCAGATCAATGGATAAAATTATTGATCAGCTCTTCAGACAAGGATTTGATACTGCCAAACTTGACACTGAGATCAGAAAGCTGGAAATACAAGAGATTGAGCACCGATGGGCCAGCTATAGTGAGAAAGAAAATGAAAGGCTGGAAGCTATGGTCAGGTTTATATCAAAGTATTTGGGAAGGACAATCCTCGAAGTGAAATCATGGACCAGGGACAGTATTTTGGAGATAACCAACAAAATATGTTCGTCTGAAGTATTTACCAAAGGATTGATCATAGAAGCCCTTGATGAAGCTGGTGCTGGGAGCAGGACTGATCTGGCAAAGTGCTCCAAAGCCACACTTACAACTAAAATGCTAGAGCAGCCTGTACAATCTCCCACACCAGAACAACCAGCATCACAACCCATAAAACCAACTCCTTTACCCAAGAAACCAACACAAATAACTGCCGATGATGCACCCAAGAGGAGAGAAGGGTGTTGAGGCTTCAAGAAGAAGAAGAAGATGATGATGAGGAAGATAGGCTGCCCATTTCAACTGTTGTTAAAACAAAAGGGAAGATGCCTGATGCATTAAAGATAATTGCCAGGAGTTAACCAACACGATCACACCTGCCATCCAGAGGCAAACTGTAAAAGTAAAGCTCGAAGAAGAAGAAAAGCACAAACAAAATGATGAGCAGCTGTTGAATCTGGTTGATAAAGAGTTTCCTCAGTCTACATCGATACAAACTATGAGGAAACATGCTCAGAGATTGTATGCTCTCAGATTTACATTTCAATATCAGAAAGAGCGAGTTAGAATTTGGCCTGATCTCAGGGTGAGTGATAGAATCCACAATAAGAACATCCCAAGAAAATACAATGGCCAAGTAAAGAAGATTGTAGATACAGTGATAATGTTGGCCATTGTAGTGTCACCTTGAGAAATTCAAGAAGACTTCAGAAAAGCCTACAAGTCTAATCTTACCCCACAAACATTACTGGAAAAGAAAATGGTGAAAAAGGGGTTGATCTATAAGAGGCTTGAAGAAGTCAGAAGTAATGAGCTCCAGTTATTACTTGAAGGTAATCATCCTGATGAGTTCGCCTATAGAGAAATAACAACTGTGGAGTTAAACAATGGGAAACAGGTTAAGTACCTATCTGAGTACTATGCGCTAGAGTTCTTCGAAGGAGAAGCTGAAGAGCTCACCCTGGAAGAACAAATTGTCTTCCTTGAGCCCTATGTTCGAGAGTCTTACAGACTCATTATAGGGAAGTAGATTTCATGGATGGGGCAACAACTCTGTGTCCAATTCCCCAAGACAGAGTTCCCATCCATCCCTTGCTAATCAAATCTTCTGAAACCTTTTCCCAGGCCTGTGCTTAAATTGGTCACTTCTGAGCTAATCCAGAAGAAAAAGATAATATTTTTTCCTAATAAGTGGGACACCAATAAACTTAAAGATTTTGGCTGCATTGGATCAGGGGGAGTTTGTTGGACCAAAAGAACCAATGAGCCAGATCAGAAAAACCTTTAAGTCCCACACATCATAACAACTGAAGAAGACTACATCAGCTGAAGATAATAGTCTGAAGACAAAGTCTGAAGACAAGTCTGAAGACAAAGTCTGAAGACAGAGTCTGAAGACAAAGTCTGAAGACAGAGTCTGAAGACAAAGTCTGAAGACAGAGTTGAAGACAAAGTCTGAAGACCAAGTATTCAGAGGTTGTCACAACAGCTGAAGAAGTACTCTTCAGTAGTTGTGATGGTTTACTTTCAGTAGTTGTCTTTATATTTTCAGTCGATTGTAATCATTAGTTTAGTAGATGTAAAACGTCTGAAGAACTTACTCTTCAGATGTTGTAGTTTCAGTAGTTGTAGAATTAGTTAACAAGCTTTTATTGTAAGAAGATGTCCTCAGCTGTTGTGGACATCTTCAGTAGTTTCAGTTATTTTCAGTTGTTTGTGTAATCGGTTAGATGTCACTATCAGGTGACATCTGCTGACGTCATCTTTTCCTATAAAAAGAAAGTTGACCTAATTGTATGATTGCCGAAGCATATGAATGAATGAAAACATTCTCTTTTACAGAAAACTTTCTCTCTCTATAACCGTTACTGTTTGATTGAATATTCATCTTGTTCTTGCTTAAATTTCATCTAATTCTAACATTATTCCGCTGCAAATCATAACCTAATTGATCAAACTAGATCTGAGATCCTTTCATAAAAAACACATTGCATAACACAATAGTCAACATTAGACACAATGAGTAACACAATGACTAACACAAGACTTGATAATTAGTAGTGGGCACAATGAGCTGCTTTATGAGTATTACACAATTATCTAATCTGGATTACAAAATAAATTTGAAAAACATAAAAATATTAAATTTTCAGCATTGTTTTATTTGAAAATCACAATTTCACAAACACAATGGTTAACATTCGACATAATAGGTAACACAATGACTAGCACTATACTAACTGATTAGCAATAGACACAATCTGCTTGATGAAGATTACATAATGAACTAAAAAACATACTGTTAGGTCATTATAAGGCTGGTACAACCAAAACCACTTCACATAGTCATTTTGGTGCTACATTCAAAAGGCTTCCGAAGCTAAGTATGAGATCTTCCGAAGTCTGAAGAAAGAACTAAAGACAAAGTCTGAAGACTTCCGAAGACAAAGTCTGAAGACTTCCGAAGACAAAGTCCGAAACTTCCGAAGACAAAGTCTGAAGACTTCCGAAGACTTCTGAAGACAAAGTCTGAAGAAAGAACTGAAGACCAAGTCTCCTTCCGAAGACAAAGAAGACTCCAAGCCTCGGAAGAAGCAATCTTCCGAAGTATATGTGGCTTCGGAAGAAGTTATTCTTCCGAAGAAACTTATCCTTCAAAAGACATTGCTATGTCCAGTAGACATAAGTATGGTCTCTGACAGTCCGCTGCAGACCTCTGATACAGCATGGCTTCTTCCTAAAAGAACCATGCTGTTGACCATACTTTATTCTACTGTATACCTTTTTATGATAGTACATGTTACCAACTTTAGTTGGTGACAAAAGGTAAGTCAGGGACATGTCCTGACTACCAAGTACCTCACCTATAGTCTTGTAGTATAGATGTTTGGTTAATGGTTTCCAGCTGATATCAAAGTATATCCGGCTGTAGGTAGTATTATATATATCTTCTCTTTGTAACTCATTAGGAAGAGAGATTGAGTCCAAGAGTCTTGTAATCCTTTGAGTTGAGAAGCAATATATAAAAGTACCTTGAAAATTTACATCTTGTGTTTATTTACTGCTTGTTACTTGTTATATTGTGATCAACTGTTCATAGGCTTTTTCGAGTGTCGTTCAAAGTGAGTTTGAGAGAAAAACCACTTGTTGAGTGACCAACATACGATCCTGCAATTGGTATCAGAGCTTCCAGGCTCTTGATTGTGAGATCTTACCATCCAAATCAACCAGTTTTTCACTCCTCAATACAAACCACTCACTCAAATGGCCGCTCTCACTAAGGCTGATATGGAGACCGGTACCATGACCAAGTCCCCACTGATCACCCCTGAAGACTTTGACACATGGTGCACGAGAATGGAAGGCTTCATCAAGTGTCAAGACTTAAGGATGTGGGACTCCATTGTCAATGGTCCTTTCATACCAAGCACTACTTCTGCTACTGGTAATCGCGTCATTCCAAAAGATGTTGATGATTACTCAGAAGAAGATAGGAAGAGGATAGAGCTAGATCAAAGGGCTATGACTTCTCTTTCAAACTGCTCTTCCAAATTCCATCTACAGAGGCTTCAAGAAGTGTAAGACAGCCAAAGATTTATGGGATGCATTGAAGCTTATGTATGAATGATCCAAGGAAACCAAAGAGAACAAGAAGGATCTCCTGAAGCAGCAGTTTGAGAACTTCACTTTTAAGGCTGGTGAGACCTTGACTCAACAATACTTCAGGTATGTTGAGATAGTGGATACTCTGGGGATATTGGAGTACCTCTTGAGAATAGAGACATAGTTAGGAAGTTCATGTCTTCCATTCCTAAACTGTGGACACACTACTGTGTCGTAGTCAAGAGAACTTCGGACCTTAAGACTCTTTCTCTCACAGAGTTGTATGGTATCCTAAGTGCATTCCAGATGGAAATGAACATGCAGACTCCTCTGGTCACTCCAATAACCAACTGAGTTCTGCCCTTCATGTGGTTGAAAGGGAAATCACAGAACCACAACAACAGTTGTTGTGCTACCCCGACAACTCACATAGTGGACCCTACATTACTCTACCTGAGACTCCAAAGTCTTAAAAGGCTCAACACAACTCCTTTCAGGATAGTTGTGCCTTTATCTCTGGAAGTGGACACTTAGTGATTTTCAATACTGCTTTGATGATCTTGAGTGCTTCAGTCCAGATGAGGTAGAGTATGTGGACATTGTCCAACAGATGGCTCTTTTAACTTACAGAGCGAAGAAGTTCTTCAAGAGAACTGAAAGGCAATTCCCTTAAAACCCAGTCAACAGCAAGTTTGGGTTTGACAAGAGCAAAGCAAAGTGTTACAACTGCAACCAACTAGGTCACTTTGCTAGGGAATGTAAGGCTACTAAGAAAACCCGGGAACCCCACAGGCCTCCACACATCCCTCAGTTTCAAAGCATGAAGAGAAATCAACTGAAACAGCTGCAGTAGCTCAAGAAGTTGACTGGAGCTTCATGGTACAGGATGTGACTCCCGCTCAAGCACTCATGGCAGGAATAGATGATGCTCAGGTGTGACGCCCTAAACCCGGCAGGGCATCGGAGGCACGTCACACAGTTGGATTAATATTTTAAACACAAATCAGAGCTTTCTATTTACAGCGGAAGACTTTAAACAATATTATCTATTAACCCAACTTTTTAAAACATTTTACATATGATTGTATTTAATTATACATCGCCCTATTTACTGTATTAACAAGCCCTAATCCTATGCCAGTAGTTACTCTGGGAAAGCGTCCTCATCAGCTCATACTTGCGTTCCTCTATTATTAGAGGATCCCTCCTTACCTAGCACACACAACATACTCAAAACATCAGGTAAACTGGTGAGTTCTAGTTTTCATTAAAACAATAACAATATCTTTACACATACAAAAATTCTAATTATATTGCCAATATTATAATTCAACTTTCACTATTATTTTGTCCCACTGGACCTGTTTCACAGAACGTCGGTTGCCCACATCTAGCAACTACCATTTCCCCACATTCAGAAACGTCGGTTGCCCACATCTAGCAACTACCAGTTTCCATACCAAGTAACGTCGGTTGCCCACATCTAGCAACTACCAGTTACCATACCCAGAGACGTCGGTTGCCCACATCCCGCAACTACCAGTCTCCCGTAATCAGTAACGTCGGTTGCCCACATCTAGCAACTACCGGTTACTATCTCTCATCCAGTAGGATGCCAAATAATCATCTAGGGTCGTCACCACAAGATGTTCGCAAAGCTGAGTGATCGTCATCACTCCTATCAAACTGTACAGTTTCACACCAGGCATCTTACCCTAACTGGCTTGTTGAGATTTACATCACATTACCATTTCAAAAACATTTATTTTACATATTGCCAATATTATCACATTCACTTACACCCCACACATTCTTTCTTTTAGCACCAGTTTTAGCATATTTTCATTAATCCTCACACCCCATCCGACCCATTGGAATCATTACCATCACGTAATGATTAACAATGTTCAGATGATTATCTTTTACACCCTACCTGACCCATTGCAATCATTACCATCATGTAATGATTAACAATGTTCAGGCAATCATTTATTATTCTCACTTTCCCTCTAACAGCTTTACAAACTGTTAGAAACATATCCATCATTACTATCACAATTCTGGTACTAAAACATTCCATTCATTTATCATTATATGTGTGCTAGCCCGAATGTTAAAACCAAACATTTAAAAAGGTCTTAGAACTCACCTTATCAATTTCCTCAACACAGTCTACACAATCCAAGTACACATGGTAACTAGTCCTTCCTCTAATCAAGGTATATCTAAAGCAATAAACCCTGATTCAATAAACTTATTCTCAAACAGGGCCCTCATGCGATTGAACACTTATGCGAATGAGCAATCATGCGACTGGACCTATGCGAATGAACCATGCGACTGAACCTTCAGTCGTACGACTAACCGTTCATTCGCACGATTGAGTTCTCATTCGTATCCAGTGTTCACTCGTCTTCATTCGGCCTTCTAACCAGGCGACTGAGTTCCAACCGCACGACTGAACCTCCATTCGCACCTAGTCGCCGACTAGACTTTCATTCGTGCGATTGAGTCATGCGATTGAGCCCATTCGCCTGAAACGAATCAGCAGCTGTGTTCTTGACGTTTTTGATCCAAACTTACTCAAAATTTGAGTTTTAACCATCCAAATCATACCATATTCAAAACAGATCCTATACACATTGTTTACAATGGTTTCGGACCATTATTTCATCAAAACTTCACAAAAACCTTGGACCTGAATTCCTGGATTTTAAATTCAGAAATGAACCAGACCAATTTACTAATTTAAACAGGTTATTGGATCAAATTCAATCATACACACAGCTTATAACATCTCCGGATTAATCCGTGATGTTCAAAACTTACCAAAACGGAGTTTCGCCTAATCAATTTCGTGAGAACAGGGTTTTGGGTGTGAATGGGACAAGAAAACAGAATAGATGGCGATAGAAATCTGCCCTTGAACCCCCTGCACCGCCCCACTTATCCATTCACTCAACTTAACCGCCTCACCTTCAGTCGCACGATTGAACCATTCGTATGACTGAACCGTGCGACTGAAGCTCATACGCCTACTATTCGTACGACTGAGTTTCAATCGCACTTAAGGGGTGCGACTGGAGTTCATTCGCATATGACTTATGCGACTGAACACTTAAACACTCAAATAACTCAACTTAATTTAATTAATCATAACTATAATATAATTTACAAGTCCGGATTTAGAAACCGGATGTTACAACCCCCTTAAATAGGTTTCGTCCTCGAAACCAACTATTCAAACAACTGGGGATAATCTCTCTTCATCTCATCTTCTGATTCCCAAGTGAAATCAGATCCCTTTCTATTCGACCACTGCACTTTAACTAAATCAATAGTTTTATTCCTCATCCTTTCACCTTTCTGTCTACTATAGCAGTAGGTTTTTCAACATAGTTTAACTTATCATCCACTTCTATATCATCCAAAGGTACATAAGCATTCTCATCAGCCAAACACTTGCGCAACTGTGACACGTGAAAGGTTGGATGAATTCTTGCAACTGATCGGGTAATTCTAGTTTATAAGCCACTTCTCCAATCCGTTCTATAATTCTAAACGGTCCTATAAAACGAGGACTTAACTTTCCCCTCTTTCTGAATCTGATAATTCCATTCCATGGAGATACTTTCAACATAACTCTATCTCCTACTTCAAACTCTATATGCCTTCGCCTTTTATCTTCATAAGACTTTTGTCGATCCTGAGCTGCTTTAAACCGAGCTTTGATCTGATCCAGTTCTCATTCGTAGCCTGTACAATTTCCAAACTGCCCAACTCTTTCTGCCCAACTTCTCCCCAACATATGGGACTCCTACACTTCCTGCCATATAATATCTCATAAGGGGCTCTCCCAATTGTGGAATGATAACTGTTATTGTAGGAGAATTCAACTAATGGAAGATGACTATCCCAGCTACCACCGAAATCTATAACACAAGCTCGTAACATGTCTTCAATTGTTTGGATAGTCCTTTCAGTCAACGTATCAGTTTCGGGGTGGAAGGACGTGCTAGTAACAAACGAGTACCCATATCTTCATGAAACTTTCTCCAAAACCTCGAAGTAAAACGTGTATCTCTATCTGAAACAATAGACAACGGTACTCCATGACGAGCAATAATTTCTCGGTTAAATAATTCTGCTAACTTCTCAGACTTATACCCAAATGGTATCATAACCTTTAGCTGTACGCGGAAGCTTAGTTATGAAATCCATTGTCAATTCTTCCCACTTCCATTTCGGGATCTCTAAAGGTTGAAGCTTACCATATGGCTTTTGATGCTCAGCTTTGACCTGAAGACACGTCAAACACCTATTCACATATTGCATCACATTAAACTTCATACCGGGCCACCAATATTCTTGTTTCAAATCCTTATACATCTTAGTAGCACCAGGATGTATAGAATATCTGGACTTATGAGCTTCATCTAACACCAATTCCCTTATCTTAATCGGAATCCACATACGACCACACTTTGTCTTGACCCCAAAACTATTTTCTTCTAAATCTTTCGTTTGACCCTTCATTCGTTCCTGCTTCACATTCTCTTCTTTTAATGCTTCTAATTGAGCTTCTCGTAACTGATGCATAAAATCTGGGGTTATCACTAACTTGTATGACTTAACTCGAATTGAAGGGTGTTCATTCTTTCTGCTTAATGCGTCAGCAACCACATTTGCTTTACCAGGATGGTAAAGTATTTCACAATCATAATCTTTCACCAACTCTAACCATCTTCGCTGGCGCATGTTCAATTCCTTCTGATAAAAGAAATACTTCAAACTCTTATGATCCGTGTAAATCGTACATTTCGTCCCATATAAATAATGCCTCCATATCTTCAAGGCAAATACCACTGCTGCCAGTTCTAGATCATGCGTCGGATAATTCTTTTCATGTTCTTTCGATTTCTGGAAGCATAAGCTATCACTCGTCCCCTATGCATCAATACACAGCCTAAACCTTGATACGAAGCATCTGAATAAATCGCCAAATCTTCATTTCCATCTGGCAACGACAATAGTGGTGATTGGGTTATTTTCTGCTTTAGTTCTTGAAATGCATTTTCTTGTTCTGGTCCCCAAACATATTCTTCATTCTTCCTCGTCAGTTTCGTTAACGGGGATGTGATTTTAGCAAAATCTTGAATAAACCTTCTATAATAACCAGCCAGACCCAAGAAACTGCGGACCTCAGATGGCGTCTTTGGAGGACTCCACCTCACTACTGTTTCAATCTTAGCAGGATCTATTAAAATACCTTCTGCATTAATCACATGCCCTAAAAACTGTACTTCCCGCAACCAAAACTCACATTTAGAAAATTTTGCATAAAGCCTTTCTTTTCTCAATCTTTCTAATACTTCACGAAGATGGCATGCATGATCTCCCTCATTCTTCGAATAGATCAGTATATCATCAATAAACACAATTACTGATCGATCTAACATTGGCTTGCACACCCTATTCATCAAATCCATAAAAGCAGTAGGGGCATTCGTCAACCCAAAAGACATAACCAGAAATTCATAATGACCATAACGGGTGCGAAACGCTGTGTTAGGTATATCTTCTTCCTTGACTTTCAACTGATGATATCCCGAATGAAGGTCTATCTTAGAAAACCAACTAGCTCTCTGTAGCTGATCAAACAAATCATCTATTCGTGGGAGTGGATACTTATTCTTTATTGTCAACTTGTTTAATTCTCTGTAATCAATACACATACGCATACTCCCATCTTTCTTCTTCACAAACAATACTGGAGCACCCCACGGGGAAGAACTGGGTCTAATGAAACCTTTCTCCAGTAAGTCTTCAGTCTGTTTCATTAACTCTTTCAATTCTGATGGAGCTAATCTATAAGGTGGCTTAGCAACTGGCTTAGCACCCGGAACCAATTCAATTCTAAACTCAACTTCACGATCTGGAGGAATACCCGGTAATTCCTCTGGAAACACATCTACAAAATTGTAACCACAGGTATGTCCTCTATCTTTCTTACAGGCTTTTGCGAATCAATTACATATATCAAATAAGATACACACCCGCGGCTCATTAACTTATCAGCTTTCATCATAGATATTATTTTCACAGTTGACTCTTTTCTATCACCATATACATTAATCGTTTTCCCATCCAGTGCTTTTAATTGAATTAACTTTTTATTACATACAATATGGGCTTCATGGTTTGCCAACCAATCCATACCCAAAACTACATCAAATCCTCCTAACACCATAGGATATAGTTTAACAGGCAATCTATATCCTTCTAATTCAATATAACAACCATCAATCATACTACTAATCATCACAGATCTATCATTAGCAGTTTCAACTACAAAAGCTACCTCTAATGGTCGAACTTCACATGCAAGCATAGGGAAAAAATCAATAGATACAAAACTTCCACTTGCACCAAAATCAAATAACACATTAGCTGGAATTCCATTCACTAGAAACGTACCTGAAACTACATCTGGCAACGCTTTAGCCTCACTAGCTGACATAGAATATGCTCGCCCCTTAGCCACACTTGACCCTTCTCCTGACCCTTTCATCGATCTAACCAGTTCAGGCTTTCTAACTACCAACATTGGACAGTCACTTCGAATATGCCCCGTTTCTCCATACTCGTAACATTTACGAGGACCCTCACTACATTCATTAGCATAATGTCCCATCTTTCCACATCTAAAACAAGTCCTGCTACCAATCATACATTCACCCTGGTGTAGCCTACCACATTTCCCACAACGTGGCAGCTAATTTCTGGCATTTCTCGGAAATTGGCCCCTTCCAAACCTACTTTTCTTTGAAAACTTCGATTCTCAAATCTTCTTTGCACTACAGGTTCTTCTCGCCTCCTTTTACCCCCATCAGGAGCAACATTACTACCATAAATTTCTTGATACATATCTGCAGCTAAGTTTACCGTCAACTGGTAGCTAGTCGGAGCAGATGATCTAACCAACTTCCTAACCTCCTGAGGCAATCCCTGTGTATACCTCAAAATTTTCTTCTCTTCAGGAACCACCAAATGAGGCACTAACCGCGCCATCTCTTCAAACTTAGACGTGTATTCCCTATGGGAAATATTACCTGCCTGAAACTGCAGGAAACTCATCTCTATACGATCCATCTTACCTTTCGGATAAAACTTGTCCGACACTAACTTTCTAAATTCAGGCCATAACATTTTGTCAGTAGCCTCCTCACCTAACGTCTGGATAATCGTATCCCACCAATACAAAGCCTCACCTACAAACGAGTGGGCTGCAAACTTTACTTTCTGATCCTCCCTACACTCACTCAACTTAATCACGGCCTCCATTTCACAAAGCCATTTATAAGCGGCTACCACATCCATAGCCCCAGAAAATCGTGGAGGATTACATTCTTTAAACTGGCTATACGTAATTCCCTTTCTCTCACTAGACCCCTCAGCTTTATCAACATTCCTACTTTCATCGGGTCTAGCTACATTCAAGGCTTTACGAACCTCCTCAGCAATTGCATCATGGAATTGTTGTCTTGTCATACTAAGCACCTCGGTGCTCTCATCAACATTTCTTGCCGAGGTTCCACCTTGCATTCTTTCACTTTCCCTATCAGCCATAACCTATTAAAACGAGATCAGGATTATTTGGTACTCACATGTAAGTATATAACCAGAATACTATAAGTAAAGTAAATTATTAATAATGTTGCCCAAGTACTATTAATTGTTCACTTTACTTGTACTATTCGTTATTCCTTCTCATGATAGTCCCATCACCTTTTCTTGTTTTAATGAATTATTCTATCTAGCTATCCCTGCTAGCATAACTATTTTCTAGTTAAAGTCTAGTTATTATGACACTAGATCCCTTTAACTACTGCTCTGATACCAACCTGTGACGCCCTAAACCTGGCAGGGCACCGGAGGCACGTCACACGGTTGGATTAATATTTTAAACACAAATTAGAGCTTTCTATTTACAGCGGAAGACTTTAAACAATATTATATATTAACCTAACTTTTTAAAACATTTTACATATGATTATATTTAATTATATATCGCCCTATTTACAGTATTAACAAGCCCTAATCCTATGCCAGCAGTTACTCCGGGATAGCGTCCTCATCAGCTCATACTTGCTTTCCTCTATTATTAAAGGATCCCTCCTTACCTATCACACACAACATACTCAAAACATCAGATAAACCGGTGAGTTCTAATTTCATTAAAACAATAACAATATCTTTACACATACAAAAATTCTAACTATATTGGCAATATTATAAATTCAACTTTCATCATTATTTTGTCCCATTGGACCTGTTTCACAGAACGTCGGTTGCCCACATCTAGCAACTACCATTTCCCCACATTCAGAAACGTCGGTTTCCCACATCAGCAACTACCAGTTTCCCATACCAAGTAACGTCGGTTGCCCACATCTAGCAACTACCAGTTACCATACCCAGAGACGTCGGTTGCCTACATCCAGCAACTACCAGTCTCCCATACTCAGTAACGTCGGTTGCCCACATCTAGCAATTATCGGTTACTATCTCTCATCCAGTAGGATGCCAAATAATCATCTAGGGTCGTCACCACAAGATGTTCACAAAGCTGAGTGATCGTCATCACTCCTATCAAACTGTACAGTTTCACACCCAGGCATCTTACCCTAACTGGCCTGTTGAGATTTACATCACATTATCATTTCAAAAACATTTCTTTTACTTATTGCCAATATTATCACATTCACTTACACCCCACACATTCTTTCTTTTAGCACCAGTTTTAGCATATTTTCATTAATCATCACACCCCATCCGACCTATTGGAATCATTACCATCACGCAATGATTAACAATGTCCAGATGATTATCTTTTACACCTTACCTGACCCATTGCAATCATTACCATCATGTAATGATTAACAATGTTCAGGTAATTATTTATTATTCCCACTTTCTCTCTAACAGCTTAACAAACTGTTAGAAACATATCCATCATTACTATCACAATTTGGTACTAAAACATTCCATTCATTTATCATTATATGTGTGCTAGCCCGAATGTTAAAACCAAACATTTAAAAAGGGCTTAGAACTCACCTTATCAATTTCCTCACCACAGTCTACACAATCCACGTACACAAGGTAACTAGTCCTTCCTCTAATCAAGGTATATCTAAAGCAATAAACCCTGATTCAATAAACTTATTCTCAAACAGGGCCCTCATGCGATTGAACACTTATGCGAATGAGCAATCATGCGACTGGACCTATGCGAATGAACCAAGCGACTAAACCTTCAGTCATACGACTAACCGTTCATTCGCACGATTGAGTTCTCATTCGTATCCAGTGTTCACTCGTCTTCATTCGGCCTTCTAACCAGGCGACTGAGTTCCAACCGCACGACTAACCTCCATTCGCACTTAGTCGCCCGACTAGATTTTCATTCGTGCGATTGAGTCATGCGATTGAGCCCATTCGCCTGAAACGAATCAGCAGCTGTGTTCTTGACGTTTTTGATCCAAACTTACTCAAAATTTGAGTTTTAACCATCCAAATCATACCATATTCAAAACAGATCCTATACACATCGTTTACAATGGTTTCGGACCATTATTTCATCAAAACTTCACAAAAACTTGGACCCGAATTCCTGGATTTTAAATTCAAAAATGAACCAGACCAATTTACTGATTTAAACAGGTTATTGGATCAAATTCAATCATACACACAGCTTATAACATCTCCGGATTAATCCGTGATGTTCAAAACTTACCAAAACGGAGTTTCGCCTAATGAATTTCGTGAGAACAGGGTTTTGGGTGTGAAGAGGACAAGAAAACCGAATAGATCCAGATAGAAATCTACCCTTGAACCCCCTGCAGTGCCCTACTTATCCATTCACTCAACTTAACCGCCTCACCTTCAGTCGCACGATTGAACCATTCGTATGACTGAACCGTGCGACTAAAGCTCATACGCCTACTATTCGTACGACTGAGTCTCAATCGCACGTAAGGGTGCGACTGGAGTTCATTCGCATATGACTTATGCGACTGAACACTTAAACACTCAAATAACTCAACTTAATTTAATTAATCATAACTATAATATAATTTACAAGTCCAGATTTAGAAACCGGATGTTACAACTCTCCCCCCCCTTAAATAGGTTTCGTCCTCGAAACCAACTATTCAAACAACTGGGGATAATCTCTCTTCATCTCATCTTCTGATTCCCAAGTGAAATCAGATCCCTTTCTATTCGACCACTGCACTTTAACTAAATCAATAGTTTTATTCCTTAGCCCTTTCACCTTTCTGTCTACTATAGTAGTAGGTTTCTCAACATAGTTTAACTTATCATCCACTTCTATATCATCCAAAGGTACATAAGCATTCTCATCGGCCAAACACTTGCGCAACTGTGACACGTGAAAGGTTGGATGAATTCCTTGCAACTGATCGGGTAATTCAATGTATTCCTTGCAAGGCATACAGAGTTTTCAACTATAGGACAAAGATGGTTGAAGAAACTCTGCATGTCAAGTTCAATGAATCTTTAAAGGACAAGATTCCACAAAACCCTATGGAGTTGTTTGATCTGGACATACTGCAATATGTTCCTTATCAACCTCCAGCTGTTATGCCTGTTAACAGTTCTCCACCTGGTGGTACTGATGATGATGTAGTCAGTACTCACCTTTTCAGGTTTAGTGACCACCTGCCTGGGTCCACTAAACCTGATGCTCCTGTAGCTTCAGCAGCCCCATCCACAACAAATGCTGATGAAATTTCTGCATGCTCTACTTCATTTGAGCTGCCATCTCCTACATGGTTTCAAGAATCTTCATCACCATCTGTTGCTGCTGAAAGTCCTACAAACACTTGCACTGATCTTATAGTCTATCAAGAGCTGAAGAATCACCCCACATCTCAAATCATTGGTGATATCAATGCTGGAGTTTCAACCAGAAGTCAATTGTCCAACTTCTGCTTCTATGCTCTGAGCCTAAGAACTACCATATTGCACTCAGCGACAATGGATGGGTTGAAGCAATGCAGCTTGAGCTTCTTCAGTTCAAGAAACAGCAAGTGTGGGAGCTTGTTCCGTTACCCCAAAGTAAGTGTGCAATAGGCACTAAATGGGTATTTAGGAACAAAATAGATGAAAAGGGCCAAATAGTTAAGAACAAGGCCAGGCTGGTTGTCCAGGGGTTTGCACAAGAGGAAGGCATCGATTATGATAAAACATTTCCCCTGTAGCCAGACTGGAGGCAATTAGATTGTTCTTAGCTTATGCTGCCTGTCATAGTCTTAAGGTTTATCAAATGGATGTCAAAAGTGCATTCTTATATGGTAAAATAAAGGAGGAAGTTTATGTGTGTCAACCACCAGGCTTTGAGGACAATAAACATCCTGATTGGGTGTATAAGCTTGATAAGGCTCTTTATGGGCTGAAGCAAGCTCCTAGAGCTTGGTATGAGACACTCTCAACTTTTCTTCTAGAAAATAAGTTCACTAGAGGCACCATTGATAAAACCTTATTCATCAAGACTGTGGGACAACATAAGCTCCTTGTTCAAATTTATGTAGATGACATAATTTGTGCATCCTCTGATCCACAGTTGTGTGATGAATTCACAACGCTCATGAAGCAAAAGTTTGAAATGAGTGTTATGGGAGAATTACAGTTCTTTCAAGGGTTCCAAATCAAACAAAGGGCTGATGGTATCTTTATTCATCAGTCCAAATACACCAAAGAGTTGGTGAATAAGTTTGATTTACAAAACTGTAAGTCCTGTTCTACTCCCATGAGCAACATCACACAACTGGATGTAGATCAGAAAGGTAAAGCGTTGATGAAACCCTTTACAGGTGTATGATTGGATCCTTAATGTACCTTACAGCTTCTAGACCAGACATCATGTTTGCAACATGTGCCTGTGCTAGATTTCAGGATGCACCTAAAGAATCCCATTTGATTGTAGTCAAAAGGATCTTTAGATATCTGCAGAGTACCCAATCACTAGGTCTTTGGTATTCAACTGGGCATTCTTGCAAATTAGTTGCTTTCTCGGATAGTGACTATGCAAGATGCAAAGTCACCAGAAAATCCACTTCTGGTGGTTGCTAATTCCTAGGCAATTGTTTAGTTTCTTGGCAGAGTAAGAAACAAACATCAATTGCTACATAAATCCCACAATATTCCCAAAATTCATCATAATACCATCTGTTGTTCAATAATTCCTCAAAATTTCACTATAGTGTTATCTTTGATCAAAAGATGAAATCAAGAACCAGACACATTTTTTTATAAACTGATACCAAATTCAGACATGCTTTGATCAAAAAGCACAAAAGTACCTCAACAAGCTATCCAAACTTATGTTCTACAAGATTTGGTGATTTTTGGACATCAGTAGCTATTTTTGTTGATTTTTGAGAAATCTGGAATAAATCTTTTACAGTCAATGAAAACCAGAAAAATCTTTGAAGTATTGTCTAACACTGTGAACTATCTTGTTAGGTTCAAGTAAGAAGACACGGTGAGTTCATAGCCCCATTTTTAACCGTTTGGTATTCCGTAACGTTTTGGGGGAAAAGTATACTTTTAGCGTTGATGTGTTATTTTGAAAATATTTTGTTGCTTACTGTCATTTGCGACACAACCATTAGTTCGAATGAGGAACCGGTCAATAATATTAGTAGCAGCTACTTAGGAGAATATTTGTACCAACCGGATGAGGGTTGCTACTATTTTCCTGCATCTAACCGAATGAGGGTTAGGATGTAATATTATCTGATTTTATGATTATTTCGTGACAGTATGATTATGTTATGGGCAAGTTTGGTTGTAAATGGTACATCAACAAAATATTTTGTCTGGATTAAACCTATGTTCTCGCCAACATTTTTGTTGACTGGTTTAAGTGTACTTTTTCAGGAAATGAGTAACACCTTTGATTTCAGCTTTGAGGTTCATGATGGTTGGGGCGAAGTCATAGGACGGGTCTGTGTAGATTTTAGATATGCTGTAACCTAGTTGTAACTAATTACATCTAACTTTGGTATATTATGTAAGAAGATGTAATTTCTCTAGTATTAATAAAAGCATGTTTGTGTATGTTTTATATTATAACAATGCACTCTAATAAAAGCTAGTCATATTCCACCCGTATCGTTCACGCTTCCGTCGGGATGTGACAGGTTGGTATCAGAGCCATTGGTTATAGGGAATTAGTTATTTTAAGTAAATAACTAGACTATAACCATAAGCCCAAAATATGCTTTATGATTTTATGTGAATTATGTGAAGTTTCATGATTTTATGATTAAGATTCTAACCAAAGATTTAATGAATATTTGACTAACTCTTTTTGTGAAATATTGTTAAGAAGTTGTGCAGTATGAATTCAGATAGTTATCACTATGAAACTGACCCTTCAGAAGATCCATACCATAGCAATCCTAAAGAAATAACACATGAACCGGAACCCCAACAGGCTATGGATGTTACCCCAACAGAAATGGAGAATAAGACAAAATTTTATGTTAGACGTGCACCAGTACACGTGGGAGGATATACAATTAAGACTCCTAGGAAAAAGATACTACGTGGACACAAACTTAAAGCTAAGGAAGCTGAGGATCTAGAAAGACATCCTCCTGATTTTCCCAAAGATGAAGATAGAATTATTAAGCCTAAGTTGGATCAGGTGAAGGCAGCCCGACAGACTCTTGAGAAACTTAAGAAGATACAGCTGGGAATCTGGAAAATCCAAAAGGATATTAAAAAGATCAAGACACCCAAGAAAAGTATCTTCACCAAGATCTGGAAATGGCTTAGCAGAAAATGAAAGTTTATAGTTTAAATTTTATTTAGAATAAAAGAAATAAGAGCTTAACTGATATATGTATTTTTGTGATAACATGTTTGTTTGAATTATGTTAAATAATTTTTGTGTTAAGATATTTATTTGCAATACTAACATTGAAATTCACTATAGTGAATCATGCCGCCAAAAAGGAATACTCAGCCTGTCAGGAGAACAGCTCGAGTGGGGCGACCCAGAACCAGACTCGGGGAAGAAACACCCGTGAACCCGGATATCAATGAAAATGATAGGATATCCCAGATAGTAGCCCAATAACTAGAAGCTACTTTACCTACCCTAATTAACCAACTTCAGCAAAACTTGAATATTGGAACTACCTCAAACCCACCAACAGGGCCAGAAAACATAAACATGGAAGAACAACAGGAAGAAGAAATCCTAAATGGAATGTCCAAAGGATGCTCCTACAAACCTTTATCCTGTAGACCCCGGGAATTTGATGGCAAAGGTGGAGCAGTACAAGCTTTGAGATGGTTAGATGACATGGAAGGAGTTCTGGAAATCAGCAACTGTGCTGAAAATCTCAAAACGCTGTTTGCTTCACATTCCTTAAAAGGAGATGCACAATCCTGGTGGAAAATGGAAATACACACTAGGGGTAGAAATATTATGAATAAGCTAAGCTGGGAAGAATTTAGAAACCTCGTGATAGAAATATACTACCCATACAATGAAATAGAAAAACTAGAGGCTGAATTCTTAGCACTAGAGATGAAAGGGTCTGCACACCGGGAATACACTGATAGGTATAATGAACTATCCAGGTTAGTACCACACCTGATAACCCCGGAATCCAAAGAATAGGAAGGTATATTTGGGGATTAGTGCCACAAATAAGAGGACTAGTGAAATCTGCTAGAACCAAAACCTTCCAAGAAGCAGTAATCTTGTCAGGAAGTCTGACAGATGAAATGATCAGGAATGGATCATTAGGTCATCATCAGGTAGGAGAGAAAAGGAAATGGACCGAAAACCATCCTGGAAAAGGATTTGGAGAAAGTTCTCAGAAAAGAATAGCCCGACCTTCATCAAGAAACTTTCTAGGAACAACTCAAAGGAAGAAGAAACTAGAAAAACCACCACAGTGTAACATCTGTCAAAGATATCATACAGGAAACTGTATGACAGTGGTGTGTTATAACTGTAAAAGGAAGGGACATGTTTCCCGAGACTGCAAAAACCTTACTAACCCAAAAACCGTCTGTTTTCAGTGTGGAAGTAAAAAATCATTTCCGGAACGAATGTCCACAACGAAAGGTAAGACTCCAGCTAATCAGAACAACCCTCGTGGAAGAGCTTTTATGATACAAGCTGACGAAGCTCGTCATGAACCAAAGTAGTTACGGGTATGTTCCTTATCAATAACCAGTACACTAAAGTATTATTGATACAGGAGCAACTCGTAGTTTGTTTCACATACTTTTAGACCATTACTTAGTCTAACAACTGAGAAATTGCGTGACACTTATGTGATAGAATTAGCTGATGGTAAGATAATTGAAGCTGATGAAATCATTCCTAACTGCATCTTAAATTTAGATGAGTACTGTTTTGATATAAATCTGATACCTATTAAGTTAGGAGGATTTGATATCGTAGTAGGAATGGATTGGTTAAGTACAAATCATGTTGAAATCATTTGTGATAAGAAAATGATTAAGGTTCCTTTGACTAAGGAAAAAAAAATTCTCTGCATTTATGGTGATAAGCCAAATAATACTGTGAAACTGATTACTTGTGAAAAAACACGAAAATACCTCAACCAGAATTGTTTAGCATTCTTGGATCATATTGTTGATACAAAACTTGATAAGGAAATTTGGGAAGTGTTCCTGTTGTAAATGAATATTCTGATATTTTCCTGATGAACTACCTGGATTACCACCCCCTCGTCAGGTAGAATTTAAAATAGAATTGATACCAGGAACAACCCCCATTGCCAAAGCACCTTATCGTTTAGCACCAACTGAATGAAAGAACTCATGACTCAGTTACAAGAACTATTAGATAAAGCATTTATACGTCCTAGTATCACCAGCACCAGTTCTGTTTGTCTTTTAGAATGTGTATTGATTATAAGGAACTTAATAAGGTGACCATAAAGAATAGGTATCCACTCCCTAGAATTGATGATTTGTTTGACCAACTACAAGGATCTAGTTATTTCTCGAAAATAGACTTAAGATCAGGATATCATCAATTAAGGGTACAAGAAGATGACATTTGTAAGACTGCTTTTAGAACTAGATATGGTCATTATGAATTCCTTGTGATGCCATTTGGGTTAACCAATGCTCCAGCAGTATTTATGGACCTAATGAATAGAGTGTGTAAACCTTACTTAGATAATTTGTTATAGTCTTCATTAATGACATTCTGATTAAGAATAAGGTGATGGCATAGGCATTCAGACAGCTTAGAGGTAGTGAAAAGAATTATACCACCCATGACTTAGAATTAGGAGCTGTAATATTTGCACTAAAAGATTTGGAGACATTACTTATATGGAACTAAGTGCGTAATATATACGGACCACAAAAGTTTACAACACATCTTTGATCAAAAGATGTTAAATATGAGGCAAAGAAGATGGGTAGAGTTACTAAGTGATTATGATGTGAAATTAAGTATCATCTAGGTAAAGCAAAATGTTGTTGCTGATGCTTTAAGTATAAAAGAAAGAACAAAACCCTTATGGGTACGTACTATGAAAATAGAACTACGTTCAGATCTGTTAAGACAAATCCAGTAAGCTGAACCGTAGGTACATTGGTCCATTCAAGATTATTGATAGAATTGGTCCTGTAGCATATAAGTTGAAACTACCACAAAAATTAAGTGAAGTACACAACACTTTTCATGTATCCAACCTCAAGAAATGCCTAACCAACAAAACCCTAGAAATACCAATTCAAGAAATACAGATAGATAGAAAACTACATTTCATGGAAGAACCAATGGCCATTGTGGAAAAGGGAAGATGAAATCAAGAAGAAGTACCCCCACCTATTGGAAGGTAATACTTATTTAAATTTCTAAAGCACACTCCACTGAATTTCAGGACGAAATTCTTTTAATAGGGGGGAGAATGTGACAACCCTGAAAATTCTTTTATTATTTATAAATAATTACGTCAAAATTTTTATTATGTTACGTTACAAATCGCAATTATATTATGTTTGGTATATATATATTTATGGATGTACGGATGCATGTTTGCATGCATGCATACATAGTAGTTATTCACGTATGCATGTATGTTTATGTACCCAAAACTCACACGTACAGATATATATATGCAAATTGTTACGTACACATGCTTGTATGTATATATATGTACTTTACTTAATTGTACATATTATAAACACATGTATATGTGAATGCGTATTAAGAATAGCTAGTATATATGTTGGTATGTATGCATACTTGTAAATTATAAAGCTTACTTATATATATCTATGAGTATATATAGGTATATATGTATGTACATATTAACACTAAAACTAAAAACTAAAACCAAAACTAAACCAAACCACCCAAGAAACACCACCCGAAACCACCATGCCACCATCCCATGCATACACCGATTCACACCATCAAAACCGCCACCATATCACCTTATCCTACTATTTAGATACCCATGTGGTTAAGTAAACTTGTTTCACTTTTCTTCCTCCCCAAAGCCGCTACCCATGCCTTGGTTTTTCTTGTGTTCACACACCATTTCCACCATAATCATTACTAGAAGTACTAGGTGGACAACTTTTGAAAACACATTCATGCACCTTTTTTCTTGCAATGTACTATTATCTCCATGGACACTAAGCCCATACCCATAGGTAACACCTCATCCAAGAGTCATCATTACTAAGAAATAGGTGTCAAGCTCTTAACTAGAGCATGTGTGAACAAGACTTCTTTAAAACTCTTGGACAAAAAGCAAACCATCGCCACCTTGCCCTTGTCTCTCTCTCGGTTTCATCTCAACACACACCACCCACAATCGACCACCATCATCTTTAGCTACCCACTGCCCCTTCCTCCATCAAGTACAAACGACAACATCACCACCCTTCGGTCCCATAATCTCTCGGCTTCACTGGAAATGACAACCAACAACACCAACAAACAACAACAACAAACAACCCAACAACAACACCCGACAACCCCAACACCAAACAACCACAAACCACGCACCACTAGCACTCTACAACCTTGTTCTCGGATTCAAGGAGTTGAAACATCATCAAGAGCATCATCCAAAGGTGATAAAGGTTTTGCTACACATATATTAACAAAACATATATATACATACATATTGGTATGTATGTATATAAAGGGCTTAGCCACCCGAAACCAATTTTGGGAAACTTTAATACATAAATCTTGAATAATAAGTACCAAAACTCAGGAACTTATGATTTAAAAAGATATATTTAAATTTTACAAAATATATATATCATAATTATTAAGAAAAATCAAATAAATATTAAATGAAAGCAATTGTGGGAATAAACATTGAAAATTTCTTGTTTTTATACTAAAATATTAAACTGGAAACTTTGATGAAATTTTGATAAGTGAAATAATTTATATAAATTATTTTATAATGGAAAATAGAAGAAAATATCAAAAAGAAAAATAAATTCAGGAAAATTCTAATAAAATTTCAGAATGATTCTTTTAAGGTATAAAAGCCTCTGGAATTATTTTAGAATTTTATTCTTTATTATGATTAAGATACAAATTTTTATATGTTCTGCAGTAGATAAATCATAATAAATATTTAAATTATATAATAAATTCTGATAAAAAAATAGATGAAATATTGAAGCAAATACTGCAGAATATATTATTTTTATAAATTACGGAGCAGTATAAATATTTTTATTAAATATTTCAACTATTTTGATAATTACAGAAACTAATCTGTTATGACTTGGACTTGGGAATAATTATATGATGCTTGATTTTATTGGGGAAGTCTTCTGTAAAATTTTGAGAATTTTACGGGAACAGAAGCTATTTTTAACTATTTATGGGAATATTATGGAATTTACAAAAAATAATCTATTAAGAGTTGGATGCTATAAAAATTATGTAATATTACTGACTTTCTGGAAAAAATTCTATGAAATTTTGAGGAATTATAGAAAGTAGATGGTATTATGATGAATTTTGGAAATATTGGGGATTTATGTAAAATAATTGTTAAGGATTTGAAGTTGTGAAAATTATGGAAAGCTACAAGCTATCCAAACTTATGTTTCTACAAGATTTGGTGATTTTTGGACATCAGTAGCTATTTTTGTTGATTTTTGAGAAATCTAGAATAAATCTTTTACAGTCAATGAAAACCAGAAAAATATTGAAGTATTGTCTAACACTGTGAACTATCTTGTTAGGTTCAAGTAAGAAGACAAGGTGAGTTTATAGCCCCATTTTCAACCGTTTGGTATTCCGTAACGTTTTAGGGGAAAAGTATACTTTTTGCGTTGATGTGTTATTTTGAAAATATTTTGTTTGCTTACTGTCATTTGCGACACAACCATTAGTTCGAATGAGGAATCGGTCAATAATATTAGTAGCAACTACTTAGGAGAATATTTGTACCAACCGGATGAGAGTTGCTACTATTTTCCTGCATCTAACCGAATGAGGGTTAGGATGTAATATTATCTGATTTTATGATTATTTCGTGACAGTATGATTATTTGTGAGCAGGTTTTGTTGTAATTGATACATCAACAAAATATTTTGTCTGGATTAAACCTATGTTCTCACCAACATTTTGTTGACTGGTTTAAGTGTACTTTTTCAGGAAATGAGTAACACCTTTGATTTCAGCTTTGAGGCTCATGATGGTTGGGGTGAAGTCATAGGACGGGTCTGTGTAGATTTTAGATATATTGTAACCTAGTTGTAACTAATTACATCTAACTTTGGTATATTATGCAAGAAGATGTAATTTCTCTAGTATTAATAAAAGCTTTGTTTATAGTGAAATAAACACAGTTATTTTACTTATCAAAATTTTATCAAAGTTTCCAGTTGAATAGTTCAGTATAAAAACAAGAATTTTTCAATGTTTATTCCCACAATTGCTTTCATTAATATTTATTTGATTTTTCTTAATAATTATGATATATATTTGTAAAATTTAAATATATCTTTTTAAATCATAAGTTCCTGAGTTTTGGAACTTATTATTCAAGATTTATGGATTAAAGTTTCCCAAAATTGGTTTTGGTAATTAATCCTTGTATATACATACATATCAATATGTATGTATATATATATATGTTTGTTAACATATATGTAACCAAACCTTTTTATTACCTTGATGATGAATTTAATGATGTTTTAGCTTTTGGAATCCGAGAACAAAGTTGTGAAAATGGTGGATGATGATGGTAGGTGATGGTGGTGTTCTGTGTATTGGTGATGTGTTGTAGTGGTCGGTGGTGGGTTTGTTGGTGGTTTGTTGTTTGTTGTTTGTTTGTTATAACCGAGAGAGAAAGCAGTGGATATGATGATGTTGTTGAAACAACTCGAGGGTGAGAGGGACAAGAAGGTGGCTGGAGGTGGTGGTGCAATGTCGATGATGATGATGTGTTGTATATAGATCCGCGAGAGAGAGCAAAGGTGAGGGTTGCGGTTATGGCTTGGTGTGTTCATCGGAAGTAAAAGAGAATAAGATAGACTGGAGTGGTGATAGTGTGGAACAGAGATAGGCATTGAATGGAGCTTCTTATAGGGGATCGGTCAAGAGGGAATCCATATAGTCTAGGCTTAGCTTGAGTGAGTCATATACTAGCCATACAAGGTGGCAAATGGTTGTGTGTGCGGGTGTCTAGGCAACCGAGAATGCATGAGGAGCTGCCACCTCTTTAGTGTAATCATGATTGCTTAACAAGGTGTGAAAGCAAGAATACCTATGTGATAAGGTAGTGTGGTGGCATCTAAGTTTGGACTTGGGAGTGTGAATAGGAGATAACCGATGGATGCTTTTGGGAATTGCCATATTCTTTAATGATGAAGTTCACAAGATGTTGACAAAAGCAAGCTTCCATGCTCACGGGTTCAATGGATGTTGAGGTGGCGGTTTAGGAGCAACCAAGAGTAGAAGAGGCTAGGTGGCAAATGGTTAGGTTTCAAGTGTGAATGGAATGTTTAGTGTGGTGGAAGGCTAGGTTAGTAGAGTTTGACTTTGTAACATGGATGTTTGGTTTGAGGGTACATGGTGGCGTTTATGTTCAAGAAAAACAACCGAAGGGGTGATGGTTTCGAATGGTATCTTGAGGTGGTTTTTTAAGAAGAAACAAAATGGAACAAAGGGCAAGATAACTACTGTTGTAGGGATAGAGTTGACCTTAGGGTATGGCATTAAGTGTAGGGTATGGTTTTGGTTAGGTGTACCAAGAGGTTTGGATTAGTGGTTTGGGTTGTGGTTTTTCGAAAGAGGGTGATGGTTGGGTAATGTTAGTCAATGGAGGTTTTTAGTGTTTTTAGTTTAGGTTTTTAAATTTTGTTTGAGTTGTGTTGTGTTTGATGTATAGATATATGTATATACATCCGAAACATATATATATATATATATATATATATATAGTGAGGTTATATGCATACATATCAATATATATATGTGGTATTCCAAGCATTGTTTACGTACATATAGATGTATACGTTAAATCTTGTATATATATACACGTTTGTATGAACTTGGTGTACCTTGCATACAAGTTTCATACCTAATTAATTTATGTGTAGCATGCAAACATGCATACGTCCAAATTTATAGATATACATACATATGTGTGAGTTTTGGGTATATAACATACATGCATACATGAATAACTACTATGTATGCATGCATGCAAACATGCATCCGTACATCCAAAAATATATATACCAAACATAATATAATTGCGATTTGTAACGTAACATAATAAAAATGTTGACGTAATTATTTATAATAATAAAAGAATTTTCAGGGTTGTCACATTCTCCCCCCGTTAAAATAATTTCGTCCCGAAATTCAGTGGAGTGTGCTTTAGAAATTTAAATAAGTATTACCTCCCAATTGGTGGGGGTACTTCTTCTTGATTTCATCTTCCATTTCCCACAATGGCCATTGGTTCTTCCATGAAATTTAGTTTCTATCTATGTATTTCTTGAACTGGTATTCTAGGGTTTCGTTGGTTAGGCATTTCTTGAGGTTGGATACATGAAAAGTGTTGTGTACTTCACTTAATTTTTGTGGTAGTTTCAACTTATATGCTACAGGACCAATTCTATCAATAATCTAGAATGGACCAATGTACCTAGGGTTCAGCTTACTGGATTTGTCTTAACAGATCTGAACGTAGTTCCATTTTCATAGTACGTACCCATAAGGGTTTTGTTCTTTCTTTTCTACTTAAAGCATCAGCAACTACATTTTGCTTTACCTGGATGATACTTAATTTCACAGTCATAATCACTTAGTACTCTACCCATCTTCTTTGCCTCATATTTAACATCTTTTGATCAAAGATGTGTTGTAAACTTTTGTGGTCCGTATATATTACGCACTTAGTTCCATATAAGTAATGTCTCCAAATCTTTTAGTGCAAATATTACAGCTCCTAATTCTAAGTCATGGGTGGTATAATTCTTTTCACATACCTCTAAGCTGTCTAATGCCTATGCCATGACCTTATTCTTAATAAGATCAGAATGTCATTAATGAAGACTATAACAAATTTATCTAGGTAAGGTTTACATACTCTATTCATTAGGTCCATAAATACTTTGGGGCATTGGTTAACCCAAATGGCATCAGAAGGAATTCATAATGACCATATCTAGTTCTAAAAGCAGTCTTAGAAATGTCATCTTCTTGTACCCTTAATTGATGATATCCTGATCTTAAGTCTATTTTTGAGAATAACTGGATCCTTGTAGTTGGTCAAATAGATCATCAATTCTAGGGAGTGGATATCTATTCTTTATAGTAACTTTATTAAGTTCCCTATAATCAATACACATTCTAAAGGTTCTATCCTTTTTTTTAACAATAATACTGGTGCTCCCCAAGGGGATACACTAGGACGTATGAATCCTTTATCTAACAATTCCTGTAACTGAGTCATGAGTTTCTTTCATCTCAGTTGGTGCTAAACGATAAGGTGCTTGGCAATAGGGGATGTTCCTGGTATCAATTCTATTTTAAATTCTACCTAACGAGGGGTGGTAGTCCAGGTAGTTCATCAGGAAACACATCAGCATATACATTTATAACAGGAACATTTCC